>LPNX011055589.1:0-22176 GCA_001517045.1 Pseudotsuga menziesii | reverse complement strand
TGAAACCCTAACTTAGATATTTTTCCAATATTGAAGCACTAGAGGATCTGCTCGAGATTTGTTTTCAACTTGCTAGAAATGTCTAGTTAGCGGATCCTCCACAAAACCATCTATGTAAATATACATTAAAAAATTTAACAAAATAAACAAAATAGGAAAATCATAGGGCCTTAAATCCCTATCTTTTATCTATAAAATACCCCCTCTCTCCATCCTAAATTGGACAAATTAAAATTTCTCAAGTTGTCTGCATTTCTAAAATTGTGAGAGTGATTTGGAGCAAAATATATAAACAAAATATGGATTCTCTTTGTTTTTGGTTCAGGGTGTCTATTTTTCTTAGCATTTAGGTTTTTTGTATATTGTTTCCTCATTTTTAGATCCTAACTTGTCAAAAAATATGGTGTATCCATATCCATTTGCATGCAAATTTACGACCAAAATATTTCAATAGTATTGAGATGTACATCAAGTAATAATGCCAAAGCGGGGGTCCCTAATGTGTCCACTGAAAAGTAAAAAGGGATAAACTAGTAAAAGGACAAAATATAAACTCATGTTTCTAGAGAGTTGATTGAATCATGAGTGGAACCAACAAATTAAATAAATTGCTGTCTATGAGCTTAGTAGCAGGTGGGGAGACCCACTGTGAAGTTCCTTCTACCTTCTACTCGCTCACACTTCATCGGTATTATACATTCTTCCTGCAATTATAGGTTGGTTTATTCTATTTAATTATTTATTGTTGTTTCTACAAAATTGGCTAAAATTATATTTTCTAAGCATTTTCCCCAATGTTCTATCAAAATTGATTTCTACATGATCATATTGTTTTAGGTTCAAATCCTCAACAATTAAAATTCCACTTTGATATTTATAAATCCTTCTACTATAAAGGCTCACAAAAACAACAATCACAAGGGGAGACATGGCCATCCACAAAGTAAATTTGGAACAATCCTTTGATGATGCACAAACTAACACCCCTAGTGTAGGAATTCTGATATGATATGATATAGCCACCCCCACCCATCAAATGTCTGAATTCATAGATGAAAGGCACCTTTGGCCCGTGTTTTCTGATCCCTTGAAGTGCACCCTTTCCTGTCTAAAACTGCAACATTCCAATATAAATGGTTTTAGAACTCCCTATGCTACACTTATTTCTATCGATGGAAGACAACTTTTTCATGACAGAATTCATAGTTTGAGAACACCACTCCTCTATGTTGCACTCACATTTCACACATAATCTGCACACATTTCCCTATCTATAACCTAAAAAATTGCAGTATGAATGGTTTCAGAATCCCTTATTGATGGCAAGAAAATTTTCCATGATTGAATTCATAGTTTGAGAACATAACTCCTCTATGTTGCACTTACATCTCATACATGGTATACAATATTTCCCTTCAATGGCACCTGCTATTTGAGCATTTTTCTTCTTTATATTTTACTCATGGTTCTACAATATTTGTTGCACCAATATTAGCAACAGTAACGAATGTCTAATTGGTCTACAAATTATGTTCCTCACCCCTCTGCCTACTCTGCTGGTTTTTTGTTCAAATGGAAACTATAGATTCATTCTATTATAACTACTTTTCCATAGCCTATAAATTTTGCACATCATAGTTGTATATTAAAACTTCCAACTTCCCTCTCAATCATATTGGCATTCATGGTCTAGTATCATGTGATGCTATTGAGTAGTAATTTACAACTCCTAATAATTAAATTATAGTACCTTTATGACAAAAGGCATGTTTGTTCCTTGGATTTCTCGATTAAAGGTTATGAATGGGTACCATAGATGTGGTCTCATGAACTTATAGATTGATTAAAGGTTATGAATGGGTATCATAGATGTGGTATAATGAACCTATATATATAACAAGATTAAAGGATGGGAATGTCTAATTGGCTAGTTTTTTAGCTGATATAATGAGCATTGCTACTTTTTTTATATTGGTTTTCTAATTCCATGTTGTTGATATCAAGTATCCTAGGATGTGCAAAGCCTTCTCTTTGTAGAGAACTTGTCAACGCTCTGTGTGGCCTTAGAAATGATCGGCCCATGCATAGTCTTATGGGTGACCTTATTAAGGTATGATTCACATACTAAAGTGAAGAAATTTGCGTGATAAAGGTATAAAGAGATTCTAACACTGTCCAGGGATAATTTTAGGGGTGAATTTTAGCCTAGTGGGAAATTTTTCCATGTTTTTCTCCCAAAAAAGATTCACCATTTTGCAATTTTTGAATCCCTGTTTCACCCAATTTTGATGGGGTAAATTTTTTTCACCTTAAAAATCGCCAAATTATTAGATAGACAATTTAAAATCCTTGGAAATTAAAATATTTTTTGAAAAATATCACCAATCATTTTATAGTTGGAATTTTAAGAATTGGTAATATTCACCAACATTTATACACTTTTAAATAAGTATGGTTCCTTAAAATCATCCCTGACACTGTCACGATACAGTCTCACTCTCCTTTGTATAAAGTGGTATAGAGTTTTTATTATTTAGGGTTCTGAATACTATGTGATACATTGGTGGCCATTTCCTGATGCATATAGTACTTTAGAAAAATACATACTTATCAATATTTCCTCAGCTATAGAGAGAGAGAGAGAGAGAGAGAGAGAGAGAGAGAGAGAGAGAGATGAGAGCTACAGAAATGCATATGCATTATACTATTGTTGGGAATATCTTCCATAATATTCTAGAACAATCTCCACAATCTACACAGAATATCTCCTCATGAAATGTTGTAGTATTGTCAATGTTTAACACATAGTTTAGACTTTATACATTCTCATGGTTTTATACATAATAGGTATTTAATATTTCTTGAATATTAGCTCATATGTATTTGACAATAGAGGGTTGATTAAGCACTAAGGGTTAGTTCAATCAGTTGGATCATCTGCCAAAGGCATGTTTTAGAAACATCGAGCAAGAAACATTGATGCATGACTATTAGATTAACATGCGAATTTTATGGATGAAGTTACAAAGATCCTATCACTAATCTGTCACTTACGATATTTTTTTCAAAAAATTAATCTTATTAATGCGAACATTAGCAGATCGTCGGTTTACAAATCATTTGATTCATATTTATGCCTCTTAGGGGTAAAGAAAAGGAACTCTAGTTTGTAAATTCCATCATAGTGTAAGTGCACCTGGTTCTACACATCACAAGGACTTGATTATGTGTCCAAATATCACATGTTAGGTGCAGTTTCTATTATTGATGGTGAAGAAAATTGTGTTAGACAGGTAGATGGGTAGAATCATTTGTCCCTTTAATGAAAAAATTGAATGAACGTCAACCTTTTTGTGTCATGTTGATCTCATTTAAAAGTGGCAAATCAGCCAGCTGATAGTTGATAGCTTTTGAACCTGCATCTCCTCACCCGCCCTTGTCTGTTGCACCACTGGTCTCGGTGTAGATATTGTACAAGTTCTACTGAAGAACCAAAATAACTGTATGCTATTCATGCACCTATGCAGAAGTGTTGACACCTACATATCTGACACGACGAAGTTCAGAACCATAGCTTCTACAACTGCGGTCAATGTCTCAACGTCCACTTCATCCTTTCCACTAGAAGAAGGTGATGAAGTGTTGGGCTATTGGGTAGACCTGAGTTTTATACCATTAACTTCACATGAACAAAAGACCCATAGTGTTGGCCCTTTTGGCAACAGCCTGCGAACAGGCTGCAGTCTCACCCGAAATAGCTATGGGGTGCCGCAGAACCAGGTTTCTGCAAGAAGAAGAGGGATATTACTGTACCTTTAGCCTTGCATAACTTATAATCATAAAACATAGAGCCTCAACATTCACATATATAACTTCGCAGTTAGATAAATAAACAGTGAATTGCTTAACCCTTTACTGGGAATTCACGATGAAGTTAGTATTTAGCAGTGATCTTAACTATCAGTTATTTACTTATCAATGCATAAAAGAATAAAACAGAAACAACAAAAAAGAACCACAAAACAAGATATAACGTGGTTCACCCCCAGTGTAGGGGCTACATCTACAGAACTGTGTTTTATTCAACTCTTTACAAAAACCACAGTTGTGATATGCGCACTCAGCTGCAGATCCCTTAAGTCCTCAAAGTTGTGCACACAACTGCAAGCCTCTGTGCACTCAGCTACAAATCTTCCTTAGCACCAACACCCTTTGTGCACATAGCTGTAGAGGTCATCCACACACACAGCTTGGAATTAACCTTCTTACAAAACCCTTAGACAGCTCTTAGCTTCGCATTACATTAGCATCATAAGATAATCATTAAAGACCTAACCTTACTTCTTTACATAAGTGCCTATTTATACAGTGCACTATTACAAAACCATGGACTTAAACCATGGGCACCCCAAACCCTAAACCATGGACTTAAACCATGGGTTTATTACAAAAAGACGGCTTTGACTTAACCCCGACACCCCTAAGACTATTTTGAGTCGTGACTCCGCTTACAAAATCCCACAAAAACCATGGAGTTACCAAAGTTAAAGACCGTTAAGGTGCGCGCCCCAACATGCCCCTAAGACTCACTAGTGGCCCATCCCGGGACACTCTGCTATTTATCTGGTGGGAAAAATTTGTTGGTGAAGTTAATGCACTGCTTGCTAAGGCCATACATGTTGTCATCGACTGCTTGCTCCTTCCTTATGATCTCCTTTCGCACTCTGTCAGGATCTGTATCCGTCTGCATATCTGTATATTTATGATGATCATGGGACTGATTGGGCCTTCTAAATCTATCAATGACCCCATGCCTCGAACTGCCTCCCGTTCATGTCCTATCGAACATTTGACCATCCACAACTTTAGGTCCTTAACAGGCGGTACCCCTGTGGTTGCATGCCAATGTTATTTTGCATAAGACAAACAGCATGCCGCCACTCTGCTGAGCCAGTAGGATACATCTCGGGGTCCTTCGGGGTCTTTCCTGAGGGCTTGTGCCTTTCTTCGTTTTGCTTAGAGTGTACTTCTGGTTTAAAATTATTCCTGGTAGATCATTTCTACATTGGCTGGGGCGGTGCTGGGAACATCTCCTCACAAAGTGGATTTCTCAAAAGGTTCTGCAGACATCTCTCCCTGAATTCTCACAACAATTCCTGGACTTCACGATCATTCGACATGGTGCTAACTGCAAACTCAAAGAAATGCGCAATGCAGGAGTCGAAGGCCGTTGTAGCTTCTTATAGAATCCCGCAACAAAATCTGTCATCATGGTGCATTAATGACGCCGAATCTGATGGAGCAACGGAAATCCTGTCCACACGGCACTAGATTTTCCCCAGATCTCATCATTATAGGTAGTTAGGGTAGTTCACGTGCTGGCACTACCAAGTCTAGTTTGTCCCATTAGTCACATTTGAGGCTGCGACACACCTTTCTTCTTCAACATACCCACTAACTTCAGCTTCACCTCAATGAGTACCTTCGTCACAATATTTACCTTCGACACATCTGACCCAAGTGGCAACCAAAATGCAACCTCCGAACCTTGACAATCTGGAACACTTCATAGCTTTGAGAACAACTTCATTATAGTCTAGTACCCAATTCCAACTGTCCTTGGTACTTAGACTGTCCTTCTTGCTGTTAGTTATGATCAGGGGGTCCCGGTTTGTCTCTGTACTTCTTTAATCTACTTCCATTCACCATGGAAGGTAAAATTTCTCCATTCAACTTAGCTAGCTGGACTGCGCCACCATCCATAACTTTCTGCACTATGTATGGTCCTTTCCAATGTGTCTTGAACTTTCCTGGCAACTTCATGAATTTAGTGTCATACAAGAGTACAAGATCACCAGTCTGGAATTGCTTCTTCTTGATGTGCCTATCATGCCATGCTTTCTCTCTAGCTTTTTGCACTTGCTGCTGGAAACCTGCAATGAATCTGTCTTCTTCTAGCTCGAATATCTGAACGAGCCTTTTATGCAACATAGCTAGGTCATCCATTTCTATAAATGCAGCTATTATGAGACTAGGAACAATGTACTCCATGGGCATAACTGTATACTGAAAGGATCCCATTTCTGTAGTGAAGGTTGTCTTATGTCGATCCTCTGGAGCAATTCTGATCTTGTGGTAGCTTGAAAATCCATCAGTAAAAGAGTACACTTCTTGTCCTCCGACATTGTCTAAAAATTCATTTGTAAAGGGAGTAGGGAAAGGATCATGTAAGCAAGCATCATTCAGCTTCCTCAGATCAACACAGATTCTATTTTTTCCCTTGGTCTTCTTCTCTTGCACTACCATAGGACCAACCCATTCTTATTCTTCCACAGGCTCAATGATTCCTGCAACAAGCATCTTATCGAGCTCCATTCTAACTTTTTCTTTATACTTGGGGTTTAGCCTATAAGGTCGCTGTTTCACAGGATTCACATCAGGTTTCAAAGGGATCTTTATGACTCCTATATCCCCAAGGATGCCTTTCATCTCAGAGAACTTCGTCGGAAATAGGTCCTGATATTCATGGAGAAGTTGGGTCACTTTGCTTACCATTTCTTCATCCCAATAATCTCCAATGGTAGCATACTTAGGCTGTTCTTCTGATCCAATGTTTATGGTCCCCCTCTTCAGGGGCTGAGTCACTTCAGGTGCTTTGAATGCTGGTCTGTGTACTCCATAGTGTCCCTCTGACTCAAGAATGTCAATGTTGCGTGGATCATCATCCTCGTCAATTGCGAGGTTATAACATTCTACTGCATTATCTTCCTCTTGCTTCCAGTCAGGTTGGTATTCTGCTACTTCTCGATCAGCAAATACTTTAGTATGGATCATCCTAACCACTGCATCCAAACCAAGATAGATCTCATTAATAGAAAATGTCAGCACAAAACTATCAACAAGACAGTCCCAACTTACAGTATCCTCGCGAAGCTCAGCCTCCGCATACCAATTCTTTGCTATAGGTTCCAGGGTGTGCACAAACCTATGGACCCATTCCTCGCGAGGTACTTGCTTCCATGCTTCGTAACACTGCTCCAAATGTTCCTGAGGACTATTCTTACCATTAAACCTGCTTCGCACTTCCTGAGGTTGATGCGTAAATCTCATGCGAAGATATTTCTGACAAGCTTCCTAAGTGTGAAAATACTTCTTATGTCCATTCCACCATCTAGCTGTTGTAGCTCTGAATGTTGAATCTAAGGTCTTCATTTTTTGTCAGTCTGGCACTTGTTATGAGAACTATTTAATAAATTCTCCTGGGTCTATCAAACCATAAAAGGTAGGAAAACCTCTTGCTTGTGCGCTAAGACATCTGAGGGACTTGGTAATTCTTGCGCATCGATGACCATGCAGCTCATAGAGGTGATTCTGCCAATTCTCTAGACCTTTGTCTAAATCAGACATACAGGAACTATCACACTGCCAATCCATTATGCCATCAGTAGTGGGTTCAACATAATTTGCTTCCTTAGCTGTAATGTTGTAGATTTGATCCAGATTATCCTGATCTTCATTTCTGACTGGCTCTGTATACCTTTCTCCTTAAGAAGGATCCAATGGTACTATCACTCTCAAACCCTTCCCTTCAAAAGTCATATTTCTCTTTTTAAGGTTAATAACTGCATCATTGTTTATTTCCCACTCAATTCCTAGTAAGGCTGGATAGGGGTTGCTATCATCAATGATCTCAATGAATTCGAAGTCTGCTAAAGTACTGACTCCATCTATATCCACTGGTACACTAGGGAATCTTCCCAGGGCCATAATCCTCTGCTGATTGGATAATCTCAACTATATAGGGGACCAATCAAGGGTATGTTTTCCCATTTGTTCCCATGTCTGCTTAGTTAATATATTTACTTCTGATCCCAGATCTAAAATGATATCTTTCATGTCATACTCTCCTATCTGAGCATGCAATCTCATTTCTCTTCCTATTCTTCTAACTCTACTAGCAATTTTTTCCTTACCAGAGCTTTGCGGAGGTTCACAAGACTGGATAACTTTCTATAATTCATTCAAAGCATTCTGATTTCTTAACAACTTGATGCAACTCTATAGAAACGATGACAGAGTACTTAATTGCCCTTGTGAAATTTCTTGGGGTTGTGACTATTGTCGCTGCTGTTGCTTGGTTGACATTTCTGGATCAGCAAAGTCTTGTCTAGCTTCCAGAAAAGTTTATTTTTCTCGTCGAACATCGAATGCTGGAACCTTCTCTGGGGCCTTGCGAACCTAAGATTTGTTAGGTTGTTTCTCCTTACTCGACATGTCTGTTGTAGCTCCACTCCTCGTAACAACATTAATGGCTAGGACCGATCTTTTTTCTACAGCAATCAGCTGAACATTCTAACTAGGTTTGTTGTTTCTTTCTTGGATCTTAGCTATCAACTGTGGGCACTGCTTAATGACATGATCGACTGCTCTGCAATATCTACATGTCGTAGTGGGATTCTGATAGTCTTGAGCTAGATGTCCTGCCTGATTGCAGTTATAGCAGATAACCTCGCCTCGACATCCTACAAGCATACCACGACCTCGGCCTCTGAAACTACCTCGATCACCACGGTAACCATACCCATCATTGCCTTGTGCATCAGGGTGGACCCTATAAGTGTCATAGGTTCGCTTTCTCATGAGGTTGAAGTTGCGACATTCATCTTCATTGTGGCCTACTAACTTACAAAAATCGCAGTATGGATTCTTAGGTACTTGGACATACCTCTGTAATAGATAACAATCTTCAGGTCGGTGCTGACTAGTTGTTCGACAGATCTCACAATACAGCATAGTAGGGTTCAGCAGGTTTGGTACACTAGTATTCAGATAGTTTCTCAGTGCCAGACACTGTTCTTTGTCATCGCCTTCTATCCTACATCGTATACACCATACGTCTTCACGAACGGATTTCCCCTTCTTCATGTCATGAAGCTCTAAAGCCATTTCTGCCAACTACGCTTGTATTTGAGCTCTGCCAGAGTTATCTCCGACAGGGGTTGTTTCAAGCTTCATGGTGATCTCCAAAGCCTCTTGCTGATCAATAACCTTCTGTTTCCTGAGTAGAGTTCTGATGTGAGGTAATAATGCTGCAATCAATCACTCCTTATATTGTTCTGGTCCAATCGTAAAGCTAACTTGATCTAGCAGAACTTTGAATCTCTGATCAAAATCCCAAACTGATTCACCTCGGTGCTGCTAAATCTCTTTCAATTCAGTTATGCACTGTGACTCTAATTTATGTTTCTTGAACTCTCTGATCAGTGTTGCTTTAATGTCAGCCAAGACAGGGTTCTGAGTGCTAGAGAACTTCATAAACCACGTCAAATCTTAGTCTCTAAAATAAGTAATGAGCTGCACTCTTCTTACATCTTGGTCCATAATGTTCTTCGCAGTCCACACGGCTTCGCCTAAAAACCAGAATTGTTCAGGATTCTCTGATCCAGTTCCTTTAAAAAATGGTAGTTTGATGTCATCGTTCACATGGGCCATCTTGGATCTAGGGGGAAGGGAGGGGGAGGAGGAGGATAACTTGTTGGGGTATACTGACCTGCGACAGGGATACTCGGGCTAGGGTTACTTTCAGACTGCGACAAGTTCTCTGGGATAACAGGTCTTCGCTGCGGGGTTATAGGAGGGTTTCTAACAGAGGGGGTTTCTGCAGACTCAGAGTCTTCTGGACTTAAAGGGGTATACTCAGTATTCTGGCCGAGGATAAAGGACCCAATATCTCGCTTGTACCTATTACCACTTCGCAGCAAACCACTTTGCTTGTCGAAGTCACTTTCACTTGCAAACATAGGTTAGCAATAATAGATCTAACAATCTGATTCTATAAGCAATATACCTTTTTCATCCAATAGCATTTTAATATTCAAACTCAATGATTTCAAGTACTTACCCCTTGGTCCTTTGAATAATAGTTGTTTGGATTCGCTAAAGGAGGTACTTGTGTCAATGGCGAACTCCGTTACAAATGCTTCAAGAGTTCGCGCAGTCCAGAAATCAATAGCCCGCGAGATCACGTTGTTCACCCTTCTAAAGATAGTAATTCTTGCTGGGGTCCAGGGAGGAAACTGATCTTCTTGGAAGTTTGTCCTTCTCTCTGTCAACCTGGATAACCACTGGTGCAATTCTATGTGTTCATGACCAAAGAAAATTTCATAAACATCAGAAAAGACGTACCTTCGCAAAAATTTGTTCGTGCTACAACAAGGATCCTTATTTTCTTGCTTTGCAAACTTCAAATAGGTCTCTTCAGGCCAGTCACCAATTTCTTTTACGGAGGGTCTCCAGAACATAGCCCTCGAGGTACGACATAAATCCCTCTTCAACAAATACTGAGTTCAACCGGAAAACAGAACCAATTTGTTGGGCTATTGGGCAAACCCGAGTTTTGTACCATTAACTTCGCACCAACAAAAGACCCACAGTGTTGGCCCTTTCAAAAACATCCTGTGAACAGGCTGCAGTCTCACCCGAAACAGCTATGGGGTGCTGCAGAACCAGGTTTCTACAAGCAGAAGAGGGATATTACTGTACCTTTAGCCTTTAATAACTTATAATCATACAACACAGAGCCTCGACATTCACATATATAACTTCGTAGTTAGATAAACAAACAGTGACTTGCTTAACCCTTTACTGGGAAATCATGGTGAAGTTAGTATTTAGCAGTGATCTTAATTATCAGTTATTTACTTATCAATGCATAAAAGAATAGGACAAAAACAACACAAAAGAACCAAAACACAAGATATAACGTGCTTCACCCCCAGTGTAGGGGATACATCCACAGAACTGTGTTTTATTCAACTCTTTACAAAAACCACAGTTCTGATCTGCGCACTCAGCTGCAGATCCCTTAAGTCCTCAAAGTCATGCACACAGCTACAGAGGTCTTCCATGCACACATATGGGACTTAACCTTCTTACAAAACCCTTAGACATCTCTTAGCTTCGCATTACATTAGCATCATAAGATAATCATTAAATACCTAACCTTACTTCTTTACATAAGTGCCTATTTATATAGCGCACTATTACAAAACCATGGACTTAAACCATGGGCACCCCGAACCCTAAACCCTAGAATTAAACCATGGGTTTATTACAAAAAGAGGGCTTTGACTTAACCCCAGCACCCCTAAGACTAGTTTGAGTCATGACTCCGCTTAGAAAATCCCACAAAAACCGTGGAGTTACCAAAGTTAAAGACCGTTAAGGTGCGCGCCCCAACATGAGGAATTTGTTTTTCATGTTTGAATCTATAAGTTTATCGGTTTGTCAAGATTCAAGTCCCCACATGTTCACTGGACCATTAAGGGACGAGATAACAAGTGGAGTCCCCACTTGCCCTGAATCTAGTTAGTGCAATTGTGTTTTAGTGACACCTTCTAGATTGCTTTGAAGGAAAATTATGGCTATTAGATTCCCTCCTTTTCCAAAGTGGAGTTAGCTGCAAAGTATCCATCCAATGTTCCATATTTGAAGGGCATTAATCTAGGTTATTCAATTAAAGGTGCTTCTCTTGTTTAAGTGATATAAGTTAAATATGTTCTTATATCTATCAATAACTCAATGGTTCTCAACCCCAAAATTTGTCTCATGCTAGAGGATTCATAATGGATATATCAGGCTCTATCCAGGTTCAGAAAGTATCATCAAATTATGTTTGTAATAACATTAAAGCCTTTAAATATGAGGGTACGAGTGCTGGTCGTTTTGACATGTTGATATACGTATGTAATAATGAATTAGTAGCTTCATAATAGTGATAGATCAGTTCTGAAGTAGTCCCAAACTAATATGTGTTCAAGTGGTTGTAGGGGGGTTAATTTTTTATGGGATTGAGACTCCCTGACCATTTGCTGGATGGACAGGATGAATTTGTCTCTCATCTGTTGTTCTTAAAGGGGTTGATTTTAGATCTACATCTTTTATAGAACATAGACAAACTTCTTCCTTTTCAAAGATCTACTTATATATCTTCTGCACAATCTTCAAAACTCTGTGAAAATTGAAGGAAGAAACACCGTTGTTCAAAGCTTTCAGCCTTTTATCACACCAACTATTCAAACCCCTCTAGAATTTCAAGCTCCTCCTTGTGTTCTGAATCCACCTAGACAAATGGTTGCTACGTTTTCTCCATTCATCGCAGGAGACCTATTGGCATGAGACCAACATTCCTCTAATATAATTGGCATGATTTTCATATGTTAGGTACTAATTCCCAAAATACTTTGAAATAAGTGGAACCAATCGACCAATTGATTGATTGATCTTATTTGTTCCCTCAATGTCAAGATTATTTTGCAATTATATGTCTAGTTATTAAATTTTGGAACTGAATTGTATTCCTATGTGCAACTTGAGATATCTTTAGCAACCATGGTCCTACAAATTTGAATAGAATCCTTAAATAATTGTTTTTGTTGCTCTGCATAGAGCCTAGGTGCTCCAAGACCTCTCTTCTTAATCTCAACTGGTTCATGATCATTAATATATGCTTAGGTCACAAACCTCCTTTGTTTATTGCATTTGTTTTATCATGGATGGATGGCTTAGTATGATGCATTCGAGTCCAGATTGGTAGATCTTTGGTTCATGTAATGGTGACATGAATAATTTGTGATCTCATTTGATATGGATGGAGCTCTTTAAGCCCTCAGTAGTTCTATGGATATTTGAAAGCAAACCCAGGCATGTTGTCCTGTTTAATCATCATACATGAATCAAAATGATTTTCGGGCACATTCCTTGATGACTTGGGCATATGTTGAGCCTCCTAACAACCTAATTAGTTGATTTGGGATATTTTGGGCAGTTCTGGTATTAGTTAGCCTCAAACAACAATAGATCAAATCTATCCCATCCTTCAAATAACCATAAATCAAGCAAATCCAAGTATTGGTGTGTTTTGTGTGAATTTTTGACAATTTTATGCATCATAGCAATGGTAAAGTGGCTAAAACTTAGACCTGTGCACTTCTAAAAATGAATAGCAGTAGTAAAAAATGGATATTTGGGAAATAAATCTATGTTGTTGGGTGCATACTAGGATCTAAAAGCAGACAGGTTAAACACAAATTACATGCATCATATTATCCCATCTTGGTTAGACCCATTTGAATTACTGTGTTGTGATCCTGAGGTAGAAGTTATAAAAAAGGTGGCATTTCTGAGATTTGTCCAGTTGTTGGTTTTTATCGATGACGAAGTACTTAATAGGTTGAACTTGTACATGTCCCCAAATATAGGACCATTTATGAGTGGGAACAATCCTATTCACCCATTTAAATGGGGTTTTGATTTGGTTTCTTTTGATGAATGTACATGGCACCAAAGAAAAAAGACTTAGACAAGTTAAATTCAAATTACATGCATCATATTATGCCATCTTGCTCAAACCCATTTGAATTAGTGTGCTATGATCATGAGGTAGAATATATAAAAAAGGTGGCATTTCTGATATTTTTCTAGTTGTTGGTTTCTATCCATGACAAAGTACTTAATAGGCTGAACTTGTACATGCCCCCAAAGCTAGGACCATTTCTATGTCGGAAAAATCCTATTCGTCCATTTAAAGGGGGGTTTGATTTGGTTTCTTTTGATGAATGTACTTGATTCTTGTCTTTATTTGATGCTCAAGTATCTAAGGTTTTAATATGTAGGTTTGATGAATCATTCTGGAATATAGACTGGATAGGTTTGATGAAGCATTTTCAAACAGAACCAAAGCTACACAGAATACATAATTAGTGGCTGCTATGACAGAAAATACTTCAAAGTTCAAACTATTCCCATATTTGGAATTTAGTTTGCTTATTTCCACTAAACTTGCCCAAATATGTTGCAGCATGGGACCAGGATGCTTAGACTTGCTAGATCTACTTAGAAATGGACCAGATTTGGACCTAACTCTGCTTGGGATCAGGGACATCCCTAAATTCACTCAAGATCTGCCTAGAATGTTGAGAAATTAAGATATTTATTGTTGTTCTTTACGTGTAGATTGACCAGACTTCTTGTTGTTGGTTGATGCTAAATCATGTCTGCCACTACAAAGAAGATGCCCACATTATACCCAGGACCGATCTTGTTGCTATTTGGAGGGTTGAGACATGGTTAAAACATACCCAGAACTATCTAGAATTTGCAGAAATTCTAGGAAACAACCCAACATGGAGTGCTACTACAAGAATTAGGTTGCTTGCTTCCCATAATTCAGGATAAATAGGTTTTACTTATGTTTCCTTCCATAAACTTGTTCCCAATGTGCCTAGATTTACCCAAAGATTCTTCTTAGTGCTTTCCAAGGGCCAGAATAACACTAATTGCTGCTAATTGAAGACTGGAGTATGCCCATAATTTGAGACAAATAGGCCATGACTCACAAAACTACCTAGATCTAATGAATGTTTCCATTGCTGAACTATTCTACTTCAAACAAGGCCCTAGTTCAAGGTCAAACAATCAACATATTCCATGAATCATTATCACTAGGGCATCATCATATAGGATCTAGCACTTAGGACCAAATCATTCAATATCCATCACATACACTCCATAGATGAGATTGTGATGAAGGTGGTCACCCATGAAAAATGGGGTGTAACACCTCTTATTAAACTTGTCATAATTGAAAGATAGTCCAAGCTGCAAAAATCCTTGTGTGATACAGATTGAGCTTCGGGATCATGAAAAACATGCTTGTCATGATTCCATAAAAGATATTGTCCCAAAAAATGCATCATGGAGGGGTGTCCCAGAAGCTGCAGTTACAAAGATCACTTCCATGAATAGATAAGTGATGAACATCTATGTGGTGATGCGCATTCTTGTAATAAGAAATGTGAAGCGGATGGAATTCATTAAGATATTGTCCCAAAAAATGCATCATGGAGGGGTTTCCAGGAGATGTAATTACAAGGATCACTCCCATCAATCGACAAGTGATGAACATCTCTGTGGTAATGAGCATTCTTGTCATAAGAAATGTGAAGCAGATGGCATTTGTGAAATTTTCACTGAACTTGTACGACATACAAGCTCATTTCATAGCGTGTCTCTGAACAAAATGATCTGCAAAAGGATTATTGCATTTCCATTCCACCTTTTAAAATATGTTGTGCATTATTGTAAGGTTAGATGTCAAGCTTGTGGGTATTTTTGTTAGCAACCCATCAATCATTCTAGTTTACATAATACAACTCATGGGAACATGAAGAGTGCCAATTTTGCCTTAGATCAGGAGTTTTGATATCCATTGCATGAAATATACTCATGGCGAATCTTGTTGATTTTTCTTGTGCAACGTTGAGAGCCATTCTCTTGTTGAATGGAGACATTTGGTCAAGGACCAAGATATAGAACCGGTCTTTCATTGGGGGAACTCATCCTTGTGTTGAGTAGCCATTATGTTGAATGGATACATTTGGTCATGGACTACAATGTGGAACAATATTGCATTGGTGGAACTTACCCTTGTGTTGAGTAGCCATTCTTCTAAATGGGACATCTGGTCAAGGACCAGGATGTGGAACCAGTCCAACACTAGGGGAACTCATCCCTAAGCTGAGTAGCTATTCTCTTGAATGGAGACATCTGGTCATGGGCCAAGATGTGGAACCAATCCAGCACTCGGTGAACTCAGTTGAATTGAGTGGCCATTCTTTGAATGGAGGTACCTCATGAACTAGTCCAGGACTAGAGGACTCAGCTAATGGCTGAGGGACATTCTCCAGGAGAATTGAGGGGATTGGTTAGTTACCGAGTATTTTACCTTGAAGTAAAATGATGTAACCTAGAGATGAGGCACCTGATCAGTAACCAGGACATCACTGTAATCCCTAGACCAAGTTTGGGCATGTGAGGCACTCCTTCCCTTGATCTTTAGGCTTTGTAAACTTCTCTAGGGATTAGCTACCCCTAGTTAAGACACCTAGTACTCGATCTTGGTGGCACACGGAGTTTGAGATAAAATCATTAGTAATTCTCTCCATTTATGATGATGTACTTTGAGTGGGTTTGAAGGACACCCTATGACCACTTGTTTTGACCACAGGGCACTTGGAAAAGGTTAAAAGGTAAAAGTAAAAAAATACATAAGGACCTTTGGGAGTAAAAGTGAAAGTACAGAAATACCTCTAGAACCACTAAAGGTGAAAGACAAAAAGACAAAAGAATAAAATATTATTATTGCCTTTTTGAGTTTTGGTGCACTTCCAGGTAATTCAAAGGCTATAAAAGAATATCAACTAAATTCATTTAACACACTTTCTTATCATCATTCAATTGCTCCTGGATATTCTCTCTGGAGGAGAGAGAAGGTTCTGGTCTTTTTGGGTTATATTCCCTAGCATGGAGGCTTTCTAGCCTTCATCAGCAACTAACTACAGCTAAACCCTAAGAAACTAGGGAATCACTATAGATATCCAAATCTGCTAAGGTATCTTCTTCACTTCTTCATGTGATAAGGAACTCCCATAAACCCTCACGACAACAACAACAAGGTCACATGTAGCTCTTACACATCCTCGGGCAGTCTCCATCCAAGCTCGGTCATGCCCTAAACCTATAGACAGGTCTTGCGAAGAACTTTAGGCATCCCTATAGCTACCTTTGGCCACATTTGGGCAGCCACCCAGAATCCCAAGCAGGCTCAAGCTGAAGGCTGAGATCACAGACAACCACGGAGCAAGCTCCGAGCAGCAGACAGTTGTTCTGGGAAGTAAAAAAGAGTCTGGGCAGCTCTATTCTTCTCACGGGTAGTCAACAGGAAAACTCAGGTAACCCTAAATTTTCACGGGAAGCCTATAAAAAGTCTCAGGAAACTATACAGAGGTTCAAGTCAGGTATCTCCATCTTCGAGTGGTTGTGTTTTAGGTAAAAAAAGATTCTACATTGTACTTTTTTTTGTAGCATTGATGATTTGAGATACATTACCTTCATGCAGCTTATTTTAAGATTGATGGTTTGATATTTATCTCTTACATTGTCTCTTTCTTGCTTGTGACAGGAAATGCTGCTGGAATTTGAGAAAGCTAGGCCTAGGAGCTATCTCTTCACATAAATAGTTTCCTAACATTAAATTACAAATAAATAATTTGACAACACTTTCGATAAGAAAGAATGGGCTCATTTAAGTACATGAAACCATGTTGGTGATAGGTGTTTAGCACGAATATCTTGACAATTTTTTATGGTTTGTTTATTGCTTTTGTTTGAAGCATTTTGTCAATTTTTGAAGTTCATGTGTATTTTGGTTAAATATTGTGTTATTTCCTTTGAATGCTTCTAGTTCTCATTTGATGCTTGATTTAATCCTTTTTTGTAGCTTGAATCAAGGTTGGTTTTAGGGTTTGAGAAAAGATTATTTTATTAACTTTTAGTTGCATGAATTAATTGTCTTCAGTTTTTCGATTCTTTTACACTGATTGTAAATTTTCTTTGCAAATACTTGTTGTTATTAAAAAAAATAAATGAGCTCTACATAGCTAAGCGAAGAAAAAAATGGTCTATGCACTAGGTTCCTATGCATTGATCGTAGGATACCTATTATCACAAGACAATCATTCATCTAATGCAATAATCAATTGGCATAATTACAATGCATACTCGTATTAGCCTCCATGACCATAATTGGCTAGTGGAGGCCAAGATCGAGCAAAATGTATGATTCTATCAGTTTATCAGTTTGTCAAGATTAAGGTCCCCACATGTCCACGGGACCATTAAGGGATGAGATAGCAAGTGGAGTCCCCACTTTCCCTGAATCTAGTCAGTGCAGTTGTGTTTCACTGACACCTTCCAGTTGTTACTTATGAGTCTACATGTTCTATTGATCATGATGTGATTCATGTTATTTGACTAATGTTGTTGTTCCTCTATTTTGACAATATTCTATAAATTAGTGAAAGATTTGCCAGTTTTTAATGAAGTTAAATATTCGCCAAGATTTTACAACATTGTACAATAAAATGAAATATTCACCAATATTTTACAACATTATATAATAAAATGAAAGATTCGCCAGGATTTTACAACATTGTATAATAAAATGAAAGATTCACCAAAATTTTTATATATACATATTATATTATTGATAAAATTGCCTTCAAATTTTCCTATATATCAGAGATATTCGCCCATTTTCTAGGGGTGGTTCTTAAAATCATCCCTGATAAGAACATAGTATGTTTCTATAGATTATCTAAAGGGAAGAATCGTATTATCCTCTAAATATAATTTTAGATAATTTACAACACAATGAACAAAAGAAATAACTTTCTAGTTGCTTTAACCAATTCACAGATAGAGAACCAAAACAAAATAAATCAAATAACACAGTCAAGTAATCCTCTACATAAACTAATAATTGAAATCAATATAATCTATTTATTTTATTAACAGGTTAAGAGAGGAGAGACCTCCATAGAACTATAACATTTTAAATTTATATCATTTTAGAAACCCCAATACAGATCGAGAATTCCCACATTGGGACTCGTCATTATCTAAGTGGAATAACAATAGATTCCATATTTGAAATTATAAATATATAACTATGTCATATTTGAAATCGTAAATATCTAAAGGAATCAAAATACCCCACTCATTAATTAACTAGCAGTCCCCGACGAATGTGAGGGTTTTCTACATAAAAGCTTGGATCTACTTCCATGATTGTTGTTAGCATCTATCATGATCACACATCTAAACTTGTGCCTCAATATTTACCTTTTAATAACCAAAATATAATATATAGGATACAAATCCTCTTTAAAAAAAACGAATCATTCAAATCCCATACATGGCATTAAGACCATCGTAAATGGCAGTCTTGGTGTAAGCTTAATTCTGGTAACAGAAACTATCAATCAAGAACTAACCAATCTCATACAATTTAATAGTATAGACCGAGAGCAGTCATTCCATCTAATTCAGAGAATTAAAATCGTGATAGTTATTATGTTAAACTTCCAAAGATGCAAAACATACCAAAACACATAATAAGGATTCGGCACAGACCCTAATGTTCACATTCCTATGTTAATATAAAATGTTAAACAAAATGGACTCGAAATCCTTGTGGTTGTAAGAAAATCATCGATGGAATCCACCACTATTAAAAACCCAAAATTTTTAAATAAGTCTATAGGTTAACCGAAGTAGTGGTAAGCCCATCCATGATGGCGTCCACAATAATATTTTAATCCATAGAACAAAGTAACATACGCACAAAACAAATTTAAAAAAAATGTTGGAACATAGATGTAAGACCGCGGTTTTGATTCCATTACATTTAAATAAAATGATGTAAATAATCATGGTGTGGAGTAGGAAAAAGACCCACCATCGATTTAGTATTTATTTTTTGGCAATTAAGGTGTGGCCAATGGTATTTTTTTATGCTAGTTGAACATTATGTTAAAATTGCAATTTTTTAATTAAAACCCATAGCCGGCTATGCCAATGCAACTAAATGAGATTGGGGCATGATTTTTCCTAAGGATGAAGGAATGGGGGATTGGAAGAGAGAGGAAATTCGAATTGGGCAAAGCACCAATTATAGAAAAATGTTTTTTGAATTTCTTGGGAAAGAAAACATCAAAAACGCCCATTTTTCTATCATGCAGCAGCATTTCACCTTCCCTCACGAATTGGTTTGAACAAAAAAAAATTGGAAACCCAATTGAGCATTCACGCAGTAGAAAGCAAGGAAAAGCATTCTGAGTTTGAACCTTTCAGGAATTTACCCTCTCCAACGATTTGAATCCATCACGTTTCTAGTTTTTGTGTTATGATTTTTCTCCTGTTCGGCAATTTTTTTCTCTCTCACATTTTACCTTGTTTTCTAGTTGTTTTCCTAAATACGATTGCCTTGAATCTGATTTTGTGTCTTTGATTTGAAAGACAGACAATGTTTTCATTTTGGCATTTTTGTAGCAATCAGTCTGGCACCGATAATGTTCATAAATTTGTAAATTTATATGTGTGTGTGTGTAATCGCTGGCATCTACTACGTTTTGATAAATCCCAGGACTGAGATCCCTGTGTGTGCATCCCCATTTGGCATTTGAATTGATTGAAGGAATGGAAATAGATTCTAACCTTGCTTGATAAACCTAGTGTGTGAAAGAACCTCATAGACCAATATAGAAGGATGATTTTTTTCTTTGCATGCCCTGAATAGCACTGGAAGGGAAGGCATGGCCTAAGGGACTGTGTAGCACAAAAGGGAATGCTTCCTTGTGTTGGGTATGTAATTTTTTAGAAATCAGGCTAGATCTGGTGTGGGTGTTCACAGCTTTGGGGTTGAGCTCACTAGCGTAGCAGTCAGTCTTTCCACATCCTTGACAGCCTAATAAACCCAACTGGAAGGATGGATTGGTTGGTAGCCTGATAAACCCATATGTTGGCTTGGTTGTGTCTCATGTGAATTTGGCTAAGTGTAAACCACTGCCTTTGCAAGTCTGATAAAATCAACTATGTTAGATTGACTGAATTTTAACTGTATCCTTGGCTATGGGTGAAGTCTACTATTGTTCCTTACTCCTTGGGGAAGATCATGCCCAGCTTGGGGGTGGAAGTGTTGCTGAGAAATTAAGCAGCACACTGGCCTATGGTTGGGTGGAACGTTGCAATGACATAGCTAGTTGCGGGACAACATTCTTTCAAAGATAAGTATTCTCACATATTTTATTTCCACAACTGTATATTGTTATTAATTTATATGAACATGTTAAATGCTTGAATATAATGTATTTGCTTCTACTGTATATTGCATTATGCATCTTTTTATACTTATGAATGTTTTATTTCAAAGCAATTTTCATATTATGTTCATGGGGCTTAGATTGCCTAGGTTGTTAGATGTTAGTCGCATCCTCTCCGCTGAGTAAGGGTTGGGGACGTGACAATAGAGGTTGCAAATCCCTCTGTCCTATAGATTTTAAACCCCTAAGGGTTGAAACAAACACAAAGTGACTTATCTTGCAAGAAGGAAGAAGTATGAACTTCCATCACGACCATGAATCTCAGTCAAGAGCAACATGCAACAAGAAACGAAAAATAGTCAGCAACCGAGGGTGATTTTAAATAGTATTTAAACAAAATAAGGAATTGTACTCACCTTGGTGTTTTAATATGCAAGGATGGGAGGAGGTGGCCCTGTAGCCATCCTCGTCGATGCTCTTAAACCTACAACTAACCGACCACGGTTAGAACAACAACAAACGTGAAAAGAATTAAAGAGTGTAAAACAAATGTAGTTGACCTTTACCTTGTTTAAATTGTAGAGAGGGCCAAGGGTCAGCTCCTCCTATATGCCCTTCTCCCTCGTCTACCTGCAAGAAAGACTATAAGCATCAATTTTTACAACTTGAGAGTTCATAAAACATAATAACACATTGTTTCCAGAGTTAAGACAAATTTTTCCTTACTTGGTAAAAGGAAGTTCAAGGATGAAGAAGGTGATCAGGCTCGAGTCACAACAAGCAATAAGCTATGGCTAATGGAGGCCATGAACAGAAATTAAAACTCCTTTACACCTTGGGAATCAACCAAGAATAATGTCATTAACAACTGACAAGTTTTTACACCAAGAACCTTACAAAATCGCCTTGACAGGGAAGATCCTCTGCTCCCAAAGATAACACACTGAATAACCATAACAATGAATGGTTGAGACAAAAGCAAAGACACATTAAACCCTAAAAAAAACCCTATCCATCATGATGTACAAGTGGATGAAAAAGATTCATTCTTGAGCAAAGCTTAAAGGCCTAGTTGTGTTGTCAAGTTGCATCGAGGGAAACCCTTTAATTCTCAAGTCAACCACAGTACACACCTTTTATAACCGATCATTATGCACGACTAAAGGTTATTATAACATATTTATAATTTATTTCTTTACACCAAGGTTCGACTATGGTATATACCCCATATGCCTTAATGCATAAACATGTAAATAAACACATTAAACGATGCTATATGTTAAACCTTGCGCATTAGGACTAAGGTTATACCTTGGGTCCTTTTATACTTTAATACATTTAAATAATGGGATCAAGACTATACCCATAGTCTCCCAAGCCTTTTCATATGCAACTAAAGCATCAATGCTTAATGGTTAAGGTGAGAAATGAAGACCAGGACTTAGCCTTAGGGCTA
>LPNX011055556.1:53327-79350 GCA_001517045.1 Pseudotsuga menziesii | reverse complement strand
TCTTACATTTACATTTCTGCACCCAAATAAGAATACCTAAATTCACTGCACTAAATTTTTTTTTATATACACCCAACAAAAATTACACTTACCGAAATTCGTTACATTGTAAAACTTTTTATTGTATATATATTTTTTAATAATTATAAAAGGTTAAATTTTAATTTTTAAGTGAACATCTTATTTTCTTTTTAAAATGATCAAATTTTGAAAAACATTTTCACAGCAAAACAATAAACCCACCATAATTCTTTCTTTGCATATTTGCTAGATTTCCGAATTAGGTTTTCCAATTTGAGATCAAAAGAGTAAAAATAATCCGCAACATCCTAGTATGATTTATGGGGTTGCATCTCCACATTAAAATTGCGAAAGAGGATTGACAAGACACACCTTGCTCAAATCCAATACCTCAATTAGATCAATTGCGGGAATACTAAATAAAGGCCTGAAAGCCATGATTGCAGTAAAAAAATGAAAAGGGTATGTGTTTTAAGCCATTTCTGATTGATATAGAAGCTATGGCTCATCGAGCAAATTAACTGTATTTTATTATCAGTAAAACCCCAATGTTGTTTTCCTTTGTCGTGCCTAAAAGAATTAAAAGAAAGGTGATTCCAAACACAAGAAAAGATATGGAAAAAGGATTGAATAAAGAATGAAGATATACGAACAAAAAACCTGAGAAATATGAATACATGTGTGGGTTTGGGTAGCCACACAAGCATGGATTTAAGAACGAATACATCTCAACATAAACCCTCTAGCTAAAAGAAATTGTTTTCCTACCTTCCTTCCCAAGAGAGAGTTCGACTCTCCTCTCCACTAGCAAGGTTAAGAGATGTTGGGTTATGGTCTAGTATCAATCCCACCCGCTACTCAAACGCAGCTAGTACCTTCCAAGGAATTAAATACTCTAGTTGGAAAGGAACCAGATCGAGAAAAAAGAAAGGGGTAAAATAAAAATTATCCAAGGATATATCTATCAGGGATTTTGGTAGCCATAAGTGATTGTGATATGCCCAACCTCCTTAGGGAACACCCTAGTTTTGGTAACAATTGGTAAGAGGACATATTCCAATGTGAGGTTGAATTTCTAGAATTTCTAGAAAGTGCTCAATATAGATTGAAATCCTTACTCGTATTACCTCATGCAGATGTTGGGTTTGAGTTTGAAGTAATAGTCCTTTGGTAAATAATTTGATTGTATGTAAAAGATGAATCGCAGAGCAATGCTCTACCCTACCTTCCTGTGGTGAGAGATAGCAAGAAAAATGAAATATCCCTAAGCTGCACAAACCTCATGTAGATGTTGGGTTTGAGTTTGAACTAACAGTCCTTGGAAAATAAATTGATTGTATGTAAAATATGAGAAGTAGAGCAATGCTCTACCCTACCTTCCTGTGGTGAGAGATAGCAAGAAAAATGAAATATCCCTAAGCTCTGGTGCGGGACCTTAGTATTTATAAGAACAAGGATAAGGGTGATGGCTATATGATGTAGTTCATTGAAGACATCTAATAGGACATGAAATTTGAAGTGCCATCTATCAACATTCTTGAAACCAATTGCAGAAGCAAGGATTCGGGTAACAGTAACATTGGAAACAAGGATTCTTTGAAGACACTCCCATTATAAATCACAGAAAGGATAATTATTGTCCCTACCAGGGTTTGGGTGGAATTACCCATGGCGACTAAGATTGCAACCCTAACCCGAGGCTAGTAGATGGAACCACCCAAACTCCTCTACATTTTTGCACCTGGACTCTGAACTGGATTTTACTTGCATTGTAAATCAGGAAAAGGATTGTGCTTGGCCACACAAGTATTTTGTTGGCATTGCCCATGGTGATAAAGATGCCAACCCCAATGCATGGATACCAGATAGAACCACTGAAAGATCCTCTGTTTATTTCTACACTAGAAAAGGGTTTCACATTAGGCGATCAAGAAAAAGATAATGAAATAATAATCATAATTCACAAGCATATTCACATCAATAAAATTGATGAATTGAAAACACAGACCAACTCCTCATACAAAAAAACTAGCTTTTATGCGAGGAATACTAGAGACGCCGAGGAGTTACCTTTTCATTTAAAGAGAAACTCAGACAAATCCCATCATCCCTCTCCCCTTTGCTGCTTCATACTATTTTTTGTTCATGGAAGATGTTGTTCTTTGAAAGCCACCATTACCATCTTACTTTCTCTACTTGCTCTGTAATCCATTGACACTAGATGATGACCTTCTACACCACAATGTTAAAACTACCAATAATCAGATTCGCATACAAATGGAAGACACAAACCCTAAATATTGTATGTCAAATGAAGAAAAGAGAGAATTTATAGAAAATTTAAGTGAAATGGACTTGGAGATTGTTAGGTTTTACATTTTCCCATATTTTTTTATGGCTTCCGTGTGTGGAATATCAAAGATGCCTTGCTAGAACGTCTTTATTTTAGTAGAAATGGGGAAAGAAACCATAAGCCCTCTCCCCTTTGCCACTTCGTAGTACACTCTGCCACAGGCAGCTCTTTTTCTATGGCCATGGAGGTGCGGCTGGGTTGCTAATCTTTGAATCCTCCTTTTCCAATCTGATTTCTCTATAAGCCATTGCCATGAATATTTTTTCGGGTGATCACCTCAATCAACCCCACAATGTACAGATTCTACAGCTGTCCACTCCTCTTCTACGACCATGTCCATGTGGATGGGTTGTTGAGCTTTAGAAGCCGCCATTGCTAGCCTGCTTCCTCAATAAGCGATGGCCATGATTACTTGGCCTTGTGACCACCTCAAACCCTATAGTATGAATAGTTTTTCGGGTGATCACCTCAATTAACCCCACAATGTACAGATTCTACAACTGTCCACTCCTTTTCTACGACCATGTCGGTGTGGCTGGGTTGCTGAGATTTGGAAGCCGCCATTCCCAACTTGCTTTCTCAATACGTGCTCAATACGTGACGACCATGATTACTTGCCACTGTGACCACCTCAAAACCTGCAGTATTGACCTGCGAAAATGATTAGTTTTCAATGTTATCACCTCATACCCTAGAGTGTTGGTCAGAAAACACAAACTGACTAACCAAACATCAATATTTTCCCTTTTTCTCTTAATAAAAAACATTTGAAACCCTCTTTCGTCGCCCTAAAGATGAAAAGTCCCTCTTTTGTCGCCCTAAAGACGAAAAGTCAAAAAGTCTAATAGAAAAAATAAAAGAGTAGGGTGAGTCATGATGGGACAAGGATTTTGGGTACAATAAAAGAACGCCGTGTTGTAAGCAAAGCAAGGAGATGTGGACATATACAACAAGAAACATTATATTCTTCACATAATTGGACATTACATTATTAGAATTTCAAAAGTAATCATGAAAATTATTTTTCTCTCATCGAAATGACAATGAATTGTTAGTTTTTGTTTTTCAGTGTAGATGCAACATTTGTATGGATCTATCTACTAAATAAATTGGCCATTACATTATATGCTTTTCAAAAGTAATCAAGAAAAGTATTCTTCTCTCATCCAAATGAGAATGGATTGTTAGTTTTTGTAGTTCTTATGTTACAATCAAGTAACATTGCATAAGTTTATGGATCTATCTACTATCTTATTGCTTATACTAATGATTGTCAAATTCAAATTTATTAATAAAATCTTTGTAGACATACTTACATCCTTTTCTTGACATGCTTAATCATTCTCATTCTATTTTTTATCCTTTAGCTTTAGAACAAACTATATATATATATATATATATATATATATGGACTCTACATTTAAATAATTGTTGCTTATACTAATGATTATCAAATTCCAATTTATTAATAAAATACTTTTAGGCATACTTACATCCTTGTATTGACACGTTTAATCATTTTTTTTTATATTTTTTTATTCATTCAGTTTTTTAACCAACTATATATATATAAGGATTCTATATTTTTTAAACTTACATATTTTTGACAAACTTATATACGACATACAATTAGCTTTTTGATGTAGCACACCCAGCTGTTGAACAAAATCCTTCTAACACCAAGCATACAGAATGTTGGTCCCGGTAACCACATTAGACGTTGAAAAAACCTAATCTCTCAACATTATAACCCCTAGCCCTAACATACAACACTTACCAAAACTAATTTATATATAAATATAAAAATGTTAATTTAATTCTTTATGATATATTTATGATTTATAATGAACTATCTTAATATAATTATAACCATATAAAACAAAATCCATAAATAAAACTAATTTATTTATAAATATAAAAATGTTAATTTAATTCTTTATGATATATTTATGATTTATAATGAACTATCTTAATATAATTATAACCATATAAAAAAAAATCCTTAAATAAAACTATTTTATTTATATATATATATATATATATATAAAATATTAATTTAATTTTTATGATTTATGATGAAGATTCTTAATATAATAATATAAAAAGAATAAAACATTATTTTAAAATTATATGTATTTAAATTTTTATTATTTATTATAAAAAATATTCAAATAATTATATAAGAAGAATAAAACAATATATTAAAATTTTTTTTTTTATAAATATAAAAAAAAATAATTTAATTAATTAAGTAAAACTAATATATTTATAAATATAGAAATATTAATTTAATTTTATATAAAACAAAATCCAATGTTTGTGATGCGTCACATAATCCAAATATTAATTCAATTTTATAATGATGCGTCCCATAATGTTTGTGTCTGATACGTGGGTTGTGGACACATCCCCTCAGTTGGAAATGTCCTGTTTCCTAGCTTAAAATCAACAATCCCTTGGAAAATTAAAATCAATACTTTGTGCAACTGTATTACCAAGTTGTTTGGCTGCCAATTCAGATGATGTAAGCCTGTAACAAAGACATGTTGCAAACAAGAGAACCTGGCCAAGAGGATTAAAAGAAACTGCAACTGTATTACCAAGTTGTTTGGCTGCCAATTCAGATGTTGTAAGCCTGTAACAAAGACATGTTGCAAACAAGAGAACCTGGCCAAGAGGATTAAAAGAAACTGCAACAGGGGTCAAAACCTGTTGTGGACATTTTAATATTATGTCTTTTAATGTTTTCCTACTTGGATCTTTACTTGTTATTGAATGCAAATAGTCACTCAGATATGGTAGCTCTCATTGTAATTATGAGGACCATCTTTACTTGTTATTGAATGCAAATAGTCACTCAGATATGGTAGCTCTCATTGTAATTATGAGGACCATTTTTATCATGTTTGAAGATTCCAGATTAGGTTCAGATAAGTCTCTCAATTATGTTCAATTATGTTCACTCACAACCCTTGTTAAAAGCTGAAACTGGAATCGTCTCTAACTTGGTATCATGCTAAAATAAGCCCCCCTGCATAGTCTCTCTTATTCATTATACTTGCAACTTTTGTGTTGATATGGAATTAACACAATGGTCAGTTATTGTGAGATTTATCTTCACATCCCATGCATAACTTGCACAAAGCACTTCAACTAAACGAGAGCTTCCAGATTTCAACTTTTAAAAAGAGGTATGACTTATTAAATTTTCTTCCAACTATTCCCAGTATCAAAAAAGCCTTCGAGTAGTTGTACTTGTTTTAAACAATTTCATACTACCGTCACAATTATTCATATGATAAAATTTTAGATTATACAAGATATACTGGAAAAAGTGCTACTTTTCCAACCGATCATCCTCCACTGGATGGGAACTCTTTTACACCATTTGCGGGCATGTATTAGAAACAAATCGTGAATAAAAAAGCTCTAGTAGAATGAATCTATTAAAAATAACTCACTTCTAGAATTACAAAACTGGAAAAGTTCAAACTATGCAATCTAACACCTCACTGAGCAGAAAAAATGTAGCATTCAACATGTAAAAGATTGATGTAAGCACTCCATAGCATCACATTACAGACAAAATAGGATGGCTTCTTCTTTTCCAGCATGTAATAGTACAAGTACATGGTTATTACATATAAAACACTAGATTCCAGACGAAACTGGCAAAATAATATCACACCGAGATTCGGAAATAGGATATAAAAAGGGCCAGAGGAGCAGCACTAACAAAGCAATTGACTAAAATTATTACCAGGTAGACATAGAAGAACCTTCAAATACATTGCCTCGGAAGATGTACCAGTACTACAATTCCCAAATTCATCCACTGGATTTTCCCGATCCCAAAATCTTCTTGAGATTCTCAGATTCTCAACTCCTCAAATTAGAGTAATAAGACTCGAACTAACTATGAAAATACACTCAATTTATGCATTACATGAGAAAACACCAAGACACGGTTTATGAATAGAGAAGTGCAAAGCTAAGCTTCTCTCCTTCAAAAGCTGAAATAGCAATAGTAGAATAAAGAGAAAATTGGCAAACCCAGTCATCTCTGACACAATTACGCTCTAGGAATCCTTTCACATAATTTAGAGAACAAAACATACGTGATAAAAAGGGTTTCGCATGACGTTGGTCATCATTTCAACTCCCTTGACCATTCCAGTTCGAAGGGGTTCGGTCGCTTCTTAAATTAACCTTGATTACAAGCATTGTAACGCTAAAAACTTTACATCCAAGAGACAACATTCCATAGAAACAAAATTGAAAGTCTGCAGTCAGAGAAAGGGGTTAAAGCCATAAATAAATGTGCAAAAGAATGAACCTTCGAAAAACCTACATAGTTATGGTCGAAATCTCCACCAAAACGGAGAAGTAAAAGCTGTATCAACTCATCCTGAGGGGAGGGGGAGGGATCGTATGCCCTGGCCTCTCCCTGAATACCAACAATCACGCCATCAAGAGAAACCTGATCACTTGGGCAACTTCAATTTGAGAGCGCGAATGCAATGAAGAAACAAGTAACTTGTATGTCTTACCAACCAGAGTAGAGGAAAGCATACATAGCAGAAGAGAAGAGTGCAGTTAATTTAAAAGGGGGCACTACACGCACTAAGAAATTAAAAATAATGATTGATGCAGAAATTAAAAAAATAAGTTATATTTCATTAGTGTGTTTTGTGAAAGTCCACCGTCACATTATAATTTAAAAAAGGACTTTTAATAATTTATTTGTTCTAAAACGCTGATCAAAGATGTTCACAACAGGTGGCAGACCGCATGGACGACCGACGGATCTTCACAATAGATGGCAGACCGCATGGACGAGAACAGTCGGGGTATCAATGGACGTTGGATAATGTTTGTGATCACCATTTTTGAGTGCTGTTGCATTGGCGCTATTGCCAGATCTTTTGACTTCTATTATTTTGTTCAACAGGTGTTTATTCATTATACCTGCTAATCATTTTTAGGAAGCGATTCTGACCATCAAATTCTGGCTTCAGTACTCCTTCTTTTGTGTAGGTTAATGGTAACTGATTGCTTGTAAATACAGTGGCCTGGTTCATACTGTGATACGCGTAGAGGATGTTGTTACCCTCGCACTAGAAAGCCTGCTTCCGACTTCTCTATTCATGGCCTCTGGCCCAACTACAGCACTGGCAAATGGCCCCAGTTCTGCGGTTCCTCCCGGGACTTCGATTACTCGAAGGTGCCACTCATTCTATATTAATTTCCCCTTAATGTACAGCTGGTTAGTTCATTAGATAAAATCTAAGGATTTTGTTACTATATCATGAGAGAATTTGGCTTGATTGTGACTCACCAGGAGGTGGGGAATTCAAGCTTCTCACAAAAGGGCGTTATACAACTCTTTATTATTGTTGTCTCATTGTACATTTTGTTCTTCACTTGCAGTATCCTGAAGCCGAAGGCCTGATGCGACCAGGAAAACACAAGGGAACCCATTTGGCTCTTGAGGAAGATATTAAAAGGAATTCTCTTCTAGAAGAAAAAGGTTCATCATTGCCGAAACCCATCTGTCGGATATGGCTGGGCAGCAAGCTAGTTCATTTTCGCCCAAAGTTAAGGTTATTATTCTCTATTTCTACAAAATGATATTTTTCGCCCAAAGTTAAGGCTTTTATTGTCTATTTCTGCAAAAGATGGAAAGGAAGAAATAATGGCAATAATAAATACCTGCCAGAGCTCGTATATTTCGACAGAGGCTCCGTCGGGGAGGCCGTGAGGGAGAGCAAAGGCATGTTGTTTGCCGGTTTCCGACTGGAGAACATTCCGCTGGTCATCGACGAGATAATACCTGTAATCGGAGGAAAAATCGTGAGGGACGGCGAATGTTGCGGATCGATCCGGCCCGGCCAGTCCTGAATCTGTAAGGATGGCTTGATTCTGGAAATGTTAACAGGAGTGGAAAGAAAGGAAACGGTGTGGCCATGAATTGCAAGAGCCTTTGAGAGCTCTAAGAAAGGATTTATGTGGCCCTGCGCTAACCATGGAAATAACAGAAAGTGAAGCTTCTTCATGGCATTGTGACTGTCCATCATAAACCTCGAGGCAGTATCACCGCCTAAGAATGTCGGCAGGGCAGAGATTGCAGATATTATGTGCATTGATGTGCATTCAAGGGGCAGTTGAATTGACAGAGAAATGCTAGGCAGCCAGCAGATCAGGATCAACGCATCAACGCAGTAGATTTTCCCAATCGTCAGACGTTTTCATCCGACGGTTGGGGAGAAAAATCGCATTTATTTGGGGGAGTAGACTCCATTTGGTAACACCTTACGGCGTAATAAACATATTAAAACACCTTAGTGTGTACTAGTGTAATCAGTCGAGATGTTCAATTTGTCGAGAATGAATCATGGGATGGAACTGTCGACATAAATGCCAAGATTGTGTCAAATGTCGACAATGATGATATGGAAAAGAAAGTGGTTCAAACACCACATGTAAGTCAACCGGTTGCAACACCGTCAACTCCCATGACACCACGACATGGTACAGCACAAGGACCATCGACACAAGTAGCAGCTCAAGCTACATCGACAAGCACACCAACAGGACAATAGACTCCATCAAGCATTTCATCAAGGTCGACATCAACATAACCGGTGAAGACAAGAAGTCTACGTGAGATATATGAAGCTGGTACACCAAATTCATTCTCTCTCTTTGCATTATTTTCTCCTATATATGATCCACTAAAATTTGAAGAAGTTGTTGTAGAAGAAGTATGGGCACAAGCCATGGATGAAGAAATAAAATGCGTTGAGAAGAACCAGACATGGGAGCTGGTTGATTACCAAAAGATAAAGATGTAATCAATGTCAAATGGATTTACAAGACCAAGTAAGATGCCGATGGGAATGTGCAGAAGCACAAAGCAAGAATGGTAGCAAGAGGGTTCACACAGCAACCCAGCATAGACTTCAATGGAACGTTTGCACCTATTGCATGCATGGATACAGTTAGAACAATATTGGCCATTGCTGCACAAAGCAAATGGATGTTAAGTTAGCATTTTTAAATTGCTATCTATAAGAGGAAGTATATGTGGAACAACCACAAGGCAATGAAGTTCCAGGTCAAGAGCATAAAGTGTACAGGCTGAAAAAGACACTCTATGGTTTGAAGCAAGCTCCTAGAGCTTGGTGCAGTCAGATTGATTCCTATCTCCCTGAAAATGGATTTCACAGAAGTGAAAGTGAACCAAGATTGTACACCAAAATGAATGAGCAAGGTAAGATGTTAATTGTCTGCTTGTATGTAGATGATTTAATATTTATTGGTGATTTTGGCATAGCAGATTTTAAAGAAGTCATGGAAAGTGAATTTGAAATGACTGATATGGGGCTTATGAAGTTTTTTTTGGGCATTGAAGTTTAACAGTATGAAAGTGGTATTTTTATATCACAGTCAAAGTATGAAAGTGAAGTCGTAAAATTTTTTAACATGTCTAATTGCAATACAACCCCAACACCAGTAATAACAGGTTTAAAATTGAGCAAGGATGATGAAGGATTAACTGTAGATCCTACACTGTTCAAAAGGCTTGTTGGAAACCTTATGTATTTGACAGCGACAAGACCAGACATCATGTATGGAGTAAGTCTAATCTCAAGGTTCATGGAGTCACCAAAAGACTCACATTAGCAAGAAGGTAAAATAATTATGAAGTATGTAAGTGGCACAAAAGACCTTGGCATTATGTATTCAACCTCAGAAAATTTTAAACTCATTGGCTACACTGACAGTGACAGTGGAGGAAGCATAGATGACAGGAAGAGCACATCTAAGTACACATTTCATTTTGGTACAGGTGTTGTTTCATGGGCTTCAAAGAAACAGGCCATAGTAACTCTGTCTTCAGCAGAAGCACAGTATGTTGCAGCTACAAGCACTACATGTCAAGCTGTCTGGATGAGGAGAATGTTAAAAGACTTGTCACATAACCGTGAAGAACTAACAACCATCTTCTGCGACAACAATTCAGCCATTGCATTATCAAAGAAGCATGTGTTTCACAAAAGAACCAAACACATCGACATAAGGTTTCATTTCATAAGAGAGTTGGTGAATAACAAGGAAATTTGTTTGGAATTTTGCAGGTCTAAAGATCAACTTGCATACATCTTCACAAAACCATTGGAAAATGACACATTCCAGTATCTGCGTAGTTATCTTAGAATGACAAGTTCTGCACAGTGAACTCTGTCATGCACGGAGCAAGTCTAAGCTCTGAAATATTTTGTAAATTTTGTTTTAAAAATCCCCATCTGCTCATAATTAAGGGGCAGTGTTGGAAATATTAATTACTCGCAGATCTGTATCTGATCTCAATCGACTCTGTCAGAGTCCTTATCAGTCCAGATCTTATCGTTCAGTCTGACAAGAGGGAAGAGTCCACGATTCGACAATCTAAACCAATCGAATTAATTTTCGAAGCTAAGTTTGTAGGTAGATAGTTATTACAGCCATTAATGGCAAGTCTGTAGATTCATGTAGAAGTAATTTTCAGGTTTCCTATAAATAGAAGAAGAATATCGTAAATCAAGTTAGACACAAGACAACAGAACTCATGAGAGAACTCCAAGGTGAGAAAAAGAGAGAAAGTGAAGTTGAAGCTCAAGCTTCTCTGTGTGTGATTCTATCGAAGAGCTGAAGCTCTGTAAAAGGATCAGTTAGTGAGCCAACAAGTTTGTATTACCTTTATTGTTTCTGGATAAGTTATTTATATGAAATAGTTTATGGTTGAATGCATGTTTGTTTAGCTGCACATTTCCTCCAGATTTACTTGTGTAAATGTTGTTTACAATTACGGTTGAGTGAAAGAACAAGGATCCATAAATTTCTCACCCCGTTAAAGTTCCAGGTTTTAGGGCAGAGTGGTCGACTCAAGTCTTCCTAAATATTTGGGTATATGTTTTTATAAGTTCTCTAGAATTGTTATTGTGTCGGTTTTACTTGATCTTACTCACAGGTGAAAAATATTTGTAATTTCTTAATTCTTTTAGACTAAGAAACATTCTTTGTAAACTCGGACTAAAACCAAACCAGAGCAAGTGAGTCCAAGTAAAACGGTCACTAAAACCAAACCAGAGCAAGTAAGGCCAAGTAAAACGGTCAAGTAAAACCAACAAGTTGTCAAGTGAAACCGACTAGTGGTCAAAGAGGTCAAGCCGACTAGTGGTCGAAGTGAAGTAACCTATAAGTGGTCAAAGTAACTGTAGGTAGAGCCGACAAGTAAGAACTTGTCGAAGTAGATTAGTCGGGTCTAAAAGGCCAACCAAATTTGATAAACTTGTCTAGTTGGGAATTAGACAAGTTTCACCCGGCAATAAAAAGAAAAAGAAGTCAGCGTGAAATTTTTAATAACTGAGCAGTAAACTTAAGTAGTTGTTGTCAGTCTGTCTTTAATTCTAGCATTTTTTTATAAAGAAATGAGATTTCAAATTGATTGTAAAACTTTGAACAACGTAATTTTCAAATCTTCAATATCATATTTGTGTTTCTTCATACAAAAGATTGGAATTTGGCTGTGAACAATGAAAATTTTCAATTGCGTAATAGGATTTTAGAGTAATTATATAATATCTTTCAATATACCTAGATTATAGCAATTTACACAAACCGGATTGCATTTTTAAAGCATTAGTGTGCTTCCATATAAGTTATTAGTCCCTGCCCGCAAGGGTTGCGGGGACTCTATGAATCGGTTTGCTGCCATCTTTATTAATTTGGCACAGAAACCAAAACATGTTATTAACATTTATCTTAAGTTTTTTTATGCAATGTTTATTTGACCTAGAAATCAAGACAGATTATTAACATTTATAATAAGTTTTCTCCAAGTTTTCTCGTTGCAATGTTTATTTGACCAATAAGAAATTTTGAGGCCTTATTTGGCCTCATTTCTAGGCCATTTTGTCTTTTTGTGAGTTTTAACTTAGTTTAAAATAATCTTTACCACATTGATATATTTTGAAAATCAACTACTCTCTTAATGCTATGGCTGGCCTAGCATTAATCTAAGACATTTAATGTTTCAAATTCGTATTCTTATGTTGTTCTTTTGATATTGACATTTTTTATGTTCGGCATGCTAGCCATGTGTGGCAGTTGCATGGTGTCCATGTGTGCATGATCGGCTAGCTGCACCTCCACATCCTGCTTAGTTATCCACCTTTTGATTTGCATCTTTGGCTTCTATCTGGGCGCGTTCTTTGCCTTATGGATTCAAGGAGAACTAGAATTACTCTTACATGGAAGAACCAACTTAGCTTTTGCATGGAGTCCCCCTACCAACGCAAGAATATCAGGTATGCCATACTTTCAGCTTCAACTATCATATTTTCATCTTCATCTAAGAACAATAACTATACTCATGTTCTGAAATATGATTATGAGAGTCTCAGAGACATGCCAATGAATAGTGGTATTTTATTTGGCTAGCTGAAATTGAATCCAGTAAGCTGGTACTCACTGAAATAAGAGATAAACAACGAAGCTAGTACTTACTGAAACAAGAGATAAACACCGAAGGGAGAGGAACCACTACGACTACTGCTTAAAAATAGATGAAAATTGCAGTTAAACTTTGGCTTTGTATTTTCTACTACGTTCTTACTTCACCAGCTACGATACAAAGAAGAGTCTTAGTATTAATGTTGAGTGTTCAACGACCCACTTAGATGATTAACCCCCTCGTCATTGTGAAGCCATGACTATGCTAAAATATGATTTTTCTAGGCCCAATAACAACTTCTCCATGTCTGTCAATCGACAAAGTCATCAAATCAAGATGCCATTCTAGGAAGCTCTCGACCCCTACCATGAATGCCATGAAGTACAATCCAAAAGAGAAAATCACCCATCATCAATTTTAGAGCAATGTCACTACCTGACTCCTATGATTTTCTTCAAGAGCTTGGTTACCATCCTCGGTTCCATATTCTCCCATGCCAATTCCATACATGCAAATGGGTTCTCTCATCAGGTTGAATACAATAGTATGAGTAATCTAAGCAGTTGTCATGTCAATTTTCTCAAAAGTATGAAGATATTTGGTTCTTCTATCAGCAATAGTCTTAAGGAAATATAAGTGTTAGAGGACACCAAAGAGACTAAATCCCAATTACAATATCATATCAGGGATTGTGAAACAGAAATTGATAAATTGAATCAACAAATCCATGCGTTGAATAAGGATCTTGCATCTGAGCAGAAACAACATCGAGATTCGGAAGCACTCCACCTTCAACTTCATATGGATCTACAAAATTTAGTTCCCATATCCAAAATTTATTTTGAAATCCTTCTAACATTCATAATTTGTTTTCAAAGATTAAGGGATAATAAATGTCTCATGGAGACCAGTGAAGCACACGATGAACACGATAATGTTTTAAATGAAAGGAAATATAATTTTTTCTCCTTTCAGATATGTACACCTTCCTTACCTTTCAAATTGATATGCTCTTCTTCTACGACTGCAATCTACTCATTGCCATGGCCAAATTGTACTGCACTTCACCTTTTCCCTACCAATTACATCCACTGATGGCGCAACGGAACCAGATTTCTCTGTAATGACAATAGAACAAAGATAAGCCCAAAGTATAAGAGAATGAAGAATCTGTTCAATTAGAAAAAAACAAAAATGTTCTTTGAAAAAATATAGAAAGATAACACTTCCTCACCGTTCTTGATACCGACACTTCCAATACCATAAAAGGGTTAGAACTACAGTGAATAACGTACAGTTAAATCATGAATAAACTCGGGTGATAACAGCAAAAACCAGATTCAAAGGCTTACACTTTTAACACTTGTATCCGTGGGAGAAATAGATCCAAAATTACAAAGCTACCCTCTCGATTTATTTGGAATCCACATTTTACCAACACAATAAACCATAGTTGAAATCCATGGTTGAGTTCTAGATCGGTTTGAAACATTGGAGCTAAAATTTTCTCAATTCAAATAAGTTTAAGGTAAAATTTAAAAAAAAATGATTTTACCCCATTCTCCCTACTTCTTGCATGTCTTAAACGTGGTTTCTTTCTTGGTCAATTGGCGCATGGCCTCAAAGTGGCACATAGGTGGGGTTCCACTGCATTATCATTGGCCTTTGTGCTCTCTCATATATTCAATTGATCTACATAGTTCATCCTCTAGGTAGCATTTTGAAACAATAAATAATGTAACTCATCTTTCCTTTATCTCTTTTCCAATCAAGATATGTTTCTAAAAGTGGGTACACCACTGGCATCTTTCCTTTATCGCTTTCTCTACCTTCATTGCTAGGTAAACTTTGAATCAATTGGTTCCCAGTACTATTCCACAGTATTTTGACTATTAACGTTTTAAGCTCACCTTTCTGACAACTTGGAAAGGACTTGTTGCTTTGCAGCCTCTCTTGTTTATCTGTACTTGGCTTCCAAAAAACAAAATGGATATATACTTATTAGTAGATAGACTTTGACCACCTTGAGGTGACCCATTTTAAATGGATTGGTATGTATTCTTACATGGCCTGAAAGAGTAACGTCCGGCATTCTACGAAAATAGATGAGCACACTCTACACAATTTATACAGTTGCACCAGACTATGAAGTAAACAAATTTTCAGTTGCGAAAGGACCTACTAACAAGGCTTACATCAATTTTCAATAACCAGAGGAGGCTACCACTTATAGAGGACAATGCTTCATATTTTTATATATTGTTATCCATTATCGATATTTGGCGGTGAAGGAAAGTACTATCATCTAAATCTAAAACAATACGATAAAGACAATAAATTTGAAAAATAAATAGCTGAACTTATACCACCAACAACGAGATATTCATCGATATATTAAATGTAAAATGATATATAAATTGTAATAAGATATATTCATTGCACTCTCTGACTAAAGTGCTGAATGGAATATGGTAATTTGCATGTCAATCTGCTTTGAAATCCACTTCCTCTGTTGGAGCATTGTTTATTATAAGTGCTTTATTCTCAACTCTCGCATGATATTTTCTATATTAAGTTAATTGCCCTGATACAAATGCAAGAGGAAGACCTGTGTAAGTCAACTCAGTGAAGATGGCCCACCATGAAGATGCAAGCAAAATGAGGTACACTTTTTTTTCAGGTGGATTCCCACATGGTATGGTAGTAAAAGTCTCATTTCATTAAATTAAAGTAGATCTCTCCATATAGTAAAAATGTAAAGAGAGTGATAAATGTTATAAATAGAGCATGTGGATGTTAAATACCATGAATGATGCACTTTATCAAATTAGGTATTCGGAGATTCAATGTTGAGTAATCTTTCGGGATTACATTGTAAATAATATTTCAGTTATTAGTTAGTAATCTCATTATCTAACTGTAGATAACGGTTTTGATATCCTTTATATGTAACACTCGTCTACGTAATAAGATATTGATTTGCTGAGGTTCTTCACGGCCTGTGTCAGTGGTATTAGAGCAAAGGCAGCGAAGCATTGGTGAGAAAGAAGGAGCCCGTGAAGGAGGAGCTAGCAAAGGGGCTATCACCAAGAAAGGAAGAAAGGAGGGCTGCTTACATTAAGAGGAGACTGCACATAAATTGTTTCGGTAATTGTTTTGAAGAATTATTTTCCTTTTTAAAAAGAGAAAGAAAAAAAGGAATAGAGTCGCCATCTATATTTTCGTGCAATGGTTTCTTTAAATTAATTATCAAATCTTTGGGGAGTTCTTTTCGGAAAATAAATGTTTTTAAACAGCATTTATATTTGAGTACAAGGTTTTTTAAATTGAATTATTAAACCTTTCAAGAAATCTTTTTAGAAGATAAAAAGATTTTAAAGAACATTGGCTAAAAGGAAAATAATATATCAGACTGTATTTTGTACACAAAAATTTACTACACAGTAAATTTCAATAAATTCTTTAATTTCAATTGTTGGAGTTATTTTATCTAGAAAAGAAAATTATCAGGAATGGTTTCGTAAAGTTAAAAATACCCTTATTTTTAATGATATGTGGGATGGAATTTGTGAAAATGAGAATTTAGAAGATAAGGAAGATGAAGAAGCAATAAATGAAGTGGATAAAAGCGCACTAGTACCACCTACTAATGCCAAAGATTTAGCATTATGGAAAAGCATGGACAAGAAAGCTTATGCCTTAATTATTGCCTCTGTAACTGAAGAAGTAAGTAAACGTTTAGGTTCTAGAAAAAGTGCTTGGGAAGCATTAAAGAAAATAAAAGATTTGTATGATTCACATTCTGAGCTTGAAATCATACAACTGTTGATGGAATTATTTAACTTAGAATTAAAAGATAATGATCCAATGAAACTTGCTTCCGAAATTAGAGCCATTTTCCATGGTATTGATGCAACTGGTGTAAAAGTTGACATTCAACTTACTGCATTTATTAAAGCTCTATATTCTACCTATACTCATTAAACTGAGAACCTCGAATGGAAATACAAAAGATTTAGATCTTACCAGGTCAAGAAGCCGGATCTAGATTTGGAGCTGAAATCCTGCAGTGCTGGCTCAGTAACAAATTAGGGTTTTGCTTTTCTGGAGTTTTGTCCAACCAAATGCTTTGAATTTGATCCATAACTTCGATTTTGGGGAGGATATCAATCCAATCCTGGACTCACTGAAAAATTCCTCTTCTATGAAAAGCCCTAATTTTCGGCAGTAGTGTCGGGTCCAAAACTGAAAAACCTCAGAATTAGATTCTGCTTCGACAGAAAGATGCGCCCTAAGGAGGAGAGTTATTCCACCTTAATTTTGCTGAAAATCTATGGAGGAAGGTCCACAAACTAGGAGGCCCTAGTTCCTGCAGCTGCACAGTGTCTTCTTCTCAAGTTAGCTCTGATACCATGTTAGAATTTCATCATTAAGCTAACAATACATTAGGATCTTTAACTGAGAGAATAACAAGTACAACAATCAAACACAAGAGACAATGAACACAGTGTTTATCCTCGGGGAAACCATAAATGGTGAAAACCCCGCAACTTCCTCAGAGATAGAATCAGCACCAAAAGTAGAACCCAAAACAGTAAGTGATCTCCCGACAACAATAACCTTCTTTCTATCTATCCCAAGTGTCTTCTCCTTCCTCAACTATGCGCTACACTTGAGTGTGTATAAGATGTGTGCTAAATAGAGAGTACAACTCTCTATTTATACCAATCCCGACATGACTAAAACCCTACTAGGGCCAACCTCACTAGGAGAGTCTAATAACCCTAGTGCCCTGGAACTACGGGGACTTTAACCCTTAGACAATATGAGGGTTACCCACAATGACTTGACATGACTTGTTTACATTATAGGACTTCCCGATAGGAACATCGAGGCATGACATGAATCAAGTACATCCAGGAATAAACATCGGGTTACAATATATAAGAAATACAAGTGAAATACATTCCGAAGATACATATACATCAACAATACATTCATATATGCATTGATCGAAACACATGCTATTGTAGATACCATGTAGAATATGAATATTTTAATGACATGTATAAGCATATGTTTTGTGATTTGCATACTAACCTTGAGCAGGGATGCAATGAATCCGTAATACCAACGAATGCATCGAGAGGTTTTATCGTCAGCATCATGTGTCCAAGGCATGAAGCTGGACACAAATACTATGGAAAATCATCTCTATATGGGAGTTGTTCCAGGTGCAGTGGGTTTGCTCCTTTGAACCATTAAATTCATGGAAGCGATGAGCATCAATTTGACAATATGAGCATGGAGATGCAGAGCTTCAAGTACGTAACCTATCAATCAGATAGTGCAAAGGAAAGTAAAAGGATTGCATCGGTGAAGTCATAGGTGCAAATGATTAATGCATGTTTTTCCTCTTACATGTTTAGTTTCTACATATACATTCTTTAATGGTCACATTCTAAGACGACCCTTTTTTTCATGGAAATAGGTACGGGTATGCGATATTTTGACAGAGTTCTACAAGAAAACCGAGTAGTATGTTCAACATGTGCATGTAGCGCGATGGTAAGATGAGCAGTACAAAAAATGCAGGGACATATTTCCCATTGGGACCATATTGTCAATTGTGGATTTTGCAGAAAAATACACCCTTCAGCCACAAAATGAAATTCAGATTCAATACTACCATTCCAACCAAGTCAGCATCATGGCACATATTATGTATAGGCATGGCCCTGAGAGCAACATTAACAACAGGATAATATAGAAGGAGACAAAATTTTACATAAGTGATGACATATGCCATGATCTGCATTATGTTCAACATTGTTTTCGAATTTTCTATGATCAGCTAAAGGAGGGAGATATACAAATGGATCAACATTGGACATGGTCAAATGGTTGTGCGGGCCAGTTCAAAAATTCCTGAGTCTTCCAATAAATGAGTATGTTACATAAGACTTATAATGTGCCTCATATATCGAACTACTTTGAGACCATGCATGGAAAAGGTGAGCATGATGGGGTCGGTGCATGCATCAAGACCACACTACGAAGGGAGGAGATGAGGTTTACCAGAAACCCCCATATCAAAGATTCAGAATCCATAGTTCAATGGTGCTCTGCAACAATGTCAGACCGAACTAAAGTGCAGCATACATCAACAGGGGTAGGAAGGCCAATTAGGAATTTTTGGCATGTGATTGACATAGATCGATCTTGTTCCTATAGTTGCGGCACAGTACAAGGAACATGTGGATTTCATTTGGTTCAAAGCTCAAACAACCCCTTGTTTGAAATATGGATGCATAAACTTGCTTGCTTTTGCAGCCCTTGTAGCATTGGTGAATGGGATGAATGTGAATGCATGGATTGGGTTGATGATTGGGATCGTGTGTCACTTGCAGTAGACCCATGTGTATTTAGTGAAACAACCCAGTTAGAGGAGGGTCAATCAGCAATTTTGATAGACTATGACCATATCTCAGATATTGTAGAACCAGGACACATATATGCATTTTTTTCCTTGAAAGACAATGAATGGGGCATGGATTATTAGTTGGAATGATGAATTCGAGGTAAGAAAATCCTGAATGGATCATTGATTGATGATGAAGACAATGAATTTCCTATTGGCTCGATGGTGGTTGAGGGTGAATATCTTACACTAGATTGGAAATCAAGAAGAACTAATGGGCATGTATTCATGGATTATAGACCAGGTTATGCGGTCTATCACTTCACAAAATTTATTGTTGGCACGAACATCCATCTACAGATAATGTCAAACAAGAACTCAACCAAGGTACATTACTTCTTTCCTCATTCATAGCATGAGATATTGATGGAGGGAATTAGCAACAGAGAGGATCCAAATGGCTATATTGAATGAGATTGGGTAATTATGTTTACACTCCACTTGGGAAAAACCCTAGTTTGCATAATATCGCCTGGGGCATACAAAGTCAGGGGGGACGCCACCGTGGCCATAATACCATGCCACGATCCCAACAGAACTGACGGTTCATCCACCGAATCCTCGATCAACGTTCTATGACGAGTTGCAGTAGGCCTGCTAAAGCCATTCAGGGACGCATGGGCCAATTCAAGGTCGGGATCCCCATACCAAACCAGGTGGCAATTTCCAAATTCGTCAGCTCCTACATGTGTCTTTGGGTATGTACGCCACCCCCTACCACCTGACATAGTGTTTTGCAGGGCTGGTGCACCATTGCAAGGGTTGCATGGACCCCACTAGGGTGAAACCCTAGTTTTCAAAATATGTCTTGGAGGCATGCCTGGGTCATGTGTAGTCGGGTGGGAGGATACCCTAGCCATAATCTTGTGCCACGATACCAACGGAACCAATGATTCATCCATCATATCCCCGGTGAATGTTCTATGGCGAGTTGCAGTAGGCCTGCAAAAGCCATCCAGGGACGCCTGGCTAATTCAATGTCGAGGTCCGAAAACCAAACCGAGTGGTGATTTTCGATTCCCTCAGCTCCTGTAGGTGTTTTTGGCATGGCCTCCACGGGCAAGCCACCCCCAGCCGCTCGGCACAGGGTTTTACAGGGCTGGTGCACCGTTTCTAGGGTTGCATGGACCCCATTTTCATGCAACTTTCAACTCAACATAACTCGAAAACCGAAGGTCGGATCAATGAGGCGTTGGATTTGTTGGTATCCTGGCATGACATTACCTCCAGTGGGGCCTATCCAACACGTTTGCATGGCCCAGTGAGTTCATTGTGCATCAGTTTTGTAAACTAGGGTTTTGCTCAGTTTCCTTCAATGTAACTCTCGCATTGGTGGGTCAACTCTGCAAATCCCACCACCATTCCATTCTTGATAGTGTTTCGATATCGGCATTGGCCATACACACTTGTGGAGCCAATGGCATGCACTCTTATTGCTCCATTTGTTTTCTCACTCTCAAAACGAGAGTGACCAAGTGTCCCTGAATGATATTTTCATGTGACTTTCAACTCGTCATAACTTAGAAACCAGAGGTCGGATCGACAAGCCTTTGAATTTGTTGATCTACTAGCATTCCATTACCTCTAGTAGGCCCTCTCCACCATGTTTTAATGGCCCAGTGAATTCATTGTGCATCAGTTTCATAAACTAGGGTTTCGCTCAGTTTCCTTCAATGCAACTCTCACATTGGTGGGTTAACTCTCCAAAACCCTCCACCATTCCAGTATTGGTAGTGTTCCCATATTGGCATTGGCCATAAACTTTTATCTAATCCAACGACATGTAATCTTGTTGCTTCATTTGGTTTTTCGCTCCTGAACCGAGAGTGACCAAGTGTCTCTGAACGACATTTTCATGCAACTTTTAACTCGACATAACTCGGCAACCAGAGGTTGGATCGACAAGTTGTTAAATCTGTTGGTCTCCTGGCATTCCATTACCCTTAATGGGCCCTCTCCATCACATTTTCATTGCCCAGTGAGTTCATTCTGCATCAGTTTCATAAACTAGGGTTTTGCTCAGCTTCCTTCAATTCAACTCTCGCATTGGTGGGTCAACTCTGCAAAACCCTCCACCGTGCTAGTATTGGTAGTGTTTCCATATCGGCATTGGCCATACACACTTTTCGGAGCCAACGATATGCAATCTTGTTGCTCCATTTGGTTTTTTGCTACCGGACCGAGAGTGACCAAGTGTCCCTGAATGACATTTTCATGCGACTTTCAACTCAACAACCAGAGGTTGGATTAATGAGACGTCAACTCCCTTGGTCTCCTGGCATGCCATTACCTCTAGTGGGCCCTTTCCACCACGTTTGCATGGCCCAGTGAGTTCATTGTGCATCGGTTTCATAAATTAGGGTTTTGTTTAGTTTCCTTCAATGCAAGTCTCTCATTAGTGGGTTAACTCTGCAAAACCCTCCACCATGCCAGTCTTGGTAGTGTTTCCATATCGGAATTTTCCATACACACTTGTTAGAGCCAACGACATACAATCCTTCTACTCCTTTTATTTTTTCGCTCCCAGAACGAGAGTGACCAAGTGTCCCTGAATGACAATTTCATGTGACTTTCAACTCGACATAACTTGAGAACCGGAGGTCATATTAAAGATCCATCAACTCCATTGGTCTCCTAGCATGCCATTACCTCTAGTGGGCCCTCTCCACTGCATTTGCATGGCCCAGTGAGTTCATTGTGCATCAGTTTTGTAAACTAGGGTTTTGCTCCCTTTCCTTTGAATTTCATCTTATATTATCTTCATGATCGGGTAGATTCTAGCATTGGTTATGAACTCTAATTTGGAAAAACTTTGGGTTAAATTTGTTAAGTGATTTAACACATTTTGAATTTTTTTTTAAACATATATATTGAAAATAAAAGAGTAGATTTATTGATGTTGTAATTTGTTGTAATAAGAGATTCTGGATATGTTATATGCTTCGAAAGAGTTCCCTAAGGGATGTATCTTCATGGTATTAACATACACTTGGACTAGGGTTTATTTTCTTGGGTTTCATTGTGATATTAGGATGAAGATAAGTGAAATATTGGACCATAATGACCACCTTCACACACATGTTGATGAGAATCAAATGAGCTTAGTAACCACCTTGGCACACATATTGAGGATAAGCATTGGAGCATTGTAACCACCTCTGACACATATGTCGAGGAGCATTGGGAACAAGAAGATGTTGTACACAACTAGAGGAGGAATGCATTACATGAGGAAACATGGATATGCATGAGGAATCTAGGGTTTATATATGTAAGTAAACCTTGGAGAAGGAGATATAATACTAGAGGAATTGATGGTTGTCTTGCAAATTCCGTAGCTCTTGTTGAGAAGGAAAAGGAGGTAGAATTAGGGTTCCAACCCTATAGAAGATACAAAGAAAAGAGCTAACATATTTGGTGATATTGCAATCTTGTTCTTGTGTGATACATGGAGGTTAGGGAAAGACTTATTTGGTGATATTGCAATCTTGTTCTTGCTTAGAAAAAGATTTTTTTAATTTTAGTAGATTTTCCATGGAGGTCTTGGTGCTTATGTTGATGCAATAGTCAAATACCTAGGGTTTGAGGAATCATCCTAGGATAGACATGTTGATGTCGAAAATGGTGCTAGAATTTTATGAAAGGCCATGTGCTTCTATGATGAAAGATGACCAGGGTTTATAAACCCTAACGAGGAAAACAATTATAGTGTGGATACCTTAATGACAACAATGATAGTTTGGCGCTAGCATCGCTTATGGTTTCCAAATATATATACATACATATCATATATATACATACATATAATATATATACATATATATAAGAACTGTTTCAATTGTCCAAATATTGTGTACTTGGAGATTTGAATTTTAGCCTATATTATCTTTATGATTGGGTAGATTCTAGCATTGGTTAGGCATGCTAATTTGAGGTAATTTTGGGTTGAATTTGTTAAGTAAACTTTAATGGTGTTTATTTTGTTAGCTATCCTAAGTGCAAACCTTTGGATAGGTCATCATGCACTTGTGTAGTACATCAAGATGATGACTAAGGAAAATCCTCTAAAATAAAAGGAACTTGCTAGCCAAAATGACCCTTCAAACCATGGTTGTACACCCAAATAGAACATGTCACTACCAAATGAAGGATCAATAGGGATGATGTGTCTTTTATAGAAGACACATATTCATGAACTTGTTTCATTTTTTATTTGTCAAGGAAGAACAATTTTTATGTCTTGGACCTCCTCACAAGTTCTTTTTCTTCTGTGTTATTTTAGTTTCTCTTATGCAGAACCACTTAGACCATATACCTAATCTACAAGAGAAAATAGCAAAAAAACAAGGGTTTCATGAATTAAAAACAATAAACCTAAAAACTAGGTTTACAAATTTACACATATAACTACGAACTGGAGTTTTATAAAGTAGAAATTCACATACATAGAGATCATGTGCTATGTTAGTCTCACTTATGTATAAATACTTAAACAACCTACCTAAGATACATGCATAAATAGAAAAAAAAAACTAGGGTTTCATGAACTACAAACCACAAACCTAAAAAATAAGGATTACAAATACCTAGACCATATACCTAATCTATAAGAACAAATGTCAAGAAATCTAGGGTTTCTTGAACTAGAAACCACAAAATCAAAAGCTAGGGTTCACATATTTAGACATAGAACTACAAACTAGGGTTGATGAAATCGTTAGATTTATATCATTATATTTGTTAGTCTCACTTAACTAGAAACTAGTAGAACCATATACCTAGAATATATATACCTGCACTACAACATAGCTAGGGTTTCATGAACTACATTGGATGTGATTTTCCTTTCAATTATGCATGTGGTTGAAGCATGTTAATGGTGTTGATGGGATGCTATCATCATATCGTACAAAGTCAACCTCTTTTGCAACCGACATACATTGACATAGATCCCAATCAATCCACTTTTCATGAAGATAGGACTGTCAAACTAAGAATGATTTCCAGCCAACTCAAAATGATTATGACAATCTAAAACACTAATTTCTAGCTTGCCAAAATGAGTGTACAATCCCAAATGAAAGTACTAATGATAAACAAGAGTTGAAATGGCACTTTGAATTAGTGTAAGGTACTGTCAAAACAAAAGTATTTCCATCCAAGCATTTAGCATTATGACAGTCCTATATTTCACTTTTTAGCTGTCAAGACAAAGGTACAATATTTTAAGTAAACATCAATGATAAACAATTTTATAAGTGCCAAGTTTCCAATCCAATGGGACTCTTAAACTAAATCAAATTTCCAGTCAAGTAAAATGTCTTATGACAGTCCAAGATGTAATTTCCAGTCAAGTAGGAATGATAACAAGTATATTCACTTGGCTTTTGATGGCACAATGACTTGCAAGCAATTCAAGGCCTTTTCTTGTATTTTGCCAAGTTATGGATGTTAATATACCACTGTCAAATTCATTTAAGTATGGATGAGAATGATTGTTTAGATACAATCCCTTTAGGGTGTCTTTGTGCCACTTTAAATTGGGTTATGGACAAATTTAAGGTGAGGTGTTAGTGAGTGGGTAAGATAGGAAGGAAAAGAAGTGACCTTAGGCTATGATAGGTGGGTAAGAAGGCTATTAGGTCTTCCCTAAATAGGATATTACAGTCAATAAGTTAGGGTATCTTAGGATGAGTTAGTGATGTTCTAGGGCTATCCAAAATGGATATTACAGTCAAAGATATTATACTAGCCTCTTTATCCCATAATTTTTTAATGTATGAGTTGTGGAAGATGAGCTATGTTTTACTTATTTCACTATGGTTTATAAAAGGAGTGCTCATGAAGCTCTAATCCTAGCTTATGTGAAGTAATCCATGCTTAAGCTTTGAAGTGTTTCATTTGATTAGTTTATAAAGAGTATGTGACATATGACTACAATCCTAGGCACGCTAATATAAAAACAAAAAGGTACTTTATAAGAGGCCACAAGAGATGGTTAGGTAGGGTTGATGTTAGGGTTTCCCTCCTAGGTTTAGGGTTTCATCATTGATTCTAAACCCTAGGTTATGCATGCTAACCCTTAAATTGTTAAAATTGCAACAAGTACAATAGATCGTTAAAATTTCAAGTTCTCAACAATAGCATAACAAATATGTATGTATTCAATTAGAGTAAGCAATGTCAACTTCGTCTTCAAATGATATGAATTGCCAAATTTATCAAAATCAATGTTTGCCAAGTAGATGTAACAAATGCAATCCAACAATAGTCATGTTCAATATGATTCTCAACTCATCAATACTATGAACTTTCCAGTCAATCAAATGGTAAGAGAAGATCATACAGTGTTAATTTTCGTATGCATTTTATTGTGAAAATACAGACTTTATTGCTTCGTCAACAATAAGTATTGCAAGCGCATCAACTGTAAACTACTACTTCATTCGACATAATGTATGCAAATTTGTAATAAAAGGCAAAGTAATATAAAAAAGTGAAAAATGATATATTAATACACACAAATTTCCAATCATATACAGTAGTAGTGAAAAATGGAACATCGTTCCCAATGTCTATACAGTGGAAACTCATGCCATTTACAAATTATGGCAACTCGTACCCTATACAAAATATGACAACTCGTGCCAAAATTCCACATCATGGCTAG
>LPNX011055556.1:13391-50476 GCA_001517045.1 Pseudotsuga menziesii | reverse complement strand
AGATTGTTTTATTTCTATTGCATATTGGGAAAGATTGATTTCTGGAGTCTAGCTGTCTGTTGTGGTACCCCAAGCCATAGGAATTTCTCTCCGTAACATAGTGTATATAGGAGGGTCTCTCAATCCTCCTGCCCACCCTTGGAGCTCCCAGGTGCACCTCCAAAATCGATCTTCTTCTTCTTCGAGCTAGAGAAAGACCGGTTCTTCTCGTCGCGTTGACCACCTCCCCTTGGGTTCTGAAACGACAACAATCAAATGTCAAATCCTACAAGAAATTATACACGTATAAAACACAATTTGAAAATCAAAATTACGTTTTCAAATCTTAAATAGCTCATCTTAAACGAGACCGTAAGTGGTGAGTAGGCTAACCTCCTCTGTGATCCAAGTCTCTCAGAAATGCCACCCTACAACATTTAAACAGTAAGATAAATCATGCAATTTACTGCCTATGTTAATTTTTGTTAATATTGCATGAGATTTTCAAAAACTAATCAATCTCACCATGAACACAACAGGCTGGTCCTAGGGGCTAACAGGTGGAGCAATCGACTGGTCCTCAAGGGTGGCAAGTGGAGTAGTGGGCTGGACAACCTACTCTGATGCTAGGGTGGATGGCATAGTGGAGGATGTAACCACATCAACATTGGCTAAAAAACTAGGGCATGCGGTGGGAGAGGGCGTGGACTGGAGTGGGAGAAGTGGTGATGTACGACGATAAACCCCAATTGGCTGTAGAATGGAATGAACCACCTTGGAAGAGGAAACAAGGGTGGTGGGGGAATATGTCAGAGGGGCATGAGGTCTGGGATGGGGTGGAGGTATGGGTGAATGTGAATGGATGGTGTATCGTGGTCAAAGGGGGAGGGTGGAAACATGGGAAGTTGCAAGGGATGGGGTGGATGGGTGGGGCGGGGGGGAGTGAGCGAAGGCTGTGATGAAGAATGGGGAGGTCGATGGGAGTGTGGTGGTGGATGGCTGTGGCGGGGGGGAGTGAGCGAAGCCTATGACGAAGAAAGGGGAGCTGAATGGAAGTGTGGTGGTGGATGGGAGGCAAGGGATGGATGGAACGGGGTGGGGAGGGATGCAGGTAAAGGGACATGTATGCCAGGGGCTGCACATGGAATATATGGTGGAAAAAAGGCAGTCGATGGAGAGATAGTGACACCGACGTGCCTATGTACTCAGACCTGTACACATATTCATGGCCTCATATATTAGTACATACAAAATATATTTATACAAATCTAAGCCATCAAAAATGAAATGAAATTTATGCTTTATTACAAGATACCTACTCACGAGGGGATCTATTGATCCCAGATGGGGATGGCTGGTCACTCACTCCTGCGGACACCTTTTCATTTGCACAAAAATATTTAGGTTCAATTACTAAATATCAACTACGTTGGATGACAAGATTAACTACTAACATTAATTTTAATTATTGAATGAAAAATACCTGTGTGTATCGTGCCGTGATGTCCTTTGCAGCTACCATGGCTCCATCTAGGTTAAAGGAACCAACGTCCTCCCACTCGGGTGTTGGAGACTTGAAATTGAATAGCTATACATTAAAACAAATCAATTCATCAAAATCTGATTCTAACTTCAATTTATTAGAAATTATGAGATTCCATAACGTATAATCAATACTTGAACATTAAATAAAACAATAACTAACTTGGTGTAGGTAGCTCTCTGTGGAATGCTCCTGCGTGGGAACATGGCATGGATTCCCACAACGAGAACAACGATGTGGCACTGGTCCCGTCGATCTAGATGGATCATCCTGACTACCACTTGTAGCTGCTCTCCCTCACCCACCACCAGTAGACTGTGCAGAAGTGTGTCTCTTAGGGTGGTCCTCCTCGCTCTGTGAGGACATAGCCACAAATGTGGTATGCCTGAGAAGATGTTGTGTGGCACACCTAATGGACTCATCTATCCTACTACCTAAACTAAGGGGTTGAGGAAGCGGGTTTGGCTCTCGCCTAGGTGCAGGAGGTCCTCTGAATGGGTTCCGGTGAGCGTGAGGTCGATCTTGGGCTAAGCCAAAACTGACGCCATGGAATTTGGTGATCTTGAAGTAGTTCACATGGAACCCTAACACAAACTTAGCCCATAGTTTCCTGAGAAAATACCGTGGGACCTCGACATTGTTGCATGGAGGCTTGTCAAAAACCATGAACCATCTCTTCCTCCAGTTTTCTCTCCATGGCTGGTAATTACACTAGTCCATGCAAACTCACCTCTCCCTCACATTTGGAGGTTGTCCTATTCTTGGATCTGTAAATTTTCTCCACAGTTGGGCTTTTGTGATATTCAGGTTTTTTATATCCTATTTGGATATACCAGTGCCATAATGTTCTCTCATTCGAGCCCTATATTTGCTCAAATTGGTTATCTCACTGTGGGAAATGTCTATTGACTCTATTATGTTTTGTAGTGATGTGGAGAGGGAAACCAGAGAGGGTTTAGTGTTCTTCAGTTCATCAGTCAAAATTCTTAACTGGTTTAAATCCCCGTGTAATTCATCTTCAGTGTTTTCTTCGTTTAATTTGGGAGTTTATTCATTTAATTCGGGGTTTGGGTCCTCTGATTTGTTTGTTTTATTCCTTTCTTGGGATGGTTCATTGGTATTTTTCATTATGTTTAGGGAATTTGTACTTGCAATATCAATTTTTTCCCATTTCAATTCATTTTCAAAATTTTTTAATTTTGTTTTTTATTTGAAAAAAAATAAAAAAACATCAAAATAAACAAAAAAAATGACATTCCTACTCCATCTACCTTACTCCAACGTCGTGGGTGTCATTTTAGCCTGGTTGGACACTTTCGTTGGGCTCCTTGGGGGTCGTTTTCGCCTCCTTGCGTGCTCGCGGGTGGGTTGTGAACAAAACAAATTTTTTACTGTTTTTTTTTAAAACATAGGGACGCGCACGCGTCCCTGTGTGCGATTGCACAAAACACTCGTGCGTGACCACATACGCATGCGTGCACTTATACGCGAGTGCGTCATTAGGGGCGTGTGCGCGCTCCTATTGTCCACGCTAGCAATCAGACCTGGAGGTTCGCCACTACCGAAGCATGAGCGTGTGCACGCATACAAGGGTGCATGCGCGTTCTTGTTTTATTCCACTCGCACGCTCCCATTGCATCATATTTGGGTAGCAGGTTCTTGTGGGCGCCCGTGCTACTGTTAGTTAAATTTCATAAAAATGCAAAATTGAAACCCTTTCATGGATGGACTTCCCTACATTTCATTGTATTTTATTTATTGAAAGTCGAGACAATATGTGAACAAACACTTGACTTTCACTAAGAATAAACTACAACAAATAAATAGTATTGTTTCATTGACAAATAAATTAAGTCCTAATGAAGTATTTCTTATCCATTGTAATAAATTTCCTCTCCCTTAATTAACCATCTTGTATGCAATCACTTTCTACATTTTACTTTACTTAACATTACATAAAACTCTGTTTAACATAAATATTTTAAAAACAATATCATAAAACAAATAGAAAAAAAAATCTATTTGACATGCATATGTGCGTGTATGCCAAATATAATGTTTTTTATATTTGTTTAATGATATTGTTTAAAAAAAAACTTTCTATATGACATGCACACACATAATATATATATATATACGTTAAAAAAAATTCAGTAATCGAGGCTCCAATATAATGCAGTAATTGATGCTCGAGTCGATGCCTATAATACACACTCTGGGAGCATGGATATTAACATCCAGAGAAAAAATCTTTCACAGTTCCTCCATGTTCTTTAGGAATAGGTCTTCGAGGGGATTCAATGAGGAATCCGATAAGGCACAACCTTGTGTGAGATATAGGAGGAATTGGTGGGAATATAGGTGTCTGTGGGTGGCCTCCAAATATATGAAGAATAAGTTTCATATATGAATCAATCCCATGATTTGAATGTTATTCTTCATTCCACACAAATAAAATAAACCCCAATATTTATATTACTAGGCAAAATTAAAAACCCCCATTGACCCCTTAATAGGAGGCAATATATTTTTGAGGTTCTTGGGAGTATTCAAACCCCCAATATGAATGGACGTGATATGATATTTCCCTTTCTAGTGAACCCCCCCTGAATTTAGATTATTACTCTCTCTTTGCATATGGTGCTTGCATGACTTCTATCAATGCACTTGGGATAATGTTGCTTTGAGTTGAATCAATATTTTCTTTCTAAACTTGTTTTTTAAGTGTTATTAAAAAAAACTTCACATTGCAGAGGAATTATACATTAACCTAATTGTATAACTATAGTTGAAATCTTGATTACAAAATGACTTAATAACTACCAAAGATAATGCATGATTGTTGATTTAATGGGTTTGTGGTTATTAACTCTCACTCAAGTGTATTAAACCTATATGGATCATAGATTTCACAATTGTTCTATTGAAAAAAAAAGTGTGTGATTCGCCAATATTATGAAAATAAGATGACCTTTGAAGAGGGGGCATGTTTTATGGGAAAATGATCTTTTTCATTAAACATTGATCATTGATGCAGATAAAATGTAATCCTTTTCATTAAACCTTAGTTGCATGATGAATATTCCTCACTTTTTGTTGATTCCATATATGATAGAAAAGTTGAATTAACTTTAGAGTAACTTTATGAAGATTTACGATGTTAATTTTTCAATTAACAAATTAATCACAGGTTAATATTGAATGTTTCTGAAACGGAAATTTACACCTCCTAGGGTCTGAGCAGAAAAGCTCTGCTAGGGATTGTCGCTAATCCAAACCCTACACTGCCTTCTAACTGTTCTTCCCTGCACCTTCTAAAAATATTTTATGTCTGCCAGCCATCCGCCCGGCTCTACTTAACATCATGGTGTTTGCATCAGGGGGGGAGCGGGTGAGCCAGGCCCCTCCCAGTCTCTCTCAGCAAAAAAGAGTTCAGAGATTCTCATGGGTCCCAGCAATTCATTGAGAATTGGTTCAAAGGATATTCCCATTAGGATGGACAACAAAAATCTTGTTGATAAGACAACAGCCGTCCCTGAGTTGGACAAAGATAAACACCCTGCCAAAATGCATAAATATTGTATCCCATGCACAGCTAAGCGCCCCTGCTTATCATTACCGGCGGATAGGATAAATGCCAAAGCGCAAAAAATGAAAGACCACGCTCTGATCGGCAAATTTATGGGATTCTGGTCGACTGAACATGCCCTTCGAGGTTGGACTGCAGGTAAATGGAAGCCTAAAGCGCATTTTGATCTTTAGTTAGGATGTAAAGGATTTTTCACCATTATCTTTCATCACCTCGAAGATAAAGCTTGACTGGAAGAAGGAGGGCCTTACTTCTTCAATTCTGCAGGTCTATATCTCAGAAACTGGGTTGAACGCTTTTCCCTAGAAAAAGAGGACTTCTCTTGGGCCCCTGTCTGGATACGCATGTTTTCTCTCCCGCAAGAATATTGGGATGAAGCTACCCTTCAAGAGATTGGAAATACTCTGGGTTCCTTTGTTCGGACGGCGGATCAAACAAGAATGAATAAATTTACCTCTTATGCCATAATTTGTGTCTTCATGCACATTGCTCAGGCTCTTCCTGACGCGATTTGCCTCTCCCATGAAGACAGTCACTGGATCCAGCCGCTTGAATATGAAAATATCCCGTTTAGATGTCGAAAATGCCATGAACACGGACATCTATTTCGAGAATGTCCATTGAATAAAGCTCCTGAGAAACCTAACTCCCATATCTCTGATGATCAAGGGTTCCAGCACATGGCCAGGAGAAAGTGAAATCACAAAAGGCTGATGCAAGAAAAGATTCCAGAGCATCCTCCTTCCACCAACAACAACTTTCAAGTTCTGGAGGATGTCACTATGGATCTGGGAAAAAGATTTGACGAAACTAATTTGAATCAAGAAGTCCCGGTCCAGCTACATGCATCTAAATCAATGGATAATTCTCCCTTTTATCCCTCTGAGCAATCTCCAGGTAAGTCCTTAGAAATCCCTATTGAAACTCAAGGCAAGGCTCAATTAGATATGCATATGCTAGATCAAAATCCTGAAACCCCAGAGGAAGAGGACATGAAAGATGCAATTCCCAAAGGGCTTGATCTAATTGGTCTAGAGGATGCTTGCACCAAAAAAGCTTTTAAGTCTATTCCTCCCAAGTAGATTCATCTTTTGCACAAAGCTCTAGTCAAAGCAAAAGCTCAGCTTGGAGTGGCTACCTCTGGCCAAAAACAAAAATAGAAAGCGCGTAAAGATAATAAAAAAAGGACGTAAATCGGCTCTTCAACGAATCAATCGTTTAGGCACTGCGCTGGTTGACTCGACCCAATATGCCCATTTAACTAAATTCTCCACTACCCCCCTACTGTTAATCAATGACGCTCCTCTCCTGGAATATTAGAGGTCTCAATGGACGCACTAAACAAAGAATGCTGAAAATGAAAATTCAAAAAGATCCTCCTTCTGTCCTCTTTCTGCAAGAAACCACATGCCCAAGTGACTCTGTTGCCTCTATTTTGGCCCAGATTTGGAAGAACTGTATCACTATTTCTATTGACGTGCATGGTGCCTTGGGTGGCCTCTCAATCAACTGGAACCCTCTGCTTATCACTCTTGACGACGCCCTTGCCTTCAAGCATTCGATTTCTGCCTCTTTCCACATTCTCGGCTCCAGTATCAGGGGTTTCTTAATGAATGTGTATGGCTATGAATGTGTATGGCCCTCTGATGGATGATTCAAAAAAAAGCCTCCTTAATCATATTGATTGGTTCCAGAGCCTGCACATTGAATCTCCGTTAATCATTGGTGGAGACTTTAACATGATATCCAACCTGGAAGAGAAAAAAGGTGGCCTTAAAACTCTCTCTATGGAAGATGAGGCCTTTAAAACTATGATCAACTCGTGTGAAATGGTTGATGTTCAGACCTCCTCTAGTTTCTTCACTTGGAACAACAGAAGAGGTGGAGTCCACCAAATTGCTAAATGTCTGGATCACTTCCTGGTCTTGGAGCCCATCCTTACCATGGGAGGGATTCTGGATGCAATTGTTCTTCCTGCGGCTAGCTCAGATCATTGCCCATTGCCCTTTCCTGGCATAGCTAGGGCCAATCCCTTTAGATTTGAAAAATTCTGGCTCACCCATCCCACTTTAATGGATTCAATCACCTCTTGGTGGAATGAGATATCCGTTTCTAGACGTTCGAAAATGGATATCATGCACCAAAAACTGAAAAGGTTACGGGGTCATCTTAGAAACTGGAATAAAACTATTTTTGGTGATATTTTTAAAGAAAAAGTGGTAATTCAAGAAATCTTAGACTCTATCCAGTGCCAGGCAATGGAGCATGGGTTTACTCCAAAAACAAAGCTTCAAGAAAGAGATCTCCTCCACCAACTCAACAAAAGATGTGATCAAGAAGCTATTTTCTGGAATAAAAAAGCCAAGGTTAAATGGCTAAAAGATGGTGAGCGCAACACAAGGTTTTTTCACAAATCCACAATTCAACACAGAATGAGGAAAAAGATTAGCAAGCTTCGTACAGATTTTGGAGATAGTCTGGAGGAGCACCAAGAAATCTTCGATGAACTAACATGACATTTTAGTCAGCTCCTCTCTAAACCGAACCATAAGTGGCAAGATGCCATCAGCAGGGTAACCCAAAGCATTCCTTCTCTCGTAAATAACGAGCATAACCACTCTCTTATGCAACCCATTTCCATGCAAGAAGTTGAGGTGGTAGTGGAGCAAATGGTGGATGGAACTTCTCCATGTCTGGATGGTTTCACTATTGACTTCTTTCACCACTGTTGGAATCTGCTCAAGGATAAAGTTCTGGAAATTGGAGAGGAATCTAGGAAAAAAAATGGATTCTTCCAGCTCTTAATGCAACAGATCTAGCTCTCATTCCTAAAGAAATGGGAGCTTCTCACCCTGGTAAGTTCTTCCTTATCTCCCTTTGCAATGTAATCAACAAAATTATCTCTAAAGTGGTAGCTAATAGGCTAAAACCCCTCTTGCCTCTCCTCATTTTTCGAGAACAATCAGGCTATGTGGAAGGAAGATAGATTCTAGATGGCATAATTCTTTCCCATGAGGTGGTCCACTCTCTTAAAACCTCTAAAATCCCGGGCATGATTCTTAAACTGGACCTGTCTAAAGCCTTTGATAAACTTAGCTGGGCTTTCATTGAAAAAATGCTGCTGGCTTTTGGCTTCTATCAGGATTGGGTTCGTTGGATTCTTTCTCTTATCTCTTCAGCGTTCTTTTCCATCTTGGTCAATGTCTCACCTTCCTCCACTTTCTCCCGCTTGCGTGGCATTCGCCAGGGAGATCCCCTTTCTCCCTTCCTTTTTATTCTTATGGCTGAGGGTCTTGGATGTATAATCCAATCTGCTCTTTTTGAGCATTCACTCCAAGGCCTCTCCCTTCACAATGGCCTACCTCTGGCTTACCAACAATTCGTGTATGACAATCTCCTCTTTGGACACTCCTTTGTGCATGAAGCAAGGAAAATTCACTCTATCTTGCACACCTTTGAAGCTACTTCAGGAACCTCCCTTAATTTGGATAAATCTCAAATTTTCTTTTTTAACACAAGTATGGCAGCCCAAAAAAACATTTCTCGTATTCTCCGCTTCTCGGTTTCCTCTTTGCCCACTAAATATTTGGGAGCCCCACTGTTTGATGTTGCTCTAAAACATTCATCCTAGAAATAAATTCTGAACAAACTTGAACTTCGCCTCTCCTCCTGGACCTTCAGAGCCCTTAATCTTCCTAGTCAGGCAGTCTTGTTAAAATCAACTTTGCAGTCTATCCCTTTTTACATTTTCTCGATCTTAGCAGCTCCGAAATGGGTTCTAAAAGCCATTAAAACTCTTCAAAGGGCTTTCTTGTGGGGTTGCACTAGTAACAACAACAGATGGCCGCTGGTAAGTTGGGACAAGCTGTGTAAAAAGAAGTCTGAAGGAGGTCTCGGCATTAGGGATCCTGGAATAAATAGCCAAGATCTTTCAGCCAAAATCTGGTGGAATTGGATCTCAAGGAACAACACTCCCTGGACTACGCTCTGGAACAACAAGTATGCTCCGGATTATCCCGCGCACTCACTGGTCAGATTTGATGAATAACTGCCTGGCTCACAAATATGGAAAGCTACTAACATGCAAAGGGCCATAATTCAAAAGCTTAGTTTCTGGGAAATTAATGATGGGAAGAAGGCTCTTTTCTGGGAAGATTCTTGGCAACAACTTCCTAGCCTTAAAAATATTACCCTTGATCATGAGTTCCAAAACTATATTAGAAGAAACAACCACCTAACGGTCAATGATTTTTGGACCTCTTCGTTAAATGGATTCCGTAGTTGGAAAGAGCCCGCTCTCTGGAACTCTGTTCCAGACAAAAACCTTTCTCACAAAATTTGGTCGGAACTTTGTACTAGAAAGATCAAGCATAGACAAGGTTCGGACATCATTCGTTGGGGGCACCATCCTTCAGGAAAATTCTCGGTGAAAGAAGCATACATCATCATTTCAGCCACGCCTATCAGCCAGGTCTCTCCAATATGGACTCATCTCTGGACTTCTCAACAATGGCCCAAAATCTCCCACTTCCTCTGGCTTCTCCTCTATCGAAGAATTCTCACTTGGGAGAACTTAACTTGAAAAGGCTTCCAGGGTCCTTCCAGATGTATCCTTTGCAATATTAATCAGGAAACCATAGACCATCTTATGTATGCTTGCCCTTTTACAAGTTTTTTGTGGGACTACGTGGCAGAAACTTTCAGGAGTACCAACATAGTGAAAGGCAATATTACTGAGTCACTTAAAAATTGGATGGATAGCCCCTTTGAAAGTAACATCCTTAACCAACTTTACGCTTATCCCTAGTTTTGTTCTTTGGCAAACCTGGAAAGAACGCAACAATATAATTTTTAAGAATTCCATCTTTTCACCTCAAGTTTTGTGGAACTCCATCAAAAAGAATCTTCAAGAAACCATTAGCTCCAAAGGATGGACGTCTGTCGACCTCCCCACCTCTCAAAAGGAGAAACTTATGTTGAAAGCTCTAAACTTTGATTCCTCCATAATCCCTTCTTCCTTTAGTAAACCTATCATGCAACCGGACATCCCTACTCACTGGGATCCTCCGCCTGAGAATGTGTTCAAGCTCAACTTCGATGGTGCCTCCAAGGGCAATCCAGGCAGAGCTAGTTTGGCGGAGTTATAAGAAATAATGATGGAGACATCACCCATCTATTCTATGGCAATTCGGGATTCAACTCCAATAACGCTGCTGAACTCGATGGTTTGATTGCTGGATTAACTTTAGTCAAACAAAAAGGACTATTGCCTGTTATTGTGGAAGGAGACTCTGCCATAATCCTTTCCATGGCATCTAAACTTCTCCACGGCTTGCAGGTTTCCAAAGTTGTAACCAACTGGCGTTTGGTGCATGTTATCAGCAGTCTGGCTTCCCTTCTTCAAAACATGCACGCAATCACCTTTCACCACGTGCGCAGAAAAGCAAACTCATTAGCTGACTTCTTAGCTAATTCAGGATTTAATTCACCTCACTCATTGGTGGAAGGCACGCTACATGATTCTCTAGATGAGAAAATCCGGACAAATTTTCTTCAATGCGCCAGCGCCGACCTGTCTCACCCGGATGCAGGTGATAATCCCGGCAACACCCATCTTGTTCTCCGGCCACTGACTCAGGCACGTGTAAGGACGAACATATACCACCCGGCCCGCGCTCTCCATCAACCTTCGCAGGATTCTCTGTGCATGGGAGAAATTTCCTTGGTCACTTCGGCGCATGCGAATTGGGTTGGCGAAGGTACATCCTCCTAGGCTCATTCATGGCTTGGCTAGGAGGTTTAATGATGACAGGTACGTGGATTGAGAGATGATTAATACAGCACCAGGTCGTGTTTTATGTTATGGATGGTAGCAAAGTTTGGTTCGCAGTCCGGTGGGAAGTTTACAGAGTCTCTGCTGATGTGCGTTCCAGGCATTCCAGGGCCTGCACTGGTAAATTCGCTCCACGGCGTATTGGTTTCAGGCTCAAGTCAACGGCAATGTCTCGCTAGCGAGGAACCCCTAAACGTGTTAGTTCAGGAAGGGGCAAACCCCAGAGGGGTTGCAGCATGCCTTTTTTGGTGGATTATGAGCCACATATTTTTGCACGAGTCCGTGTTTTGGTGGAAGCTTGGGAGAATAAGGTTCTCAACTGTAAGCTCTCGACGAGCGAGGAAGGGGGTTGACTTAATCACTACTGGATGCTGAAGAATATGCTCTGCAATCTTGCAGAGGACATGCTTAGTAATTGGGCGGAGGCCCGGATGGCGGTTCACTCCATGAAAGAAAAAATCGCTGAGATGGATGCTCAACTCACGGCCATGGACAAATCCTTTTCTTGGAAAGGAACAGAAAGCATTTCAAGTCTGAATGTCCACAACTCGGGGGGTGGCGCTTAGGGTGGCATTGCGAGTGACAGCGAAACTGGAGGTCAAGCTCTAACCAGTCTCGGTGGCAGTGGTAGCGTAACGCGCTGCTCTACTAAAATGCCACGTGCCAAGCCTTTCCCGGTTCCATCAATAGTGGAACCTCTCCTTAAGCAACTGAAGGACTCGCCGACCAAGCAGACTAAGCAGCTACCGCCTTCTCTAACTCTGGCTCCAAATGCCGCCACCAATTCGCCTACTGTGTCGCAGGAAGAATGATGGGCTTACCCCATCACTGAAGAAATTCCCTTAGCTTAATGTTCGTTTTGAACAGGTTTTATTTGGTCCAGTCTCTAGTAGGTTTTATGATTATTGCCTAAGCTTTTTTAGTTTATACTGTATGTCTTTTTTCAGTTTGGCTCCGCTAGCACACAGGAGTATGATCTATGTCTTTTAAGGTTCTCTGTAACTCAGTCTTTACGTTTCTCAGTCATGAACATCATTAGTGTGAATCTGGTTAGAAGGATGATATTTTTTGTGAGGCTTTGGAGGAGGTTTCGCCTCTTTCAACCTGAGACAACCATGAGTTTTTGGATGTAATTTTTTGCCCTTGTAATATAATATATTGTGCAGTTTACAGCAAAAAAAAAAGAAAACTTTATGAAGATTTACATCACTAAGGCCCATAAAAACATCAACAATTATGTTTACCTTTGTGTCAAGTTGACTTGAGTACATCTCAAGCAATAACTCATCTTCAAGATGCTTATCCTAAGACTCCCATTTGACCAAGAAGATAAGGAAGACCAGGAAACCAATAAACCACCCCATGGTTAAAACCATTTTCCCATGAAACTTTGAAGAATGTATACATATAAAGCAATGAAACCTTACTCGAGCTGACAAAAGATCTCACCCTTCCATAGGATGTAGATTGACTGCTCTCAAATGTAGACAATTTCGATTAATAATTCTTCAAGGGGTTTAAAGAGGCCACATGGATGAGATACGTCATATTCGAAGAAGGAACTAGTCCCAAATGATTGATTCTGATGTAAGTTGACACCTTTCACGGGAGCCTTCGACGATGACCATGCCATTCCAATAAGTGGAAAGATGTCTATTAGAAGAAAAGTACGCCTTTACATGTTCCAAATTCACAACGAGGATATACAACTATTGTTAACATATTTGTAACTTGCTATTTTAATTGAAATGAAGGAATCAAACCATATTAAAACATTGAATGTCAAGATTAGCACTTTACCCAATTACCATTAAAATTAATTTTATTATACTTTACTAAAGTTAATTTTTCTTATTATTTAGATAAAAGTTTAATAGAAATGAAGGAATCAAACCATATTAAAACAAACGTTGAATGTGAAGATTAGCATTTTTACCCAATTATCATTAAAATTAATTTTATTATAACTTATTAAAGTTAATTTTTCTTATTATTTAGATAAAAATTTGATATTTTAAACTTGCTTGAACAGATCAATAAGGTTAACCTAAGTGTAATAAGTGTACAACAAGATTCATTTCATAGTTGTAGTATTTTGTTATGTTTAAATACATCTTGATTAAAATTTAAATAAGTGTAACAATTTGTTTTAGTTTTTTTGGTTTATTAAATAGTATTTGTTTTGTGTTTATATTAACTCTAACAATTTAATATAAATAATGGATATAAAATTATATATTTTAGTTTTTGTTACAAAAGTAAGTGGTTAGTTGTACCTATCCACATTTCCCAAATACAATCCACAAAAATCTACAACTTCAACCCAAATACAAAAGTAAAAACAAAAGTAAATAGTTAAAAGATGTCCATCGTAGATTTAAAAAACCAACCACAGAGTGTTAAAATCTTCACCATTCATTAAAACGAAAAATGGGATTTTGTGATCAGAAATGCATATGATTTAAGTATGTTGCAAGTTTGCAATCCATCTGTGATTGGCTTAAACTTTAGCCCTTCAATGAATATGAACAAATATAGATACAAATATGTGCCGACAACTACTCGTATCTTGGGTAAGTTTATTTAAAGCACTGTTCGCGAGATAAGACTGCGTAATGCTCTTGAAGGAAGCGCACATGGGATTCTAATTCGCCTCACTCTCACAGCGACATATTTCCTGCCAATTTAATGCTATCATTCTCTTGCTTGTCTCATTATCCATTACATAAATCACTGTTACACGCTGCAGTCGTATTCTGTTCATCGACATGGGTATAGCGAGGATGCTGCATGTCTGTTACCAAATCGAATAAAGTAGAGAATGGGGGCCCCTTAATATCAATTTGTTAAACACATTGTTTAGTTTTTAGATGTGATATGCTGAGAACGAAGTAGATCCTCCTATAGCTATTAATCTAAGCAAGAAGCTCATCGTGTCCATGGCTATGAGTCATTACTAGTAAAAGTTTTAACAAAGTAAACGGCCTCCGTTACTAAAGCATTGCATAACTCGATTTTGTCACTTCAAAAGTATAGAGATAGCTTTTATGATTGAACCAAAAAAACAATCTCTCCACTTTAAATCTTAAAAACAATCTTTTAAATGAGTTCAACTGCATATAACAGGATGCAGGGTGAGTGAAAGAAATGATTAGGAATTGAATGTCTAGGTCTTGGATGAAAACATTCTGATAAGTCACCAATGATCCTACAAGATTGGTGAAGTTTGGCAATTGCATTTAAAACAAAAGAAAGGTGTGAAAAATAGCAATTGCACTTGCAGAAGACTGGCAATTGCACTTACAGAAAACTGTGACATTATTTTATCATACAAGATTGGCGAAGATTGGCAATTGCATTTAAAAGAAAAGAAAGGTGTGAAAACTGGAAATTGCACTTGCAGAAGATTGGCAATTGCACTTACAGAAAGTTGTGAGATTATTTTATCATGCACCAGGCTTTCAATAATTGCACAGAGAACCGAGTTGTTCTCACAACGTTGGGTAAAATAAATTGTTTATGGGTAAGGTTAATAAAATGAAATGAAAACGTTACTGTACCAATGGGAAGAAATAAACAAAAAGTAGAGAAAGAGTTTTTTTTTTTCACTAATAAAAAATTTGTATCTTTGTACACTGTAGAGTTAGAGTTAGGAGTAGCTCATTCAGTTTAAGTAGCTGGGTTCTTAGTTTGAGAACCATCTGTCCAGCCACAAATAGAACTGTAAGTTTGAACTTTGAACATGAAACTTGCCCTAAGCATTAAAAGAGAACTAGCTCACAAATTCAACAGCTAACCATGAAGTTTGAACTTTGAACATAAAACCTTATAAACACCAAACCCCACAATGGCCAACTGAATGTACACCTCCTCGGGAACATGGTCAGGCCTGTCAGCAGTTTGTTTCCCGTGGTCCAAACTCCAAAAGAACCGAACCTGATCCTACCAGTGTAGTAATTCGTGGATATGGTAAGGAGTTATGGCGTTACTGTAATATTGTTGTAGGATATCAAATACATGCCAATATCATTCAATGGACAAACGCAGATATCACATGGGTACTACAAATATGCCTTTCTAGAGTCCCACCTCGTAACTCTCGGTGTGCATCAATATCGACATTTATTTAATTGCTGCAGCGTGTGCAGGTGGACAAAAGGCACATAATGTGTGTGCGCTCCCATGTGCTGCTAAGTGAACTACACACAATATGGTTCAGATGTCAATTACGATGAAACTACTTTCAGACACAGAAATTGTTGAATGCTACAGCCGTTTGGAAAGATAAAGCACTAACGCATCTATATATACTAATCTGCCCAATCCTCAATGCAAATCCAACCAACCAAGTCTTTTCTGCTTCAGAGATCTCCTTGGTTTTCAGATTAGCCATTCTAAAGATAGACCGAGTCAGTGCTCTAGGTAGTTCCAGTGGTGTATCTTATTGTTGCTCAATATGATAAGCATGAGATTGATGGAACTGGTAAAGAGCATTGTATTGGCCGAGTTGTTAACATTCATCTGGTTATTAAATGGAGTTCATGTTTATGGAGGCTGGGAGTCAGCTCATGCCACTTTCTACGGTGGCAGTGATGCTTCTGGCACAATGGGTAAACTTCGATATCCCTTATATCTTTTTCTATATTCCATATATAATACAGTTTGTATGAACTAGGATCTCCTTTGGTATTTTTGTACCCTGAATTTCTGGCTGTGAAAACGGTGCAGGAGGGGCGTGTGGTTACGGGAATCTTTACAGCCAAGGCTATGGAACCAACACTGCTGCTTTGAGCACTGCACTTTTCAACGATGGGCTCAGCTGTGGAGCCTGCTATGAAATGCAATGCAATGACGATCCCCAGTGGTGTTTGCCGGGGACTGTCATGGTCACAGCCACCAACTTCTGCCCGCCAAACAACAATCTTCCCAACGACAACGGTGGATGGTGCAACCCACCACTGCAGCACTTCGATATGGCCGAGCCCGCTTATCAGAAAATCGCCAAGTACAGCAGTGGGATCGTCCCAATCCTCTACAGAAGGTATTGCCCTATCATTTGCATACCCAGGTTCCAAATTGCATTCAAATTCGCATGCCAATTTCCTCCGTCCTCTTTCGCTACTAATACCTAAGAGGCTGACAATGCAGGGTACCCTGCTTGAGAAAGGGAGGAATTCGTTTCACCGTGAATGGCCACTCATACTTCAACCTCGTGCTCATCACCAATGTTGGAGGAGCTGGAGATGTCCACGCCATTTCGATAAAAGGGTCGAGGACTGGCTGGCAGCCCATGTCACGCAATTGGGGACAGAACTGGCAAAGCAATTCCTACCTGAACGGGCAGAGCCTTTCGTTCCAGGTGACCACCAGCGATGGCAGGACAGTTATTTCGTATAACGCCGCTCCTTCAAACTGGCAATTCGGGCAGACATTCGAAGGAAGCCAACTGTAAGGAGAGGCGAAGTCGATTGCAAACTGATTTCTGTAGACAATAATCAATCGATGGATCATTTGGGATGATGTGGTGACTGGACAGTCGACACCCTCTCCTGGTTGTCAGAATTTGTTATGTGATTCTTGAAATGTAGCATTGTTATGTGATTCTTGAATTGTAATGTATATCCGTTGATTATTATTAATGATAAAGAATCCGTCCACCTGAGTCAGTTTGAAATGTAGCATTGTTATGTGATTCTTGAATAATTCTTATTAATGATAAAGAATCCGTCCACCTGAGTCAGTTCGGTTCCTCCCAAATTGTTTACTCTTATTTCCATTTTAGAAATTACAAATAATCCATAAATAAAAATTTATATAAGATGTTAAAATATGATTTATAATTACAGCTAAGATGATAAGATATATATTTTAGAATTTTGGGGTAGACTACCATCTATGTCTTTTTATCTAAGTCAGACAAGTGTACTGTCCAGATTGATTCTATGGGCGTCGTCCAAAATTAAAGGAGAATGAGACAAGTGTACTGTTTAGATTGATTCTATGGGCGTCGTCCAAAATTAAACGAGAATGAGACAAGTGTACTGTCTATATTGATTCTATGGTCGTCTTTCAAAATTAATAATTAATAATTTCAAAAAAAAGAAAAAATAGATTAATTAAAATGTGATAAGTAAAGTTAGTGATAGTTGTAAAAATTAAAATTAATCGTCAACTATTTGATTATTAGATACAATTGCGAGCTTAAATCCATCTATTATTAAAGATACAACTAGGAGCTGAACTCCGTCATTATTACAAACAACTATCAACTTAACTCCATTGATTCTGATTCTACAACTATTAGCTTAACTTCAACTCTAATCACTTAAGGCTTAGTCCAACTGCATTTGGCATCTAGGAGTCTAGGTAATAAACCCCTAATAAACTCCTCCAAACTCGTAATAAACTCCTGGATCTAGTAGTTGGACATCTAGCTATTCTTATTACATGTTTAGGGTTTCCATATAGATATAATTAGGTTTGCAATTCTTTTTAAAGGAGGTTGGTCTAACTCATACTTAACAATTTCAAAAAAATTAAAAATAGCTTAGTCAACATCTGATAAGTACAATTCGTGATAGTTGGAAAAAACAAACTTCAGCGTCAACTATTCAATTATTAGATACAACTATTCAATTATTAGCTTAAATACATTGATAATACAATTACACTACTACATCAAAGGTTATTTTAAGTCATATGTTTGAACATCTCAAACATACTTACTTTATTTTCTTTTATTTTTTCTGTGTAACGCTACAAGTTACAAGTGTCTTTCGCGGACTTCAGACCCATCTCCTTATATAACTTGGCCTATAAGCTTATCTCAAAAGTTATTGCTCTCAGGTTAAAACCTTCACTTGACAAGTACATTTCACCTGAACAGTTTGGTTTCCTTATGAATAGGCAAATCATGGAGCCTCTGGGATTACTCAAGAAGCCCTGCATACTATCAAGACCAAAAAAAGATGTGCCCTTGTACTCAAGTTGGATCTAGTCAAAGCTTTTGACCGGGTTAATTGGACTTACTTGAGACTCATTTTGTTGCAGATTGGTATCCCATTAAAGGGGGTGAACTGGATTATGGGTTGCATCACATCAGCAAACTTCGCCATACTCATCAATGGATCTCCCTCGGGGGTTTTTCTCCTTCGAGAGGCATTCGTCAGGGATGTCCCCTTTCACCCTTGCTCTTTATCCTGGTTATAGAGGGTCTCACTTTACTCATCAATGATGCTAAAAGGTGAGGCAGGATCAAGGGAATCAAAATTTCTGCCTCTCTCACCTTTACCCACTTACTTTTTGTGGATGATGTTGTGTTGTTTGGTTTAGGCACCTTTGAAGATTGGGTTGCTTTTGAAGTCATTCTGGAGACTTTTTGTCATGCTTCTGGCGTGTGTATAAGCATTGATAAGTCTGGGTTTTTATTCAATGAGATGGATATGGGGGGGGTTTTGAATAACATTCGACACTTTCTTCCCTACTGTGCGAAGCCTCTACCTGAGGGTTTTAAGTATCTGAGATACTTCATTAAGCCGCTGGGATATGAAGTGAAGGACTGGTTTTGGCTCTTGAAAATGTTTGAAAAAATAATCGGAAATTGGTCTCACAGGTTCCTATCTCTGGGGGGCAAGTTGGTCCTTATACGAGCTATACTCACTAGCTTACCAGTCTATTGGTTTGTGCTTGCCCCAATTCCTGTATCCATTCTTTACAAGATGAGACAAATGATATTTTCCTTCCTGTGGGGATCCAGGAAAAATAAATTTTGTTTCCATCTTGTGGACTGGCAGACCTTGGCAAGGCCTTTTAACTCCGGGGGATGGGGTATCAAAAATATCTCTTAGTTCAGCATCTCATTAATACTGAGAAGTCTTTGGTGGGTCGTGAAGGGTACTGGTATATGACATCAGGTCATTTCGGCTAAATACTTAAAACAACATACTATGGTGGCTTGGCTGAGAAATAAAAAATTTGGAATTAGAGGCTCCTCCATTATATGGAATGGTTTTTTAAAAACTATTACCTCGCTGGGCAGATGTTTGTGCTAGAAGGTGGGTGATGGTCGAGATGTACACATTGGTGATGCCACTCTTTCTCAGATTATACATGCAACATATTTATAGAGAGCACAACTAGTGTGGAGATGGCCTCTCTAAGGAGGCCCTGAAATTGGCTCCTGGCCTCTGTCATAATTCTGTGTTTTATGATGACTCTGTCATCGAGTTTGGTAAATTTCGGCTCTTTTAAGTTTGTGTTGGAGCTGGGCTCCCCTTGTTTTGGGCACTGTTTGTTTTTGAGTTCAGTTTGTGGATGTTTTGTATTCTGGACCTCCTTGAAGGTACCCTCTGTATGCCCTTTGTGCTTTCTAGCCACATGTCAAGATGTCATAGAGTACCTTCTGGGTCTCTCTTATCTATGTTGAGTACTGATCATTTGGTCAATATGTCTCATCGTGCTCTTTGTCGAGATCGGTATCTTTTGGTCAAGATGTTTCATCGTGCTTTTGGTCACACACACCAGTATGTAAAATGCACTTTGATTCTTTATGAATATCAAGGATGAGATTTTTTCTTCTGAAAAAGGTGGGAATAAAAAGGAGCGCTATGTTCAAAGCAAATATTTGGGGGTTTCTCATTCACCCACTTGGCATGGATTCTACAGTCAAATATTTGGGGGTTTCTCATTCAAGCATTTGGCATGGATTCGACAGTCAACCTAGGGTTGTTCCCTTACAACTCCCACTGCTCATGGATTTGGATTCATGGATTCAACAGTCAAATATTTGGGGGTTTCTCATTCACGCACTTGGCATGGATTTGACAGTCAACTCTGGGTCGTTCTCTTACAACTCCCACTACTCATGGATTTGGATTCGGCATCTTAGGCTTTGTCACCCTGCACATTATCAGCGTCAATGATCTTAGTTTCACTCATTAACACACCTGCTCATGGATCTGATGGACTGGGGTTTGTTCACCAGTACCCACCTACTTCTGGGTTCTACGACTTGCAGATTGTTGTTCCCTTACGCCACTGCTCATTGATTTGGATTTTGCAGCTTGGGGTTTGTCACCCTGCACATTATCACCGTCAATGATCTTAGTTTTCACTCATTAACACACCTTCTCATGGATTTGATGGACTGGTGTTTGTTCACCAGCACCCACCTACTTCTGGGTTCTACGACCTGCATTTTGTTCTCTTACGCCCACCTGGTGAGTGTTTAAACTTTTGTTTCTTTCATTTCCCCTTAATTCTTGTTAATATCTGTACCGAGGGATTTTCTATTGCAGTTAATGGAAATTAACAGAAGAGGTCGGTTGGTTATCCAGCCATTGTAAGCACCTAGTTCCATCCTTGTGTTCGGATTTTGGGGAAGCAATGAGTGACCCGACATGATATATCAAGGGCATGCTTATTCCATCGACTCCCTGAAGCATCTCGCCATTAACAAGTGCTTGAATGCACTCACTCTCCAGATCCTGAAACCGTGTTTATCGTAATCTTGTGCAAGAGCCTGACTACTCCAAATGTGTCTACCATGGAGCATTCTCAGGTATGGTCTCCCAATGTCAACTAACTAGCTCATGATTCTATGGTTATTTCCTTTGGGGAGGGTTTCTATCCTTAGTTTTTTTCTTTTCTTTTCGAGTTAAATTTTGGGCTCAACCCTCTTTGTTAAACTGCCACAATATGGTAATATATTAAACAACGAGGGATTTTTCCCTTTCCAGGGCCCTCAACATTATTGTATTTTGATAATTTGCATTCGCTTTTCACAGGGTTACCGAGGGTATAACATGATAATGAATTTCTAATTAGTTTACATGCTTATTATACAAAGTTTACATGCTTATTATACAAGTGGTTTTTAAACATGTACCGAGACTGTTATGCATTTATTTTTTATGTTTCTCATGACTATGGCTTAAAGTTTTAATTTGTCAATGTTAGTCATATTACACAATCTTTGGCCTTTAACCGGTTGAACTATCCCCAAGCCTCATTAAAAATCCAATCTACAAAATCGACCTTTGGGATTGGATCTAGAGGGTTAGACTAGGAACGTGAATGAGTAAATTATATTTTCCTTTGATCAGTCTGTTTTATAATTTGGAAGAAAAGAATGGTTGACAATATTCCCATTAACCACTTGACCTACTTTGAAGTTTACAGTTTACACAACAAATAAAAATCTGTCAACCCTGGATGCATCCATCACTATAAATTCCAGCAAGAGATCAACCGTAGATGAGTCAATCACTACAAATTGCAGCATATTTTCTTGGTATAGCATGAATACGGGTTGATATTTTGAGTCTCCAAATTTGTAGTTTAAATACTCATTAGCCTTCCACACATTTCTAAAACTCTACCCAATAACACTTCGCAAATTACTTTATAAACAAACGTTTGTGCTAGTATAACAAAAGAGAAACCAGGGCTACCACTGAAGCTAAATGTTACCAGAGAAGCTAAATGTTTCCACATTGTGAGAGAACTGTTTCTTTAATCAATCAATGCCTCGTCATCCATATTGATGGAGGCTCAACTTCACTCAATGGGCCTATGCTCCTCAAATGTTGAATCTACCTAAGTGACAACATGGTTTTAGATTGACTGGTTGAAGTCTAATAACATATGTGGGACTGACACAAATAACAGAAAGAAGAGTGGTATTATTTATTAGTTATTTCTGTGATGATTTTGACCCATGTATATGTTCTCCTAGATTTTTCTAATGGGGCACGTAATATTAAATTTCGATGTTTTACTTCAGGAGGTTTTATTCTTGGAAATTCTCGTTTGGAGCAATAGCAACATACCTTGTATTTTATGATTTTTGATGGGCCTCAAATTCCACTAAAATCATGTTGCTTGTGAAATTTAAACATGGAATTTAAACACATACTTGTTGGTCTATATGTAGTTCTTCATTTTACTCTCTTATGATTTAGTAGTTTTTCATTGGCGGCTTCTCATTGGTTTCATTACAGGTTCAGGACACATGAAAATAGTGCATGTTCTTGTTTTGCGCTGGGTCTTATTTGATTCATCATTGAATATAAAGAACATGATGTGGATGGGCATGGTCGTGGTAGCCATGATATTGTATAATTGGGTAGTGGATAAAGCAAAGCATGCCTCTTGATTTTCAAAAGTGGCCGAGGGTGGACGAGGTAATGGGTTCTATACTTATTCATTGTTATTGGGCCTTTTGTCCTCTTAGGTATTAGAATGATAAGAAGAAGAATTTATATCTGCTAAATTTATCTTTGCATTATTTTTTTTCAGTGCCCAAGATATTAGTTTTAAATTGTCTTTAATTTTGGTTCAAGCTGCCATTCTGGCCTTACGTAAAACTCTGTTTTCTAGTTTTACTAGTGTTCAATTGGACAACTTATGTGCATGATAAATTTGGCTGGTGATTCCTTCTGGACCCCAATGCATGGTTGTAATTAGATTTTTAACTGTTGATTTGTTTTTGAGTAAATATATATTACAACCATTTTCATCGTTCTAACACTATGTGTCTTAGCAGGAATTTCTAGAAAAGGATGTGCTACTTGAAAATCTATCTTTGGAAACTCTTATATTTGTTATATTGTAGGGAAGTGAGCCACTTTTTTCATAGGTTTCTTCTAGTGGGACTCATCAAAATCAACAATAAGATTGTATAATTTGAACTTTTAGGTAAGATTTTATGATCGAATTTTCTGATCCGTGCTTAATGTGCATCAAAATCAAGAGTAAGATTTTATAATTTGAACTTATAGATAAGATTTTAGATGGAATTTTTTAATCGGTGCTTAATGTGCATCAAAATCAACTATAAGATTTTATAATTTGAACTTTTAGATAGGATTTTATGATCGAATTTGAACTTTTAGATAGGATTCTATGATCGAATTTGAACTTTAAGATGGAATTTTCTGAACGATGCTTAATGTGCAAATAAACCTGCATTTTATATTGAATTCTCTTGTTGCATTTTCCTTTATTCTTTGCAAGACTCTTTCATTATTTTATTCTACTATCTTATTTTGTTACACTTCAATGCCAAGTTGTAATAGATAGTTTACTCCTCTCAATCATAAACATTAATTTCATTTCATGGTTGATAGGCAAATATCCCTCTATTTAGGCTGTAGTCAAAATGTATTAGAGGGTTCAATTTAAATTGGATGAAGAGTTAAGATTGTTCTATTACAACATGTTAATACCAACCTATGATGGTTGTTTTTACATTGTAGAAAATTTGAATTGATTAATTGATCAATCCAAAGCCCAAGCTTTGATTAGCTCGGTTGACGACTTTGAATGGAATTGACCAAGCCCACTACCTTTCTTCCAATTCTTATATAGAACATATGAAAATAATGATTTTGATATGAATGACTATTATAAATTCAATCTCCATGAACTCCATGTGAATGAGTGAAGTACGTTTTTTGTGATCATTGTTTTAGAAAAACTCAAAAAAATTAAATTATTCTTCTTGTATACAAAGTTTCAGGGTGCTAGCTCAATGGTAGAGCATTTGTATTATTTAATGCAGAAGATTGGTGGTTCAATTCCATCGTGCCCTATCAAAAATATTTGCATTCTATAATTATTACATAGATGGGTATTATGACGATATTTGAGACAATATTTTTGTTAATTGTCTCAACTTGAGACAAAAAAATTTGTGTGTATTGTCTTGATTATTGTCTTTAAGTGAGTGTCTTAAATTATTGTCTTAAACTATTGTCTTAAACTATTGTATTTAACTATTGTCTTAAATTAATGTCTTAAAGTTCAGACAATAGTTTAAGACAATTATTTAATAAAATAGTTTAAGACACCCCCTTAAAGACCATATTTAAGACAATACACATTTTTTTTTTTTAAGTAGAGACAATTTATACAAATATTGTCTTAATAACCCCCTTTATGTAGTAGTGCTATTAGCTTAACTTCAACTCCAATAGTGGCTTTTACTTGAATTGCCAATACATTAACTTTTAAATTAACTATTAGATACAACTATTAACTTAACTCCAATGATTCTACAATTGATTACTGTTAGATTGGGTAGTTAATGTAAGGCATAGTCTTTATATTAACTTTTAAATTAACTATTAGATGCAACTATTAGCTTAACTCTAATGATGATACCACTATGAGCCTAGCTTCAACTATGGGCTTAACAAACATAAATTAAGTTGTTGTTATATTAACTTAACTATTAGATACAAGTAATTGACACATTCTTTAGTAAAAAAGACATCATCAGTATGTCAAATATAAACATATTAATCTTAGTAATATGGTTAGTGCTAATTGTATAAAAGCCTATATGATATCTAAAGAACATTTAATAATTCTTAATAAATATAACGTTATAATAATTATTTATTATTATTTTTAATTAATTATTAATATTTATATTAATATTTAATTTTATTATTTATTATTATTATATTATGTATTTTTATATAACATCAATCTTTATCATTATTTGAATATTCGAAATGTTCATAACAAAAATATACTTACTATCCAAGTATGATATTATATGACATATCTAGATTATTTAAATCATGGAAATGTTCACTAACAAAAATACACTATCACTATTAAGGTATGCTATTTCCATATAGAATATCATTTTACATAAAAGGACCATGATCATGCTATGTGGTATTATCATTTCTCTCTTCACAAATATACCAATTTCGAGGTGCCATAGCAATTCCGTCTTATGTTGCATTCCCCTCCATGTGACATTCATGAAAGAAGAATTAGAAATAGTGTTTTCAAATTCATAACATCATGATATAATGCTATTAAAGTTATTTTTTTAATATCTCATTTATAAAAATAAAAATAATCATAGTAATGTGTTTCGTGGTTTTTTTATAAATCATTAAAGTAATATTTTTTTAATATCTCATCTATAAAAATAAAAATAATCATAGTAATGTGTTTTTTTGTTTTTTATTAAATATTTTATTTAATAAATAAAATGTTTTATAATTGTTGTGGATATTTTTACAATAAAATAAAGTTCTAAATTTTGTAAATAATTTGTTTAGAGTAATATAATTTGTTTTAAAACTCAAATATATTAAGATTAGTTATCTTTTTGTGATTTTGATCTTAATAATGTGTTATCACTAATAATTTGTTATCATTAATAACATTATTTTGAAGGGCTTTCCATTTTAGTGCAAGTAGGATGCATTGAATTCCTTCCATTTTGGTGTAAGTAGAATAGGTTGAGAGTGAAGAGATCTGAAATCAATTTCAATTAGACTTTTTTATTTATTTATATTTTACAAAAATGTTGGATAATGAAAAATGAAAGTATGAAAATAATTTTCTTCCAAAATAATTTCCTTGGTTGATTCTATGTTTCTTTTGTTATAAAAGTTTAACCCATGCAAGCAAGTATTCTTCTTTAGTCTTAACTTAAAAGCCATTTTCTTTATTTGCAATAATATTTAGCAAACCACAAAAGGAAGAGTTAATTGTCAATTGGACAGGTAAAGTTAAGTGTAAATGGGGCATCTATCAGTTGGTTCAACTAGGCATTTTGGCCTAAGTTTTTTGTTTTACTATTCATGTAATTAATTATTATTTCTTGGGTATCTATCTATATAAATGTAATAAATATCTTAAATCTTTATTAAAAATGATATTAATTCAATTTTTTATATTAAACAAGTTTATACCTAGAAGATTTTCAAATGGAAACCAATATTATTGTATGCATTTTCACTTTTTATTTGTCAAAGCAGTTTACTTTATAGGCATAGGTTGTTCACAATTCACATAGAAAAAAAGAAATTCATAAAATTTCGCAATCATTTTAAAACATTGTGGATTGTGTTATTGTAATAATATTATTTAAATAAATAAGTTATGATTATGTTTGTGTATTTAAATTAATACAATGTCAAACTTTGAATTTGTTTTTTAGTTAATATTTTGTTTTCTTATATTTTTAGGTGTATATAATATTTTATGATTGGTTTATAAGTATTAAAAATATTGATAGGAAGTTGTTTATGTTACATATATCACCAAATGAATAATTAAAATAATTTAAAATTATAAAAATTAAATAAAATTATATTAAAATATATTATTTTAATTAATTATTTTATAGTTTATTCAAATGTTTATTGATTATGAATGTATTAAAATATTTTTTTAAATTTTAAATATTTAATATATATTTAAAATATTAATATTGAATTAATTTTTTATTTTATTTTAAACATAATATTTAGATTAAAATTTTAAATTTACATATATTTATAATAAATAAACATAATATATTTAAAGCAATTATATTTTTATATGTATTTTAAGCTTATTATTACAATAATAATAAAAAAATTAAATATCTCAAACATAATATGTATTTGATTAGACATTTAGATTTTTCTATACACATATGTGATTTATATATAAAATAATCATAAAAATTTGATATTAAAAAAGAAAATAAAATTAGTTAAAATTTTTGTATTTTAAAAAATTTTATATTCAAATTTAATACATTTACAATAACTAAACATGTATATTTAAAATTATTATATTTTTGTATAAAATTTTATTATTACAACAATACGAAAAACATTATAAATTTCTCAAACATGGTATGCATTTGAATGGGATAAAATCTTATTATTACAATAATAAGAAAAACATTATAATGATGGGTGAAAGGGTTTTTGCTATGAGCGAACCAAGTGCTAGGGTTTGGTATGCGTGAGTTGTGGTGTGTTGAGGCCGGTGGGATCTGGCCTCGATCGACGTACTGACAGCGATGGGCCTCTCTGCTACCTGTCAGAGAAGGGGTGTGAGGGCAGAAGGAATTTCGATTGACGGTTTTATTCGGCGCGATGACCAATGAACGTGTGGTGTGAGAAAGGAGCTAAACTAGTGAAAGGAAGTTGCAGTTGGACGGTATTCCCTTCGATAACTTTGTTTTGTTCTTACCTTTTTATCCTCCAGTTGTTTTTAGCGGTTACTGTTTTACCCACGGTGGATCTATGGGGTATGAACTTTATGCTGGACTAATCTGAAGACCCTATGCTCGAGGGCATTTTTAACTTTGCAACCGGTGGTTTTAACTGTGAAGTAGCGAAGGCTCCTTCTTGTTGGGATGGGGGTTTTTTGGTTGCTTCTTCGCCTTCTATGTCGGTGGAGGATTTCTCATCGTTTTCTTTGATTAATTTGCAACCATTAGTCTCCTTTCCAAATGACCTTTTCGTGAGCTCGGAGGTTATCCCGGAGGTTACTGGGGTAGTTGGGGTTTCGACGATTGTTGAGGGGGTGGAAGGTTCACAGGAGGGGTCGAGATGTCTTGCTGGAGATGTGGGGGGTGTGGTGGATGTTTCAGTGGAACTGTCTAGGTGTCGGGTTCTAAGGATCGAAGCTCTAGTGGCAGCGACAGGGTTTCAGGAACCAAAGTTTTTTACTAGAGGCACTTCTTCTCCTAGACAGGGGGAGTTGCGGGTTCGGTAGGTCCTGACTGGGGGCAGAATTTATGGTAGGGGCGCGGGACGTCGAAGGAAGGCTATTGTAAAAAAGAGGCATGTGGCCTATTCCTACGCTCTTGGGGAGGACATAAGGTGGGCACAAGTTAAACAAATGGAAAAATTATCTATGGTTGGGAAAATTATTGGGAAAAATTGGTCATTGCCGGTGATTGAGAATTGGGTGAAGGCATGTTGGTTAGAAGCCCCAGGGGAGGTTCCTAAGCTGGAGGGACTCACCCATGGATGGTTCGCTCTCAATTTCTCTCAGCCTGAACATGTGAGCTAGGTTTTAGATAGAAATTAGTCTCTGGATCAATGTCCTATGCTTCTTAAACCTTGGATTCCATCATTTGATGACAGTCAAGAAATGCTTAATGTGGTGCCCATCTAGGCGTGGCTTCTAGGTCTCCCACGGCAATATTGGACCGAGGATCACTTCACTAGCATTGGAAATATTTTGGGGACTTTTTTGGAAGCATACTTATCTTACAAAATCACGAACAACGTTGGGTGGCTCGGATCCTGGTAAATATCAATGTTCAGGAGGGATTGTTTGAAGAAATCCATTTATCATGGGGTGATACTTTCTTTAATAAGAGATTGGATTATGAGAATATCCCTTTTAGATGTTGTCGATGTCGTGCTCATGGACATCTGGCGATTGATTGCATTCTGGGGGTGTGGATGATCAATGGTCATGGTAATCATAGGGGAGCTAGAGGGGCCGATTTTGGTAGAAGGGCGCCAATCTCTCCATATTTTGGGCCATCATCTTCAAGGACAGATGAGGTGGCTGTGGGTGCCAAGGTTCTAGTATGTTCTACGGTGGAGGAACTGCCGATTCTTCTTCCCATGGTTGAAGGGACTATTGCGGAGGGTGCTACTGATCAAGGGGTTTCCCCTTCGGGTACCTCCTCTTTCACCCTTTCTCCATCCATAAATGTCTTTGATAATTATTTAAATTTGTCTAGGATGGATTGGATGGGGAACAAATTAAAGAATTTATCAATTTCGCAACTACCCTTAGTGGTTTCCACACCACCCTCTACTACAAAGATTGAGGAATTTGGTTCTCCTTTGGCTCAAGTACTCGCTGAGGAAGGGTCTAGGTCACCCCCCTCCCCTCAGGGGTCCTCAGACTTGGGTTATTTTCTCTAGTNGGGAAATTATCTTACCCATTGTCTCGCGGGGGGGGGGAGAACTTCTTTTTTGGCAAAAGCTCAGTCTCGAGCTCGGGAGGATCTTCATGAAGGTAAACTGAAATCTATTGAATGGGCACTTAGAGTAGTGCATGCCCAGAATAAGGGTCATCGATGAATTTCATGTCCTTTAACTGCAGGGGTCTAGCTGGTCCCCTTAAAAGATCAGCGCTCAAGAGGGTGGTGGATTTAGAACACCTGGATCTAATTATGATTCAATAAACTTTAGGGTTAGGTGATTTGGTAAAAGGTAAGTTGGAAAGTTGGTTCTCAGGATGGAAGTTTGAGACTTTGGATGTGCATGGCCATTATGGGGTACTTTCCATGGGATGGAATACATGCTTGGTGAAGGTCCTAAATATTTGGGGCATGGAATCGGTTTTGGGGGTGAATTTTAGGGGTTTTGATCAGGGGGAGCCAGTTGATGTTTTCAATGTCTATGGACCTTACCTGAATCAAATTCCTTTTTGGTACAATCTATTTAATAATTCTATTTTGAGAGGTGATTTAGTGGTTATTGGAGGTGATCTAAATTTCTCTCTAGGGTAGGCTAAGGTGTGGGGTCCTAATGCCCGTATTGATCTGCTGATAAAGTACTTCACACACAAGCTGGTCGAAAGAAATTGGTTGGATATTGAACCTATAAAGATCAAACCCACTTGGAAAAATAATAGATATGGGGAGGTGCACGTTGCCAAGAGGTTGGACCGTTTTCTAGTTATAGAAAAATTGATGGACATACATTAGTACATTCGGCAATGGGTGGGGAGTGGGGGGTGTTTTGATCATATGCCTTTTTTTTTGGAATATAGGAATGGGCCTGAAAAACCACCCAGTCCTATGAAATTTAACGAGACTTGGCTTAAGAATGAATCATTCCGGCAACTGATCCTCTCCCATTGGGTCCCTTTTGACCCAGACAACAAGATTACTGTTGCTTTTCAATTTATGACATTTTTTCATAATATCAAGGCTCATATTAAAAGGTGGGAAGCGGATAAGAGATGTAGAGAAGATCAAGAACTAAAGAAGATTGAACAGGAAATATCAGTCACCTTAGAGTTGGAGGGAGGGGGCATGTTGATCCTAGCAGATAAAGAATCCTTGACAGATTGGAGGAGAGAAGGAACACTATTGTTCTTGAAAGGGAGGAGACCTGGAGACTTAAGAGTAGGGCTATCTGGTTAGAATGCGGGGATGAAAATACTAAATTCTTTCATGCTTATTCCAGGGGAAGGAAATCTATTAATACCCTCTTGTGTCTGCAAGATGATAGGGGCAAGCGCCACAAAATTTTTGACAGAATGGCAAGGACAAGGGTTGATCATTTTTAGAGCTTATTCCGGGCACCCGCTAGGGTGTCTATTGCGAAGGTCATGCGTATTGCTCAGTTATTCCCCTGTTTTGTGGAGGAGGGAGAAAACTAAAGGCGTATTTACAAAGTTTTCAGAAGGACAAAATCCTAGGTCCAGATGGGTGGACCATCGAATTCTTCATAGAACTCTTTGAACTTTTAGGGGGTGATATTCTAAAAGTGGTAGAGGATACTCGGATTACTGGTAGGGTCCCTACCAATTTTAATTTGACTTTCTTAGCCCTGATCCCAAAGATTGACAATCCTTTGTCATTGAATGACTTTAGGCCCATCTCTCTTTGTAATTGTATTTACAAAGTGGTATCGAAAGTCATTGCTCGCAGATTGAAGAGTATCTTGTCAGAACATATTTCAGTTGAGTAATTTGGTTTTCTGGAGGGAAGACAAATTGATGAGGCCATTAGGGTTGTGTAGGAAGGTCTGCATAACATGACAACAAAAAACATAAAGGGGGCCATCCTCAAGATCGATCTCTCAAAATCCTATGATAAGGTAAGTTGGTTATACATTCGTATGCTACTAATTCATCTTGGATTTGGTATTTCTTTTATCAGGTGGATCATGAGCTATATCACAACTGTCTCTTTCTCAGTTATTATTAATGGTGCCGCCTCTCCCTTTTTTCATGCGGAGTGGGGTCTCCACCAGGGTTGTCCCTTATCTCCTTTACTTTTTTCTCTTGGCGGCTAAAGGACTAAGCAGATTATTAAGGGAAGCTCGTAGGATTGGAAATTTGAATGGGATTGATATTTCACAGCACCTTCAGATAACTCATTTGTTATTTGTGGATGATGTTTTAATTTTCTACTCCGGATCTGTTCAAGATGTGGATACTATTTCGGATATTTTGGTCCTTTTTGCAATTACAACTGGTATGGAAATAAATGCAAACAAATCTACTTTGTCCACACATAAACTTGGTGCTGTGGAAACAAGACATGTCACAAACACCTTTCCTTTTCATCGGAAGACTTGGATGGTGATGGTATTAAATACCTAGGGCAACCAAACGACTACTTGAAGAAGGATTGGAAATGGCTGTTAGAAAAACTAGAGAAGCGACTAAAATCCTAGAGTCATAAATGGCTTTCCAGAGTTGGTCGATTGGTTCTGGTAAAAGCTATTCTGGAGGCAATTCCAGTTTATTGGATGTCTTTATCTTGGATCCCTAAGGGAATTTTGGAGGAGGCCCGTAGGATTTGTTTTCATTTTCTTTGGAGTGGGAATAAGGAAGTTCAGGTGACCCCATGGGTCATATGGGAGAAGATTGTAGTGCCCAAAGCTATGGGGGGATGGGGTCTTAAAAATATTTTTCTTTTTTCTAAAGCCCTAGCTGCTAAGGGTGGATGGCGTTTGGTTCGTGCTAAAATTTTGTAGACTAGAGTGGTGCTGGAAAAGTATATTGCTCCAGACTCAGTGGAGGATTGGATCAGAAAAAAACAATAAAATTCATCAGGGTGGCTTGGTCATTTGGAAGGCGATCGTTAAAACCTTTGATGTTATTGAAGACAGTCTAACTTGGAATATCGGTAATGGGAGGAAACTGAGGGTGGGAGAGGATCCTTGGGTTGGATGCAATCAACAACATAGACTCTCTGCAAATCTGGTAGAGTCTTTAAGACAACGAGAAATATTTTACCTCTGCCAACTTGCTTCCTTGGTTCAGGAAAATAGATGGTCACAATCTTGGCGATCAACATCCTCTTTTGAGCTATCTTAACAGGAAGAAGAGGAACTGAATCAATACATTGTTTTATTGAACCTTTCATAGGTACAGTTGCGGGACAAAGAGGACGAACTCATTTGGGAGTCGGCCCTAGGTGGGAAATATATTCCAAAGGAGGGTTACATAAAACTTTGTATCAATGGCTTTGATCGTGGGATTGACTAGTGGTGGAAGAAGTTGTGGAAGATTCACAACCCTCCCAAAACCAAACTTTTCTAGTGGTGTGTTTTAGAAAACAAGGTCCCTATTTGGGATAATCTACAAAGGAGGGGTTTCTCCGGACCTGGGTGGTGTGCATTGTGTAGGGCAGATGGGGAATCTGTGGTTCATCTTTTCCTAAAATTCCCTTATTGTGTGGAGGTGTGGGAAGAATGTGTAAATATATTGGGTTTGGGTCTATAGTGTAGGTGGGAAGGGGCTTTGATTCTTTTAGCCTAGGGAAGTTGGAGAAGGTATGAAAAAATGGAAGTTATGATAGCCCTTCCTTTGCTGGTGACTTGGGGTATTTGGCTGGCCAGGAACAACTATGTTTTCAATGATAAATTATGCACATCAGCCATTACTGCAAGTTTTGGTTGTGGGATGGCACAAGCACTCCCTCCACATATTAGGGTTGCAAAACAAAGGGAGGTCTTGACACTCAATATTGATAGGACCACTCCTTGGGGATTTTTTGATGGTGCATCATAGAAAAATCTTTGTGGGGGAGGGGTGCAATCCTTTTTATGGCTGAAAATCACTCATTCAAGCTGGTAGTAGGGTTGGGAGAGGGAAGCAACAATTATGTTGAGCTCTTAAGTTTAAAATTACTTCTCATATTTGCAACAGAGAAGGGGTGCATAACTTTAAAGGCTTATGGTGATTCATTGAATGTGATAAATTGGACTAAGAGGATTCAAACTTGCAGAGATTTACATCTTCAAAACATTTTACTTTCTATATGGGTAGTCATGGAAACTTTTGATTTGATTTCATGTGAACATGTTTATAGGGAAAACACCTTCCAGGCAGACACAACCTCGAAGGAGGGGCTCCAGCTAGCTACGGGCCTTTGGAAGATTAAGGAACGGATAGAAAATACTGTTTATGAATTTTTTCATTGACTTTTTATAGAGGTGGCGGCTCCATTATAAATTACATTGGTCCAAATTTTTTTATTTTTATGGCATATAGTTTTGTTAGTTATTGAAAGTTCCTAATAGTTTACTAGCATATTGTTCTGTTTCTTCTCTGTTGTGGTGATCTATCACAGTAGTCAGCTCTATTTTGCAAAGACTGTTTTATTCCAGCCTATTATTTTGGACAGAATTTCATTTTTGATGATATTTTGGCTTCATACTCAGGTGGCTGTTCATGTGAACGATTCTCTTTATTGTGACAGGCTTATGGTGTCCCTGGATTGTTGATAGCTCCACTATCTATATTGGTTGTATGTTATGGGTCTGCTTTTCAACTCATACCATGTTGTTGATCCTTTTTTTCATATATGCAGAGATGCATATCTACAAAATGTAATTTTTCCTCTCTTCGGATAAAATAAAATTATGCTTTTTTTCCAAGGAAAAAAAAAAGAAAAACATTATAAATTTCTCAAACATGGTATGCATTTGAATGGGATAATTCATGGATTTTTTTTACATATCAGTTATTTGTGATTTATATATCTAAAATAATGATTAAAGCTTCACATTAAACAAAGATGAAGTGGATTAAGAATAATTGCACCGAGAGGCGCTCTACAACCCAGTATAGGGGAGATCTTGTAATGTGATGTAATGTTAGTAACGTTTGTAACATGTCGGCAAACAATAATAGTGATAGTGAATATTATGGGAGAGATTTTGTAACACAAAATAAAAAATAATATCACTTTCCTAATGTTATTTTTATTAATAAAAAATAAATTTTCTAATAGGCCAAAATAAATGTCTGCCACAAAAACAATCTAATATGGGGGAGATGTTGTAATCTTCCTACCTAACAAAACAATAAAAAAGTAAAAATTTAATTATCCGTAAAAAAATATGTGGGTCAAGAAAAAAACACAAAATTGAATTATCGCAAAAAAATGATGCAAGGAATTATAAACAACCGATGGTTTTATTGTACATGGTTTAGGAGGGCCATGCAAATGGTTTTAAGACCATGTGCAAGGCTTCCTAAACAACCCATGGTTATAGGAGGGTCTTGCACATGGTTTTAAAACCATGTGTGGGGAAATGATTCAATGTTCGTTCTTAACAAAATAAAAAATAATAAAAAATATTATATGTCGGCCATAAATAATATTAAATATTAATAATAAAAATATTTTATGTGGACCTTAAATAAAAAGATGTGTCTTTTGGTTTGAATCAAAGCAATGGATACCTAAGAAGATGTTTGCACCTCGAGAGATTTGATCCATCTCAGCGCTTGATAGAGCCTAGGATTTGGATCTACGCCGATTGTGCCGAGAGGCGCTCTACAGGCTAGTATGGGGGAGATCTTGTAATGTTATGTAACGTTACATAACGTTACATAGATGTCGGCTATAAAAAACAAAACTTTTAATTATCTTCCAAAATAAATGTCGGCCACATTGAACAACCTAACATGGGAGAGATGTTGTAATGTTCCTACCTAACAAAATAATAAAAAATTTAATCATCGGCCATAAAAAATGTCAGTTGGAAAAACAACACAATATAGGGGAGATGTTGTATGTTGTAATGTTTCTTATTAACAAAATAACCAGCATAGATCCAAATCCTAGGCTCTATCAAGCGCCGAGAGGGATCAAATCTTTGGAGGTGCAGACCTCTTCTTAAGTATTGCACTCAACTATCACCTTTAATGCTTTAATGTGATTCAGACCAAAAGGCACATCTTTTTATTTAAGGTCCACAAATAATATTTTTATTATTAATATTTAATACTATTTATGGCTGCATATAATATTTTTTATTATTTTTTATTTTGTTAGGAAAGAACATTAGAACATCTCCCCCATACATAGTTTTAAAACCATGTGCAAGGTCCTCCTAAAATCATGGGTTGTTTAGGAGGCCTTGCACATGGTATTAAAACCATTTGCAACTACCTCCTAAACCATGTACAACCATGTACAATAAAACCATGGGTTTTTTAGGAGGCCTTGCACATGGTTTTAAAACCATGTGCACTACCAACATTTTCTTTGTCGATAATTCAATTTTTTTATTTTTTTATTAATTTTTTATTATTTTGTTAAGAAGAAACATTACAACATACAACATCTCCCCTATATTGTGTTGTTTTTCTCACCGACATTTTTTATGGCCAATAATTAATTTTTATTTTTTATTTTTTATTTTGTTAGGTATGAACATTACAACTTCTCTCCCATATTAGGTTGTTTTTATGACCAACATTTATTTTCGAAGATAATTAATAAGCGTCACAAACAAATTCTTTAATAGAGAAATGTTAAACATCACAATTTCTTTAGTACAAAAATGTTAGTTCATTAAAATTCAGAATACATATATTTTTTCCTTTACAATAAACGAATATTCTTAATAGTCTCTTTTATTAATTAGTTTGAATTAACTAATTATGCTCATTACTAAGAATGTGTGTTTATTTAATATTATTTGAAAATTATTAATAATTATAAATGAAATTAATATTAATAATGATAATTAGGGGAAGCACGTGGAAAGGATCATTTTTTGTTTTGGTAGAAGAATAATAAAAACCTTTGCTTGGGGTCTTGGAATAAACATGGACAATGAGGTTGAATGGCTAGCGCTTTACCATGATCTAGAACTGATTCATTGAGGATCCACCTCAAAATTACTAGTTTTCGGTGACTCCCGTCAAGCCATCCAAAAGATTCAATTTGGATATACCAAAGGCTCAATCAGATGGAAACAAAATATGGTAGAATCCTTCTCTTAAATTTTCCTCCCAAAGTTTTGTTTTTCGACATTATTCAAGAAAATAATGGTTATACTGACAACCTTGCCAACACTGGTGCAAAAAGTTCCCAAGGTTCAATGGTTTATAATGGACAAAAAAAATGTATCACTTATGTTCCCTAACCCAACTCCAGTGGAGGGATGGGATCCCCCCCCCTTGATTTCGAAATGCGTGTTCTCCTTACGTCTAGACTCGTGGAGAAATGTTCGACAAGTGGCCTCCATCTTCGACCTGCATTAACTCCATGTCATTTCCATCAGTTCTAAAGGGTTCTGTTTTGGCAGTTAGCACAAGGGTGATTCCATGAAGATGGGTAACACTTTTTGGCCAAATTTGGCGATGAAAACCTGATTTTTTACTCATGTGCTAGATAGAAGCCCTCAAAACGCATATATGCCATGTGAATTTTGACTTGCAGTAAAAAAACAAATTGTAGAATATTATGTTGGCTTCATGGTTATATTTTTTTAAAAATATTCCGATGTCATTTAATGTGTGAATTTTTGCATTTAATGAACTGTGTGACCTTAAAAATTTGAAGAAGCTAATAAGTGGCTCGTGTCCACGTAGAGTAATTCAATCTTGCATTAATAATTTTAAAAAACTATTTATATGAGCATGATCTACATAAAATGCAGTGTTATGTGCATATTTTTTTGTTAATTTTTTTCGCATTATACAATTATTTATTATTTTTCGAAAGTGACCACATTCGCTTTCAGCATCGTTTTAAACACATATTTGTCCACGTAAAGAAATTTTTTCTATTTTTTCAAAAATTGAAAAACCAAAGATACCCTTTTGAAGAGGACACGTCAATATGTGATGTGTGCATTTTTAAGAATTTTTTGGCTGTGTATTTTTAACTCTGCGGATTTTTCTTTGAGCTGCTTCGAAGTTGCAGTGTGGTTTTCTAAGTATAAGTTTTAGAAGTAATTAAAAAATAAATATCATATGAATACCAAAATGCGTGTATGATACGTCAATGGATAGAAGATTCGTTGGTGAATCTATCGGTATCAACTCTGCTCAGTTATGTGCTAGGAATGGTAGGGTTTACACCTCTTCAAGGCATATGAAATTTTCCATTTGTTTGAATGAGGGCTAAGTCTGTTTTTTTAAGCCCTCGACCGAGGTACGAACCTCGACCGAGGTATTTAAATACCTCGGTCGAGGTATTAATAAGACCTCGACCGAGGGTTTGTAAAGCCCTCGACCGAGGGTTTAAAAACCCTCAGTCGAGGTCTTATTAATACCTCGACTGAGGTATTAGCTCGGTCGAGGTCCTTTAAAGCAAAAGCCCGGGAGTGAATTCAAGCATTTAATCACACTCCAACTACAGAATTAAATGTCTTTCG
>LPNX011055513.1:161949-247263 GCA_001517045.1 Pseudotsuga menziesii | reverse complement strand
GGCCAGATAATAATAAGCACACCAGAGAAATGGGATGCTTTGTCTCGGAGATGGAAACAACGCAAACTGGTTCAACAAGTCAGCCTTTTCATTGTGGATGAACTTCATTTAATTGGAGGAGAGGGTGGTCTAATCCTGGAGGTAATTGTATCTAGAATGAGGTATATTTCAAGCCAAATTGAAAATCGTATCCGTATTATTGCGCTTTCCACTTCACTTGCAAATGCTAAAGATCTTGGAGAGTGGATTGGTGCTACCGCACATGGGCTTTTCAATTTTCCACCTGGTGTGCGTCCTGTACCAATTGAGATCCACATTCAAGGGATTGATATAGCCAACTTCGAGATGTTTTCGTGGATGGATAGAAGGTCATCGGTGAGTAAAATAATTTGTTGAATCTCATCGATTATCAATATTATATAATAGGAGTTAAATCGGAAATTCGAATTGCAGAATGCTTGATCCAATCTTCACACATTATGGGAAAGGTCAACTATCCTGTATCTTGGCTGATCCGGATTCTCCATTGGATCTGGTCAGTAAATATGTAGAACAATGTAGACAATTACTTTATAATCAATTGCAGAGTACCCGATTTTGAAATATTAAAAAAAAAAAAAAATTCCCTGCCGTCGCTTAAGCGACAGTTCTTGATGTCGCTTATCCGACAGTTACTCTCTATAACCGTCGCTTAAGCGACGACTCCTCAATCTTTTTTGCAATATTTAAAAAAAAAAATGGACTAACCGTCACTTATCTGACGGACCTTCTGTAGCTTAACCGACGGCATGAAGGTTATTTTCTCAAAAAAATTTCACTACCGTCGAAGATATTCTTTCGCTTAACCGACGCTTTAAATTTAATCGACGGTTACTGAAGTGTCGCTTAACCGACGGTTACTCAGGTGTCGGATAACCAACGACAAGTTTTCGACGCTTAAAAAAAAATCAAAGTGTCGTACATGCGACAGAAAAGTGTCGAAAATCCGACATGACGGCCGTCGGATTTTTGGTCGAAATGTAGTAGTGATTTTTGCTGCTTTCCAGTGACTTTGATGAGGAGTTTGCATATAACGGGAAACAGGACCAATGGCAAAGGAAAGGTCAGGGTGGGAATGAGTCAATTATAAAAGACTACCAACAAGCTGACGATACAAGGTTGCATCTACTTCAGGGGAAGTACAAGTGGCAGAAAGTTTGACTCCATACTGGAAGGGAGAAGGGGTTGGTTTACAATCTTCCATGTGGAAGCGACGAAGAAGGTCACAAGCATACTTAGACTGGGAAAGAAATATTCGTTCTTTGGTTTGCAAGACTTGGAGACTAAGAAAATAATGCAAATGTCCTAAGTCTGACATTTCAAAATTTTGCTTAAGACTGGATTTCACATTGGTTATAAGTTTAGGGTCACTACCAGTAAGGATAAGATCATCAACATAAAGAACAAGTATGATGATATGGTTTTCTACTTTCTTGGTATAGACATTGGGGTCAGAATGGCATGTAGAAAAACCAATGTCAAGGAGAAAGCTATCCATTTTGGCATACCAAGATCTAGGAGCTTGCTTAAGGCTATATAAGGATTTCTTACAGAGACAAACAAGGCTAGAGTTATTCTGAACATATCCAGGAGGTTGTTCCATGTAAATTTCCTCATGTAAATCACCATGTAAGAAGGCAGACTTGACATCCATTTGATGGACTTCCTATTTATCTAAGGCTGCAAGGGAAAGAACAAGGTGGATGGAGTTCATTTTTGCTATAGGGGCAAAGGTTTCATTGTAGTCAATCCCTTCAACTTGGGAAAAAAATTTGGCAACTATTCTTTCCTTAAGTCTTTCAACACTTCCATCAGATGCATACTTAATTCTATAGACCCATTTACATCTGATAAGTTTTCTTCCTTTTGGAAGAGGAAAAAGATCCCAAGTATCGTTCTCTATCAAGGAACGATATTCTTCATCCATAGCTGCATCCCATTCTGGATTTTCTGAAGCTTCTGCAAAAGTTTTCTGGATCATGATTCTCGGAAGCTTGAGCCAAAAGGGAAAAGGCTTGCTAAAATTGAGAATTTGTTTGACGTTGATATCTAGGATCACTGACAAGATCACCAGCTGCTTCACATGTTGAACAGACCCATCGATGAAGTATTGGTGTTGGTGCAATTGGAGGAACATGAGCAGGCGAAGGTGGATTTTCATCCTCACTGTCATCATCAGAAACTGGAGTTGGAAACCTGTCAAGGAAGCTGGAAGAAGAAGAAGAAAAAGGTACAATTGTCGAATTAGGCTCGCAGGCCAAAGATGGCACACCCGCCAAGTTAGGCTCGTAGGCCAAGAGATTTTCATCAAATTTAACATCTCTTATAATAATTATATCATGTGAATGGGGCTGAAGAAGTCTATAACCTTTTACATCTTCAAAATATCCAACAAGTATGCACTTTTCACTTTTAGGCTGCAATGCTTTCTGTTTTTCATCCGGAATGTGAGCCCATGCTTCACAACCAAACACATGAAAGTGACTTGCATCTGGTTTAATTTTACTCCATGCTTCTTCCGGTGTTATACCTTGTAAAATTTTAGTAGGTGTGCGATTAACTATGTAATTTTCACAATTTATGGCCTCAGCCCAATATTGAATACTTAGTCCCTTAGATTGGATCATACAATTAGCCATTTCTTTTAAAATGCGGTTCTTCCATTCAGCTACACCATTTTTTTGTGGTGTATATGGAACAGTGTGCTATTGTTGGATTCCTTGTTTAGTGCAAAAAGTAGTGAACTTGTTGTTAACATATTCTCCTCCATTGTCAGATCTTAACTTAATAATTTGATGACCAGATTGTTTTTCAACAAGGGCCTTTTAGGCCAAGAAAATGTTAAATACTTCGCTCTTAAGTTTTAGGAAACCCAAGTGCGTCTAGAGTAGTCATCAATGAAAGTTAAGAAATATTTGAAACCAAAAAATGATGTAGATGGAAGAGGACCACACAAGTCACTATGCACAAGCTCCAAAGGAATCGAGGCATGCCAAGAGGCACATTTTTCAAAACTGTACCGATGATGTTTTCTGAGTACACAACCGAAACAAACACCATCCTTGCAAGATACCATCAGAAGACCAGTCACCATATTGTCTTTACATAGTTGTTGCAATGAGCGATAATTAAAGTGACCAAATCGGTCATGACAAAGTTTGCTCAAGTTATCACTATGAGCAACAAAAACTGCAGGAAAAGGTGATGACCCAAAGTTGTTAAATTTGTACAACCTGGTAATATCATCAGCAGTTCCAGTAGCAAGGACATTTTGAGGATTTTTAAAATCCTTTATTACAACTTGGTGAGGTGTAAACGTCATAGTTTTACATTCACCTGAATGATTAATTTGATACACTGATAACAAATTGCAGGAAATTTTTGGAACACATAGTACATCAGTGAAATGACCATTTTCTACTAGAACTATTCCAGATCCTACAACACTTAGAGGTCTATCATCACCAACAAATATTTGTTTGGTGTAACATTCATGCATAGTAGAAAAGATGGCTTGATCCTTAGCCATATGATAAGATGCTCCAGAATCAATGAACCATTCATTTGAAGTAGAAGAAGAAGATGCAGTATAAGAGTAACTAGAAGCACAAAGCACATGTCCATAAGAGTTAGATTTTGAATACGAATCTAGGCTGATGTGGTGCTTCTTCATTGCTGCTTCCAAGGCTTCCATCTTCTTGAAACACTTAGATTCATCATGATTATCTTTCCCACAAAATTTGCAATGACGCTCAGTCTTCTTTTCTTTTTTCTTGGATCCTTTGTCATTTTTTAAAGAAGGAGCTGACTGAGAGGGTTTGGGACCCTTCCTGCTTGGCTTATTATTGTGAAAATTCTGTTTCTTGGGAGGCTTGGACTTTTCTTTCTGTTGGGACAATAAGGCTTTCCCAGATGTATTTGCATTGTTAATTATTCCAAGATGAATGAGCTTATCTTGCTCTCTAATTAAGGAATCACAAAAGAATTCAAGACTAGGCTCTTGATAGCTAGATGCAGTCAATGATTCTTTCATGGAGTAAAATGTAGATACAAAAACAGAATATCCAGGCCCTAGTTTGGAAAGAATATGATAAATACATTGTTTGTCATCTTTCTTAATCTTGCATTCTGCACATAAGAGTCTAAGAGTTTTATACTTAGATAAATAGTCTTGAATGCATGAAAAATCATTTGGATTCAAGGAAAGCAACCCATTCTCAAGTTGATGACCCTGAATTTCATTGTGTTTACCAAACACAGATTCCAACTTTTCCCAAGCTTTATCAGGTTCATCAATTCCATATACGTGGAATCACAAATCAGTAGAGATTGACATCCCAATAAATCCATGAGCTTCATCACATCTATTTTCCCATTTAATTTTCTTATCATCATCAGTGGTTTTGTTTCTTTCCCTAAGGTTATCCTGAAAAGTCCCCTACTTCATATAACATCCTCCATACGAGATTTCCATGAGAAATAGTTAGAACTTGTAAGTATAATATCACAAGGGGCAGCCATACTATAAAATAATGGCTAAAAAAATAGAAACTAACTATCTGGTTGCAAAGAGCTCGAAAAAATATGCGGTTTTAAAAAAAATGGCACTGAAAACTAATTCTGGATGATGAAGTTATGCTTGATCAAAGAAAATTTTGAAGATGTCCCCAATAGTGACATGGCAGATTTTAACTTGACCAACTAAAAAAAAAGAACCCCCCTCTTTCAAGATCAACCTTTGACAATCACTTTACAATAAAGTTGCTTTGAAGTGAATTACTTTTGTAGAATAAGTGAGGTTCACTTTTACAATAATGTTACTTTTAAATAGTGAGGAAATAAATTAAAAGACTTAAGTGACTCACTTTTTATTTTATTTTATTTATGTGAGATGCACTTTTACAATAAAGTAACTTGAAAATAGAAATTGCATACACTAAAAAGTAGCTTAATAAGACTTGAACTCAAGACCTATTAAGGAATAAAGCAACTTTGGACCAGGTGAGCTAAGTTTAAAAGGTACGTAAAAGAATGGAAAGAGGAAGGGGTTTTTTTATTTATTTTTTCTCTTCTTTCTCATTCTCCATGCTTGCCTTTTTTTTCTTCTGCAAATCACAAATAAAATGAAAAAAAAAAAATAAAAAAATTTCCACACAATGGGGTTAGAACTTGGTTAGCTTACCCGGAAAGTCTACATTTTCAATTTTTCTCACTATTTCTCATTTGTTGTGATCACACAAGGTGCATGGCAAAGAGCATACGTAACCGAGAAGACAAAAAAAAAACTTTCCCTTATTGTTTCTAATTCGCTGCGATCATGCAAGGTGCACGAAAAAGAGCATACACAGTCAGGGAAGAAAACAGTCTGAGGCTAAAACAAAAAGGATCTAATAATAAAACTGATAAGATATGAGATATTTAAAAAAAAAAAACCGTCACTGTAACATTATACCTTCAGATTTGCAGAAATGGGTGTTTCTGGAACAAATGGAAATGGTTTTCGGTGAAACGAAAACTATTTCCCAATGGAAACAGTGCTCTGGACGTAATGGAACAACTCCCAAAGACCAAAAATGCAGAGGAAATATAGAACCAAAAACCCTTTCAAAGTTTTGGCAACACGAGTTCCAGATCTTAATCAAAACCGAAAGCGGCTCTACATAAAAGCTCTGATACCATGTTTGGGTACACAAGGTACTCCCAAAAGATCGAACACCTTGAGCAACTGCTTCACACAAATAGATCACAGATCAATACACCGATGTTTGTCACATGGTTAAAACCCTCGAGAGGGAAAAAGTCCACGGCCCCAGCCAAAAAGCTACTTGGAGCAATTTATTATGAAAAAGAAAGAAAGTTACATGGGCTTCTCATAATCGATCAACTAGCCAAGGACCCTCTATGATTTTTAAATAGAGATCATAGACCAATCAGGTGTTAAGCCACAGATCACTGGTAGGTATTATCTAAGAGAAGTTTAACCGTTAGATCACTCTATGTCTAGAACATATCGTGACTGTTGGATTAGAATATATACAAATGCATACTAATGCATACTATAGAAACACACTTTTACCTAATGGATATATTACACAAGTTTATCTTAACTAACTCCTAAGTGTCTAAATATCCTAACACCCCTCCCCGTTGGAATAACACTGTCCTCGGTGTTCCAATACATATGAATGCATATACAATTTGCACATCAAAATTTCAAAACTTTGCAGATATGTTCCATGTTCAATTATTTACTTTGAACTTTCAGGACCAAGCCCCTCAGCTTCCATGATCTTCTCCTACTGGTTCTCAGCTTTCGGCTTATCCTGAAGTCTAGGAATTTTATGGCTGCTGCCCTGTTTATGTTCCCTCGTTGGGAAGTCCCGGAAAAAATGATGTCCTCTGCATTCCCAACATTTCGTTGGCTGCTTCATCTTTACCTGCTCAATTTCCTTTATGTCTTCATTCCTGGAACGTTTCTTAACAGATTGCTTGGACGAATGTCCCATCATTGATCCACTTTCCTTGCCTTTATGAATTGCCCCCAGAAGGCTTTTTACCTCCTTTGGCAAACCAATAGAGTCTTGCAAAATCTGGTGGTTCATCTCATTCTACCTTTTCTGTATCTTGAGCATCTCTCCAAGATTCTCTTGGGTCCTGGCAATCGTTTGAAGGAGAATTCCAGCCAAGTTCAGCAGCTTTTGTTCTGCTGCCATGGTCAATGTGCACCACTAGATTTCACATTTCTCACTTATGAAATGCATCATTGAAATTCTGTTAGACCAAGCATAATATAGGCATTAATATCAGTCAATAAATTGCTCAATTGGCATGACAGTCCAAGTCTCATCAAGGAGACTTTCATATTTTTCATGCCTTCCTAACAGGCACATGAGCTCATTCATGTCCATTCTTGGGAAGGGAATTAACTATTCCAGCATTCATAATTTACTTTAAGTAATTAAACACATTCTATTTCCAGTCATACATGCATTCAACAATCCTTTGTTTTCACAATGCATATGTATATATATATATATATATATATATAATACAAAAGGCAAGAGAGAGAAGCAAGAGTTTTTTTTCCCCTCTTTTTCTTGTTCCATCCTGGAACCCACACCAGTGCTATGGATTTCCATGCTCTCTGCCTCTTTCACTTCACCATGAATGCTGGACCAATCCCTCTTGGTCATAACACTTAGTGTCTCTGGTCTATTTTAGACCTCTTAACCATGGAGCCTCCCCACATAGTTTGTCTCGGCTGCTAGGAACTTCACAGTCTCACTAGCACCTTTTTCACTACTGCTCATTCTGATCTTTTCTGGATAGTCACATGTCTAGATGCAACCCTAGGATTCTTTCGTAGTCCTTGCTTCCAACAATACCTATATTCAAACATTGAATAGATTCACGAGTTTAGTTTATTCTCAATGGTTTTTATCTCTTAAACAAGAGCTTAAAACCTCATAACCAAATCATATACACATGCATATTCATAAGCAAGAAATTGCAAAATAATCCAATACTTATCTGTATTGTGCATTTCCTCTCTAGTCCATAGGATCCTGCTTCACTTTGCAAGCCTTGGGATTGCCTATGGACTTGGATGTTAGGTCAGCACGCAGGTTGCTTCACAACATCATTTTATATATATATCAAGCACAGTCAAGCCAACCTTCAATTGGGTTTATTAGACCGTCAACAAATCTCCTGTACTTATATCAACAATGCGCTTATATCAACAATAACAACCCTTTCCAGCTTTCATTTCCAGCCATGAGCTCTAATTCCACTACCCCATATCACACAAAATACCACTCCCTTCTCTGAGTTGACAGTCCCTCGGATAATGTCTCCTTCTCTATGCTCTTTAGTAGAAGGTAGGATGAGCTCAAGCCATTGCCCATTTAGTGTACAATACCAAACTACATCTGTTTATCTTGACAACACAAGCAATATAAGCATATTCGTTAGTGCTATTGCTCTAAAACTGCAACCACATTTCACATCATTCACTATCAAGTATTGAGACAGCAGGAGTGCGTCCACTCCCTAGGGTGTAATCAATATTTAAAATCCTTCCATGATCCAAAATCGAAAAAGTGTGCACCCTTTTTCGGTGTGTACCATGTAGGCCCTATTCATACTCAAGCAATCAGTCATCATGGAAATAAAATCAAAACATGTTCTGCATGTGGAATTTTAATAATTTGACATGCATATTCTTAGCTAGGGTCATAAAACACTTATCCATTTGCTGAGGCAGTATTCCTTCGTTAAGGAGGAATGGGGGCTCTCTTCTCTGAGTTGGCAGTCCCTCAGTTTGCCATCCCAACTCCTTTTTAAATTTCATTTTCACACATGTCTTACCTTCATAATCTGTACCATCCCACTCATGTTTTTTACCAAACATGTAGTGCAGATGAGACATTTCCAAAATGTCCAATGTTGTTTCACCCGAAACCCATTTCCAATATAAGGGAAAACCTTCCCATGAAGTTTGGCTCCTAGAGGCCATCACACATGATCTTCCTACAGTGTGTACCCCTAGCACATTCGTCAAGTAGCCAAACAGTCAATCAGTATCTACTGATACAATCCAAATTTGATTGTTCCATAACCAAGAAATGCCATTAGTAATTAAATTCAATATGAATTTGCAACTTTGTCTATTACAGAAATTGATTTGCTTGGCAATGAGGTGATCCTCAATTATGGGTCTCTTGTAAGCAGCACCACTATGCCCATTATAATGTTATGCTTACTAGCATAACATGAATACCCACTTACAATGCATCCACTTGACACAATCTTATGCAAGCCAATAGTCATTAGTAGTTGTCAGCAATTTCTTAAACCCGAAACTTCACAATTCAAATTTAACAACTCAACATGCATACAAACTATTTTCACATCCATGAGACTCTTATCATAAGGTTTGGCTCTTGCACATGGTATATTTCGGCCTTTGTCATGGTCTTACCCCAATTGCCATGCCCCAAACAATCTACCCGAAACCTGAACCTCAGTCAGCCAAACACTTAGTAAGTCTTGATGCATATAACTTTTTCATTGCAGCAACAATCACTGAAGCATTTTCAGAATTTATAAAATTCAAACGCTTCCAGCTATTAATCATATCAATATTACCAAAACTCATTTACTTCATGCAATCATTATCATACTAAAATTCAAAAGGTCACATCATTTATGCCAAAATGAAATGTTCAGATACTCCTTACTCCACAAGCATATCATTGTACCATCTTTCCCTTCCATAGAGCATTTTTGGTAGCCAATCGATCATGACTACCCTCTTCATGCACTTACTATCCTGCATTCATAATAGCTCTTGAAATGGTTCCAGAATTGTCATCAATTCATCATTTCAACCATTAGTTATTCATAATGACACATGCACTATCTCTATGCATTCATGCATTGCATCACAACATTTGCACTCATACTTATGTATGCATATCTACAACATTTACTCATACTTTTCATATGCATCCATTCAATGCATAACTACAAGATTTATAAAATCTTTTAATGCATACCCACTCAATGCTACATTGCATTGATTCAGGAATACTATGCATTCAATCATACCATGCATGACCTGACCATGACTACTTCATATAGGATGCATGACAATCATCAAGATCATCAGTGCTTACCTTCCTTGGCTACTAAGCTCATAACAACATAATACAAGCATGACACATTTCTCTATGAATGTAGTATAAAATTCAGATACCCACATGGTATGAGACCTTTTGGTTTTACCACTCCATGCAATTGTAATAATTAAACTCTTACCTTCATGAGTCCTACTTACACCCTTGACATTACCAGTTTGGTTGGTCCTTGGCAGGAGATTGCAGAATTTGCTCACCAACTTTTGATTCTAGACTTGTTGCCTTATCCCTTTCTCCATAGGGTTGCTGGTCGCATTCGTCAGTATCAACAAAATATTCATGCATGTCCATGGTATCATTGGTTTTCCCACTAATGCCAACACCAATGCAATAATTATCATTAGTGGTTCATTATAAATATATAATTCTTACCAACATGTAATATCCTATGCATGCAAGGCATATCCTCATACATTTCATGTATAAAACTTGTAATCATAATTAGCAAGAGAGGGTTTAAGGAATTTTCCCTTTTCAAATCCCTCATCTTTGAATGGAACTCCTCTTCCACACAACAGTTGGTTTGAATTCATAGTCCTTGCTATCTCTAGGCATGCAATTCCCGGAGCAACACACTTTCCGAGCAACCACTAGTACTTTTCTGCTCCGCATTCAAATTTTGGTGATTCTTCCTTATTCCCTACTAGATAATATTTCCTACACCTATCCACATGCTTCATTCTGACCTCGGGTGTGAAAACCACACCATTTCACAAATGATGCCAAAACACACCACTGAATTTTGGTCCGAAATGCTAACTTCAACCACTTAGGATTTTCTCCCTTTTCAGTCCTGAAACTGCTGAAAAATCCAATGAGAATTCACTGCAAAACCCACTGGAACACTAGCTAGAACTGCTAAAAATTCCACTGGAAAAACCTAAACCTTCTTTCTCCCTATCGGGTCTCTTTCGAACTAAGTTTCCAATGTTTCGGTAGCCAAAAGCTCTAGTTTTCTCTATGCTCATCGGTGGCCTATTCATCTATTTCCTTCCGTTGTTTCGGCAGCCAGAACAACTAATTTTCTCCACTGCATTGGCGGTTTCATCAGCTAAGGTTTTCCGCTGTATTGACGGCTCCAACAACTTTCCGTCAGGTGGATAGTTCATTAAATAGCTGCAAATGCGGCCAACAAACTGACTGTTGTTTCCACAGACCATATAAACCCATCGATGGTTTCATCAACTAATTTTTGGCGATCCGATCCACTAGTCTACCCTACCGCACTGGCGATTCAAACAACAATCCTCTCCGCGGCGTCATCGACCGGGGCACTACCCATCGGGTGGATAACTCCATAGGCATCCGCAACGGCGGCAATCAAACTCACTGTGGTTCCCGCGGACCATAACTCTATCAGCTGTCAAAACTCTATCCACTGTGTGTCAGCGACTTCAACAAATAAGGTGTTCCGATGGTGCCATGTCAGGATTTGGAAGCACTAATTGTTACGGCATCGACGATCTAATGCGTTATCCATCGGGTGCATAGTCCTGTAGAATTCCGCAACGGTGGATGCAAAAACAGCTAGATTTTTCCGATGCTCATCGGTGGTTTCATCCACTAAACTTCTTCGACGCTTTTTGCACTTAGAGAAATTTCAGAATTTTTCTTCCCTTGTCTGTTGTCACGTCGGCTCGTCAAACAACTAACTTTCGCCAACATTTCGGCGGTCTTCGGGAGATCTCCATCGAAACTGCGGCTCTGCCTTCAACTAATTTCCACCATCGCATCACTGGCACCCTCTTCATCTGTCTATCGGTGATCCCATATTCTATTTTCCGCCGACATTTCGGCGGTTCTGTCAACTAAATCTCGCTGACATTCTCGTAATTCAAATTTTTCAAATTTTTCTTCTTCCTTCTCCTCCGCATCGACGCTTTCGTCCTCTATCTTCTGCCAATGCCGATGGCCTTGATCGACGGTCCGTTTGACTAAATGAGCCAGTGTTTCGGTGGTTCCATCATCTAAATATTATCGATCCCTTCGACTGATCTTCGCCGATGGTCGCAATACTTAGAATTTTTTTTGAAATTTCCTCCTTAATATTATTTCCGCCGCCACTGTCGACGGCTTCACCAACTAACTTCCTGTCCTTTTTGTCGATGTTTCGGTGCTTACACCTTCTAATTTTCGCTGATCAGTCCACTAATATCCACCGTCATTTCGGCGATCTCATCAACTAATTTTTTCCGATGCTTTTAGCACTTAAGAAAATTTCAGCAAAAATTACTTCAGGATCCCATTGCCGTGTCGGCTATTTCCTTAACTATTTTCTACTTTGTCTTCTGCCCCATCGGTTGTCATAACAACTATCCATTTAAAGGATAGTACACTATCCAGCCGCAACGATGGACGCATAATCTATTATTTTCTTTCGATGTAGTTCATCGGCAGTTCCATCGTCTAAACATCGACGATATAATCAACTAACTCTCGCTGATTACCGATGGTTTGACTTAGAAATTTTTTCAAAAGTTTTCTCTCTGCTGTCGCTGTCGACGGTTCAAGAAACTAATTTCTACTCTTTTTCTCCGATGTTGCGGCTACCCCATCCACTAATCATCGCCAATCCATTCAACTAAGATTCACTGACGGCCGAGTCTGTATTGAGCAGCCTTTCAACTAGCTGTCCACTGCATCGGAAAGGCTTCCCACTAAGTCTTTCGATGCGTCGACGGCCAATCACTTAGAAAACATTTTCTTCAATGAATTTTTTCTATCATTCATAGATTTCTTCCTGCTATGCTCTGGCAATCTGCCTCTGCTAACTGGTTTTTATGGTCCTTTGAGGCCCAAATGCTGCAATGCTGGCTCTGTCACTGCATCCTCGCGGCCCATTCAGGCCCATGCTACAACCAGAGCTCTGATACCATACTGTAACGTCCTCGACCCTCTGACTGGTGAGGACGATTCTACCAAATCATTAAAAACCTATGGGAAAATCGCCCCATGAACATGAATAGGCATAATGATGAAATATAAAGCTTAAAAAATAAAACGATAGCAGAAGCAAACACACATTCGTTTGAGCATAGCACATGTTCATCATATTCATTAATCAGTAAATACAAGTGCAGAGGTGGAATAGTCAAGAATACTTATCTTAAAAAGAATCTATCCCTCAACCAGCTACGTCACTGCAACATTCCACCCAACCATAGGCCAGCGTGCTCATCAATCTCTCAGCAACACTGCCACCCCTGAGCTGGGCATGATTCCTCAAGGAATAAGGGTCAAAGCATGCTTGCACATCGCTAAGGTACACAAATCAGCCAAGCCCACATAGTAGGGTTTATCAGGCCGTCAAGGAGCTAGGAAGGGCTAAATGCTAAGCTGGTGGTCTCAATGGAGAGCTAAGGATGCCTACACTAGAGTTAACCTAACTTCTAAAACATCCACACACCCAACACCAGGAATCAGTCCTTTCTCTGCTTCATAGTTCCTCAAGCCCTGACTTCCCTTTCCAATACTCTTCAAGGGTTGTGGAGAAGAAAGCTAGCAGTCTAACTCTGTTCGAGTGGCTCCAAACACCAGTTTTCTCAAGCATACCCAACCTATAATCCTATTCTCAACAGTCCGAAGATGAACCACTGCATACCGCAGTAAAACAAATAGTTCACAGCTCTATGAAGAAGATAAAGACAACAGGGTGACAACCCAAATGAAAGGGTGAACATAGCTCAAATCAGACACGACGATTTAGAGTTGATCTTGGCCCTAGCATGGCCAAAGCAACTCAGAAGCAACCCCACAAGATATTGTGCACACGCAGCAACCAAACCCTAGGGAAATATCAACAACCCAATCTCATAATGAAACAATGGGAACCTTACATAGTCCACAGGTGGGGAAGAAGACAGATTCCCAGCATTGATAGGGAAAGCATATAAACAACAGAACCATGCCTTTCAAGCCGATCTTCCATCTTTCCACTTAAAATCACAGTATTCCAACCCCTGCTTGAGGAAACCCATACCGATTTCCAATCTGTGTGTGAGGATGAACAAATGATGCAGGGAAATCCCCAAGCGGTGCATGAGGAGAGTGAAAAGAACAACTCTCTCTGCATGAGGATGTCCAAAACGACTCGCGGTGGTAGGAAAAACTAGAACCCTAATTGTGTGTAAGCAATACTAGAACATCCAAAGAAATGGAATCGTGGGAGAGTGGTGTGAATGGTGACGGTCCCCCTGCCCTTCACATGAGGAAGAGCGAGCTTGCTGGTGGAGTGGATGTGAGGCAAGGACTGGTAGTCCTGCCACCCACCACCCCCAGCCATAACTGCTCCCAACTAATCGAATAGCAGAAGTTTAGTGGGTGGTCTACACATGGAAAAATCCCAATGGCTCCCACAGTTTAGACAACCCGCCCCCCCCTTAACCTTAGGAATCATGCCCTTTTCATTTAATGTTGCACCATCGTAGCTGGCTATAGGTTTATTTTAATTAATGTGCGTATTTACATGTTGCCCAAAACTATAATGTGCTAGATAGCTCGATATACCATCAGCAACGATCCCTATTTCTGAGATACACACAACCAAATCGATGGTGGGGCTTTTGCCTTTAGCTCCACACCACGATTAATTACCACATATACATCATGTATCTTTTAATGCAACCGAGGTCAAAACTGGGGATATTACAATGATATGCAGATAAAAAGATTTTTGGAATTGTCTGGAGAATTTGTAAACACTCATATTGATGCTGAAAATGATAACTGCGCAAATTTCCAAGATGCTGAAGAAAGCGAAGAAGAAAAGATTAGTACTGAAAAATTGAAGGGAACTTTAGGAGGAAAGGAAATTACTCAATTAAAAAGTAATTTTATACCAAGAGATTTGATCCCTTTAGAGAAACTTTTTTATTAGAATGATGTTGCTAAAGATCCAAAACTGAAACCTATTGATAATGCTATTGAAGATAGAAATATTGGTACTAAAGAGAATCAAAAGATTGTGAAGCAATCTAAAAATTTGCCTACAAAAGAAACAGAAGAATATGTGAACTTGGTGAAAAGGTATGCAGATGTATTTGCTTGGAGTTATAAAGACCTTAAGGAATATGATACTTCAATAATACAACATACTATTCCAATCAAACCTGGAGAAAACCCTTTCAGACAGAAACTCAAAAGAATAAATCCAAAGCTGTTACCAGTTATTGAGAAGGAAATCAAAAAATTGTTTGATGCCAAAATTATTGTGACTTTAATATTCTCAAGGGGGGTTGTTAATTTGGTTCATGTCAGAAAGAAAAATGGAGAAATAAGGCTTTGCATAGATTTCTGGAATTTGAATAAAGTCTCAATGAAAGATAATTATCCTTTTCCAAAGATGGATCATATTTTGACAAAAGTGGTCAGAGCAGAAAGAATTTCAATGATGGATGGATTTTCAGGGTATAATCAGATTAAGGTGTTACCTGAATATCAAGAGAAGACTGCTTTCACCACAGCATGGGGCACTTTTATATATGCAAAAATTCCTTTTGGTTTGATGAATGCAGGGGCTACCTTCCAGCCTGCCATGGATATTGATTTTGTAGGAGAAATAGGCAAATTTGTGGTAATTTATATGGATGACATCACAATATATTCAAGGTCTGATAGAGAGCATATTCATCATTTGGAATTTTTTTTTATAAAATGCAAAAAATTTGGTATATCATTGAATCCAAAAAAATCAAATTTCACAATAGAAGAAGGAAAGTTGTTGGGCCACATAATTTCGAAGGATGGAATAAAGATTGATCCTAATAGAGTCAGTGCAATTTTGAAGGTTGGAGAACCAAGAAGCAAGAAATAAATACAATCATTCGTGGGACAGGTAAATTTTTTTAGAAGGTTCATTCCCAGTTTTGATGAAATATTAATGAATATCAGAAATATGCTCAAAAAGGGTCATGAAATAAAATGGACAGTGGAGGCTAAGAAATCTTTTAAATAAATAAAGCAAGCCATTTCAAAGGCTCATGTGTTGGTAAGTATAGACTTCACTAAATATTTTTTAATATTTTCATATGCTTCAAAACATACTATTGCTGCAGTTTTGTTACAGAAGAATAATGAGAACATGGAGAAACCTATAGCCCTTTTTGGTAAGATGTTGAGAGATGGAGAATTAAAATATGATTTTATGGAGAAGCAAGCATAGGCTTTGGTTAAAGCATTGAAATATTTCAGGGTGTATATTCTTCATTCACATATAATTTCTCATGTTCTAGCCAGTGTAGTAAAATGGATTCTCACATAGCCTGACCCAGAAGGAAGAAGAGAAAAATGGATAGCAACATTGCTGGAGTATGATATAGAGATTAGACCTACCAAGTTGATTAAAGGGCGAGGACTGGAAAATTTTTTGATAGATTCAAACTCTGAATCTTTACAGCTCAATTTCTTATCTAGTCAATCTCATCAGTTGGACACAGGGGTGGAGGTAATGATTGACTTCACAACATCTCCATGGTATTCTGATATTGTTCATGTTCTTCAAAATTTACAATCTCCTATAGGATTAAGTAAAAGAAGAGCAAGATCGGTGAAGTTGAAAGTTGCTAAGTTTTGTATTTTAAATCAGTACCTTTATTGGAAAGATCTTGGAGGTGTGTTACTTAATTTCCTTTTAGAAAATGAAGCCCAGTACACAGTGAAAGAATTTCATAAATGATATTGTGGAGGACATCATTCTTGGAAGGTCACGGCCAACAAAATTTTGAGAGTAGGTTTTTATTGGCCATCATTGTTTTCAGACATGTACAAAGAAACTAGCACATGTCATCAATGCCATATTTTTTATGGTAAAAGAAAGGTAATTCCCCTCCCTCTTAATCCAATAACATTAGAAGCTCCTTTTCAGTAGTGGGGTTTGGATTTCATTGGAGAAATAAACCAAAATTCTTCAAGACAACATAAACGGATTCTGACAGCCACAGACTATTTCACAAAGTGGATTGAAGCAATACCTAATAGGAGAGCTACCGAGACAATAATTATGGGTTTTCTTGAAGAAAATATATTGGCTAGGTTTGGGTGCCCCAGAAGAATAGTGATTGATGATGCAGCAGCTTTTAAATCCAAAAAGATGATTAATTTTTGTCATAAATATCATATCGGCTTAAATCATTCAATTGCTTACTACCCACAGGGAAATGGATTGTTCGAGTCTTCTAATAAGAGCCTGGTAAGGATTATTAAGAAGTTGTTAGAAGATAACAAGAGAGCTTGGGACACCAAGCTTAAGTATGCTTTATGGGCTGACAGAATTAGCACTAAAAGGGTGATTGGAATGTCTCCTTTTCAATTGGTATATGGAACCGAAGTCATTTTTCTAGCATCATTGGGTGTTCCAGTTATGAAATATTTTCAGGAGCAACAGGAAGAACCAAACCACATGTAGAGAAGAATAAACCAAATCATTGAATTAGAGGAGCAAAGGAATAAAGCTTATGATAAAGTGCAGGTACACCAGGAAAAATGGAAAATACTTTTGATAGAAGGGTGAAAGAAGAACAGTTCCAAATTGATTACCTGGTGTTAAAATGGGATTCTCTTAAGGAAGATAAACATGGAAAATTTGACCACATGTGGGTAGGTCCTTATGTTATTGCAGGTCACAGAGGGGAAAATGCATTTATTCTAGAATATCCAAATGGGTTTTCATTGGAGAGTAACCCTGTCAATGGAAGCTTTTTGAAACATTACCTATCCTTAAGGTGGAAGGAAAAATTTGTACCATAATTTGTAAATATTTATTTTCTTGAAAGCAGTATAGATGGTGAACCGAATATTTTTTAAGCCTGGAGTGAAGGTCCTAAGATTTAGGAGGTTAGCCATTTTTCTTTATTTAGAAAAAATATATCAAAGAAAAAGTAAAAAGTTTGGAGATGTGGATACAAAAGTTAGAGACAGGCACCTGGTCTACGAGTTCTTTGATACCTCACAGGGAGGATATCATCCCTAGTTGGAGCGAGTTGTTAAAACCTATTATGTTGAACAATTGATTAAGAAGTGTGGTCGAGAAATGATAAAGGGTACATAAAAATTGGCAAATCTTGGTAATCTTGAGTCCCCTATTAAAATGCCCAGTTTAATTAATTCATTGCATAATTCAAAGGTGTAGATTTATGGGTGTGAAAATCCACGGTTGATAATTGATCTGCTAGGAAAGTTGCACAAGGGATAAGTTTTGATATAGATGAAGAAGTGGTTAATGAGGCAGAATGATCAACGAATAAGGAATAAAGTGAATAAAATATACGGTTGTGAGACAGTCCGTGGAGTAAATATGCACGCTTGAAAAAATGAGAAAGGCTAGCGGAATACGTAGAACCGATTTTGATCCAATGGTTTAGACAAAAAGTGAAATCTTATCAACAACCATTATTCATTCCGAAGTGAAAAGCTGTGAGATGAATAAAAAGGAAGAGTGGTAGCGTAATTTAAACCGTTTTCCACATGGTGACTTTGGGTGAGTTTCGCGGAGGAAAGCGGTAAAGAAAAAACCACTTGGTAAGGGATCCAGAATAGTCCATTGTATAAAAAGTGAAGTTGATCTAAGTAAAAGTCATTTCAATTGCACACTGTGGGTGAAAGAGAAGTGGACAGTGTGCCATCTTTTCCAAAGTCAACTTCCACGTATCCATAGTTACAGGTAAGCCTTGAAACACTGAAATTTTGTTTGAAGAATTATCGCCATTGTTTATTATGGAGAAGGAACAGGGTTTGGGAGTATTATGTAGAGTCTTAGATGAGAGAGAAGAGGTTGGTGTTGATAGGGAAAGGAATGTATGTGACCCTGTTCTATTAGTTTGTTAGTGTATCAGTTTCAAATGAGCATTTGTGGTAGTATAATTCGCATGGGACTGATATTCTGAATGTCTGCAGTTCTTTTTCATATTATTTTGCTATTAAACAAACCCTACATTTTCTCGAATTTGTCGAGTGGTGCGCGAACATTTATTCTTCCTTTGAAAAAGTTATTATGAGCCATACCACGTCAAAAATACTTTGTAAAGTTGATGCGAAAACTGTTCGCAGGATATTGAGTATACCTGATAATTTCCCTGATAGCTGTGAGTCTTTGAATGAGCAGGTCTTAATTGAAATGTATAAAAATTGTAGAATTGAAATAGGATGCCAATTTTTATCTAGTATTCTCAAATATGGTCAGTCATTAGAAGGTCTTTTTCTGCCATACAATGTTAATATTTTCAGGAAGGAAGTACAATTGGCCATGTCACTGGTCAATCAAATTTTGGGTTTGGATAATGATATTCATATCAGAAAAGTCATTTTAGGTTTCTTGTTGAGTATAGGTTCAATTGAACCTGAGTCCCATTTAATACATTCTTTTAATCTTGATGAGTATCTATCCGAAGTTATCCATGCCCAGTTGGTCGAATTCCCTAAAGTCAGGATCTTTAGATATCAGTCATATTTTTTGAACATGTTGTTATGTTCTAATATGTCGGAGTTGTAGTTCTTGTCCACCATTTTCTCTCTGGATCTCCCGAAGCAAATAAACATGTTTGAGTTTGTAAATACAATCATGGCTGAGATTTATAAATTGCTATTTGATGATGTCTTACCAAGGGTGTTAGAGGAAATTATACTAATGCTACAGTCTTCCTTAGAAGACAAAATAGGAGATTGGTTCCTGTATAAATATTTTACTGTTCTGGGAGTATATGGGTTCACTGGGAAACCATACAGGTTACCTGCTTTCCTAACTCCAAGAATATTCACACTTGAATTTATGAGATAGAGATTATGTGCAGAAGAAGAACATTTTGGGGAATTTAAAAAGTCTTCAAATGTTAAATTTCCTCTCAAAGTTGGTCCGTTCATTTTCAAAAATAAAAGCGCCTTGTTAGTCATAGAAAAGTTGTTAGAAGTTATGGATTTTTAGAAGGAGCAAAGAATAAATTATGATCCACATCACATTATTTCTCAGAGGAAGCAGTTAAACAAAAATAAATCATTAGATCATCAAACTGTTGAAGACTCAGATAAAATAGCCAATTTGGCCAATTTTGAAGAAAATTCAGAAGTTGATGAAGACAGGAGCAACAAATTGACTGCAGTGGCCCAAACACTTGATAATTCCAACATTTTGAATAAGAGGAGTCTTTCTGAAACTGATGGCATGGATGTGGATAAAAAAATTTCTCATAAGAATATCAAAACACACTCTCAAGGTGATCAAACAATTTCAGAATATTTAAAGAATATGGTCTTGTTCTAGAAGAAGTCTCTATAGATGCATCAGTATTCTTCAGGAAGAAGAAGGTAACGCAGAGTCCATTTCTCGTTTCAAATCCAGGACAGAGTTAGTATCAGGTTATGCTGACAAACAAATGCAATCATCAGAGGAAACTAAGAATCTGCTTCCTTGAGTTAGAAATTTAATCAATCAAAAGACTTCATTGATTTCTACACGAGATGCAGAGAGGAATACCCTGAAATTTGTCGTGGTTAGTGACAAGAAAGTGTCTGAAATGGAGGTAAAGTTAGACAAAATCAGTGTTCCCGATAAGATACAACTCCATAAACAACCTGGAGATGTTATTTAGTCTGATTTCTTACATGCTATTATGAAAATTAATAAATTACAATCCCTTGTAGATAATATGGAGGTTCAATTGAAGCATGAAAGAGTGGAAAATAAAGCAAATTTGATTCAAATTAAAAAGTTGGAGGGATATGTTGCAAGCTTAGGGACCGAACCGGGTAATATGCAGGCGACCAAAAAGCTTCTAGAGGAGAAGGACAATACCATTCAAGTATTGAAGAAGAAGCTTAAAGCCCCTAATGGTGAACATGCTCAGTCCTTAGAATTATTTACACTTCAAGAGGAAAAAGAGAAAATTTATCAAGAGATGATGGACTACAAAGGAAAATCATTGAAGCTACAAGAAGAGAAAAACAAGTGGGTACTAGAAATAACCGAATTGATGGCTCAAATTTCGAAGTTGAAAAATGATCAGAATGATGAAAAATAAATTATGGAAGAATTGATGAGTCAAACTCGTGTTAACACTGATTTACCCCTTGTAAATATTGAAAGACCATTAAATGAATTTTCTGCAGATGATCTATTAGTTCCTATTTCACAGGTAAGTCTGAAAGAGGTGGAGATTAAAGAATTAAAAGAGGAAAATGAAAAAATCAAATCAGAATTGGCTAAGAGCATCGAGGAGAATAATAAAACATTGAATGATAAAAGGCAATTGCAGAAAAATTTCAGTGAGTTAAAGGAAAGAAATGTAGGAAGAGCTCCTTTACAATGAGCTAAACATTTAATTTGGGATACATTGTCTATGGATATTACCAAGTTTAGGCATTATTAAAATTTTATTGATGATGAAAGTGCACTAGTCAATTTATCTACTCAAATATTGAAGTTGGCCAATGAGACCATGGAAAAGAAACCTTTGAATACTTCTCACAATGCTTTGAATTTCTTCAATTCTTTAACATATCAGAATTTGCAGGACATCGAAATTAAGGATAGAGTAGCAATTGTGCTATGGAAAAAGAAGTTCATAAACAAACATCAACTCATGAAAGTGGTGCATGATAAGGCTAACACAATGTCTTCGTAGATAAAGGATTTAAGGCTTTCTTTTAAAGAACTATTTGATGATGGTCTCCTTTCTTTTTGGGATGACGAAGGAAGGTTATTTTCCCAGTAGCAATATCATAGTTTATTAGTACAAAATCGCATGGACCATTCCAAGTTTGAAGATTTAGTTAAAGGGTTAATAGGAAATATCATTGTAGAAAAATTGACAGAGGACTTTGAGATATTGGAGAAGGTTTTAATTATTAAGAAAGGATTTCCTGTCGTGTATTATGAAGCTTATGTGGATTTGGAGGTGTCCATTAGAGAGATGACAGAATACAACACCCTAAATGCGGAAAAATGGAAGATCGTGGAGAAATTCGGAAAGACCAAGTACATACTTCATCGTGAAGACAGGTGTTGCAGTTCGTGAAGCTGTTTGTTTGGGATACCTTGCAATCACTAAGTTTGCTATAATCAAGCAATCTGTTGTTTAAATCAAAGCATGTAGTTAGTATTCCTAGTTATTAGGGATATTTTTGATTAACATATTAATTGGTTATTGATCTTCTTAGGAAGAAACTATTTTTGTATAGATTTGAATTTATTTGATGAATTAGGGGTTGGAACCCATATGTTTAGACCGATGTTTTTGAGAACTTATGATTTTTGAATGAAATAAAAGAGCCAAATGATGGTTGATCTTCAAATATTCATGTGTCATTTATGTTACAATATGTGCCTTCTTTCCATGTGATTGTCTTCTAAGTGTTTACCTTCAATTATGTTTTCTTTCATATCTGAACGTAGTGTTTAATAGTTTCATAATTCATACATGTTATTCTCTGGCTATTGTTTCAGATATTTTACAAATATTTATTCCAAATTTGATATGGAATTCATCTTGTGATGCTCTATATTGATGGACTGTTCATGTTTCTCTCCTATTGCCTGAAAAATCAATGAATGACTGTGACTGAATGATTATCTTGCCTTTGTTGGGATTCCATGTATGAAGCTTTGCATTATCTGTATCTGTTTTGACTCCATTTCCCAGTGGTTGTATGTGTTGCTTCAACCATATTCATAACCTAAAATTATTGATTTAAATATCTGGCCTTGTTAAAATTTATATCTAAGAGATCCCTCTACAGAAAGAAAAGCCAGTTTCTTTCCAAAGTGGTTTTTGTTGTTACCTTAAGATTACCTTTATAACATTGGGTATATTTTGAGTGATAACATCTGGGTCGATAGTTTGTTGATGTCCAATGCAATGCTCTGCAGCTGCTGCAGTGTGTAGTTGATATCCTCTTGTACAATGTCGATCATAGTCAAGAGAACCTGAACGTTCCTGGCCCTTGGCTTAGTGCTTATCGACGTGAAGTCCTGCACAACTACCCTCTCTAGTACTTTTATTTCTACGACAATATATATATAGTCTAACTTGGTGCGTACCTCAGCAAAACCTTCCTGAGAATATCTCCACATTTCTTTTACAACAGCGTCAAATGAGTCCATGATGGCCTTAATAAGCTGTTGTAATTGTGCTTACAATGCAGATCAAGTACTATTCTTAGCATCCTTGTCCAGTTTATGCTTCATCCTAATCTCTTTAAAGATACATTGCACCTCAATGTCGATGGAGGTTTCTATGGAGGATTTGGCATGAGAGTCACGGTGACTCTACTGTTCGGCTCCTCAGACCGGATCTCCTAGTGCGTCTGTGGACGGTCCCATCGACACTTCCTCAGTACTTACTGGTACTAGCCATTCTGTCAGCCAATCCTGAACCACTGCATCCAAATATTCATTTATTACCTTATAAGCCATTGGAATCCATTGCTTTTCAGGGTCGCAGTGGGCCTGGATCTGAATAGTGTGTGGCCCAATGGCAAACCGCATAATCCGTTGATACATTTTTGTTGTTGCATCTGATATCCATGGAATTTTGAGGGATGCTGCTTGTAACTCATCCCAGTAGACCCAAAAGTGGATCGTCTAATACACGTGTCGATTGGCCTCTTCTACCCACAACAAATTCTGGTATCGAGCACCTTTGCACACTTTAATATCTTCCACATCCATGCATTGGTAGTATTTTGGCTCCACCCAATCCACTAGTGCAGTTAAGATCAATAACCAACTATACATGAAGGGTCGGTCCCTAGCCTGGACTGCGACCGTATCCTGCGTCAACTGGTTCAACAAAAATAGGGACCAATTCATCTAAACTCCCTTGGAACATTTCTGTGCACATGCAATCACCACTGAAGTGCACTGAATCAGACAAATCTTCCTAACGATCTTGGTTTCCAAAATCCATGCAGCGATCTGCATAATTCTGTTGTTAATGTTGTCGATGCGATAGCCTCTTCCATCGCACTGGAAATCATACCTCTCCTTTAACCATGCAGCCAACTGCTTGTCATTATACCAACCTTTCAAATATTGTGATGGGTCGAGCCCATCCTTTGGAAACCCCATGATATTTGAAATTAGGTCCACCTTAACTTCAATGGGTTTGTCGAACCAAAGTGTTCCTCCGTGAAAACACGCTAAAAGTTGTTTGATGCATGCATTTTCTTCATTCAACCGCCTGAAATGTGGTATGTTTATAATCCTCAACAGCCCATATGTATCCATCCCTTGTGCCCATGGCTGTGGAATACGCACAATTGGTCCACCTGCGACCGAAGGCAATGAGTCATAGGGGTCATCTACTACGTCCTTCCACAGCAACAAATCATGGTCCTCATACTTCATCTTTATCAATGCAGGGACAATGTCAACGATGCACATCATTCCTGCTGACAGTGGCGACATTTGTGGCTAATACTTTTGATTTTTTGTTAGACACTAAGGCTTCACACTAGGTCCAGTGGGAGCAATGTAACCAGGAATTTCCTTAAAAGAGACCTCGGTATGGGTAGCAAAGTCTACCACTCCAGAGATGGATGGACCCACCTATGTAGGTGCATATTCTTGTGCCCTTGATCATGTCTGTGTCTAACTCTTGGTCAAAACTGGGGAGCGTTGCTGCTCGCTCCCCTGTTTCTTCGTCGGGATACTGGATGACCCAATCTACATGTTGGTGACTTCTTCTACTATGGAAACTAGTTAAATGGGTGAGTCTTGTTCACTAAAAATATCAACTATGATGGGGTTACTCTGCACCATTTACCCACACTCGTGAGGAACTCTCAACTTCACCCTACAATTTTACCAATTCACTCAAAACTCTCTGCAGACCTATCTCAATCACTCTTTGCAACTACAAATCAGCTCACTAGTGCTTATGTCCTATGTCAAACCCCTTCATATAGCTTCTAGACAATCCATCATTCATCATTACAAAATCCGCTATGGTGATCCTAACTAAATCCTGCATTAATTAATCAAATCCACCGTCGAGTCTTCCAACCCAACGGTCGGATCATCCATAAATGCGCATTGCTTCAACAAGCATTTCCAGCTAACTGCTCTTAACTACCCATATTAATTGTTGATTTAACTACAATCACAGCCCTGCGGCTGTCGCAATCTGGCTACCGAACTATGCTACTACCTCCTATTCTTGCACATCCCCTTCCTTCTGTTGCGCCCTTCCGTGTAATATCTATCCTATATCTATTATTATTATTATTATTATTTTTCATGCGTGGTTCTTTCTCTATCCCATAGGGATTCAAGCTGATACCATTCACAAGATTTGGCAACACCACCCCATTTACCTGTTGCAATTGAACTGCGCCCCAAGATGTAATGGAATTAACAAGATAAGGAACTAACTATTGCATATGGAGCTTACATGGGTGCTTGAGGAACTTGCTGTCATAGAGAAACACTAAATATCCTTGCTGAAACTATTTGTTTTTTATATGGCGATCATGCCACACCTTCAGTCAATCCTTCTCGATGCGCTGATGGAATCCTACGATAAAACAATATTCTTCTAGTTGTATTATCTGTGTTGCGCTCTCTTCAAGTGTGGATTCATCATCCATTCATGTTCCTGCTACAATGCACAAACTAGGAACGATGTATTCCATAGGCATGATAGCCTCTTGTTGGTACACTAGTTTAAATGGTGTTTTCCCCATCAACCTTTTGCAAGTGGTGCAATATCCCCACAGCACTGCTGGTACCTTTAAATCCCACTCATCTATGTTAGTGTTACATACCCTTGTAAGTGTTAAGTCATGAACTTGTTTTCTTCATTTCTATATTTTGCTTGCTATTTTTGTTTTAATTTTGCTCATTAACTTACTTTCATGAAATTTTGATTTTAAGTGAAATTTTGATTTTTCACCTTTAGGTTTTTATTAATTTTTGTTTCCTTAGGTTTTGAAGGGTTCTATAGGATATATATTGATTAAAGATTTCACAAACACACTCTAAGAGAAAGGTTTACCATATAAACCTTATTTAAAATGGAATTAATGACTAAAAAAGCGCCAAATTTGATTTCAAAACATTCTTGTAGTGCAACGGCTAAAATTTTACACTGTGGCGCTACAAGAATATCGCGGGTGCTAAAATTGTCTATTTTCACACCAAATTTTCTCATGATTGTGCTCTTGGATGACTAATCACATGTGTAGACAGGTTTTGATATGTGTTTCATCATAAATAATCATGCAAATAGGTGTGGTCTGTGACGTGAAGGAGATCATGGAAATCCTAAGTTAGAGTTTAGCAAATCATGACAGATAGAGGAGTGGGTCGAGATTGATGGGAAAGAGTTTCTACACATAGGCATTACGAAGCTGGAGGCAAAGTGGAACGAAGACAATTGCTAAAAATCCAGAATTTGTAGTTACAGAGGGAATTTAGGGTTTTCTCAACACGCCAGTTGGAAGCAAATTGAAGACTTGAAGACACCTAGATAGTTAAATTCGATAGTCAGATAGTCCAAGGATTGATTTTAAATGTCTACAGCAGGACGAGAGTGAGGTATTCCACGTAAACTTGGTCGTGGCTGCTAAATTGGGGGTTTTTCCATTAAGTCTTGTTATGTTAAAATTGATTAAGGAAAACTTTATTTCATGTTGTTAACAAGCTATCAATGACCAGATATCAGTCTAAAAGGTTTTAGATGTTTTGGCAATTGATAAGTTGAAAAGAAACAGTTACATTAAACAAGTTCCCTGTCAAGACCAGCAAATATGGTAGGGTGAAGGTCAGTACTATTTGTGGTGACCGGGGTTTCACAGATTTACTTGTTACCTGTAATCAATGCAATAAGTTAGCTAAGCATGTCAATTGCATGCAGACCTTGTCTGAGTATGTGCCAGAGGCTGATTGGTTTTGTGCTGAATGAATGTTGAAGTAGAAAAGTTAAGCACATATAAGATTGCTCTCATATCATCTCATCCCCTAGTTAAACAATCACAATCTGAATCTAAGAAGCGAGCAGTTGAGAGTGCTAATGCAGAATCCTTATTGCAAAGAGATATGTATTCTAGAGGTGGTTTTTAGATGAGCATATTGAATGTTAGTTAAGGTCAGCAACAGCTTTGTTAAATATTTTTGGCACTCTGTTGACCTAAATTACCCAAGCCTAGTGCAAATAATTTCCTGCATTAACAATAGAAACAGACTATTAAAAATTAAGAGAAAACAACCAAAGAGAATCAAAGAAAGCTGACTGTAGAAACTCTAAAAAAAAACTTGAGGGAAAAAGGGATGTTAGGTCATTAACAGGGTCTTAAAATTACACAGAATTCAACCATTGGAAACCAGATGAAGAAAAGTGGGAAGACCAATAGGGCTGAGTCCACTGAGTTGAATTGGATTGACAAGTTTCCAGGTTGTGCAGAGCTCTTTGAGAATGTTGGGTGGTTGGATTTATTTAAGAAGATTGATGGCTACAACAACGAGGCCTCTCATAAATTTGCTCAATGTTATAACCAGGACATGGTATCATTTGACACTCTGAAGTTTAAGTTGACTATGGAGTTAGTGGCTGAAGCAATAGGAGTCAGAAATGAAGGAGATTTGTGGTTCAAAAAGGTGCCATTTACCTTCAATGCCCAAAGGTATCTTTTACCTGGAATTATTCCAGACTGGAGCAAGGGAGTGCTCATCCATAATTTCAGAGCTGAATGGGTGGAGCCCATCAAAGTCCTACAAAGCTACATTACCTGTGAAGGGAGGTATGCTTTTGTCTTTAAGTATCATTTTAGGTTTTTACAGCACCTGGCTGGTGAATCAATGATGAGTCTCCCCTTATTTTTGTTGAAGAGTTTACAGAAAATGTCAAGCAGGATTAAAGAGCATCATGACCACACTACACAGTCCATCTTCCATCATGGATTGATCAATCTTATTATCAGCACTGTTCTACAAAGAGAAGGAAATACATGGGACTATTTTCTTTTTTGGTCTGGGCTCCAGATTAAGCAGGAAGAACAGCCTACCAAAAAGCATGTGGACAAAGGACAAACCCTAATTAGAAAATTAGGGAAAAAAGTCAAATATAAGATAAAAAATGTGTCAAAATTGAGGAAGTAACATAACCTTCAAAGGGAGATATTGAATCTCAGCAGCTTTCAATTGACAGTAAGGGAAAGGGTTTGTTGATTATTGAAAACGAAACTCAACATGTGCAAATTAAAGTACCAACAGAGGCACTTATAGATGAAAAAATGGTTGTCACAGAGAAGGTTGTAGTAGAGGAAGAAGATACTAAAGTTCAACAAAGAATCCCAATCACCATTTTATCTGAAGATGAAGGATAGTTGTTGGAAGGAGATGAGGTGACTGTTAATGCTGAGACTAGGGTTAGCACACACAGGGAGTTCTCCAGTCAAGAAAACAAAACAGTCATGCCAAAGAAAAAGAAGATCAAGGTTAAAGCTATGGAGTTTGCCACAGTTAGACATCAAGGAAAAAGTTTAAAGATGATGAGAGAGCTTGCCTCAGGATGGAGACCAAAAACCAGACCCAAAAACAAATTGAGGCTAAACATGAAAAAGCTTCTAAACCCTAAGTTAAACACAACAGAGGTGACTATGCTTGATACTTCTTCTTCTTCAGATGAAAATATGGAATCTAGAAAATGTAAAAGCAAAGGAAGAAAACCATTAAAGACAATAGAAGACTCCAGCCTCACCGAAACTAAAATTTCTACTGTGTTTTTGGAATTAAGAGGTGAAATGCTAAAGGAACAACAGAAAGAAGAAATGGAAGCTTCTCATTCAGAAAAAAAGTTGTTAATGGAAGAAAATGCACCTGATGAAACATACAATCAAGAAAATCCAAGTGTTCATGGTGTGTCTACAGAGCTGCTGCTTGAGGATGAGGACATCTTCAGAAAGCTGAATATCCCATGGCTGCCTAGTGAATTACAGAATATAACAGCAGGCAAAGCTTTTGACTCAAAAAAGGAAAATTTGCAAAGAACCATCAAGCAGTATAAGCATCAAATGGAGTACATGCAAGAAACAAATGATGGTTTAATCCTAGCTAACATAAGACTCAGGGAGGACTTAGAGGAAGTGAATGATCATTACCAAGAGCTTATTACAGTCTCCAAAGAGGCCCTAAAAAGGAAGAGAAGCACAGATTTACAATGTGCAGAATTAAAGCAGACTGTCAGAGGCTTACAGCAGCAGAGTGAAGAACTTACAAGAAGGTGAATAGATATGGAAGCTGAGCAGCAGAGAGCTAGGAAGAAGGCCCAAGCTTTAGATGGAATAGCCTTATTGGCAGAAGCTGCTAAAGACCTTTGAGTATTGTTAGTTAGGCAGTTACTTGTTATGTTTTTTGAGAAATACTTTATTTTGTAAATTGTAATTTTGACATTATCCCATCGATGAGTAGGCTAAAAACAGTTAGGGTTTAGACCCTAACTGAATTTTGAAAAAGCAGTATTTAGGAAGATTATAAAGAGAACAAGGGGTTCAATTTTTGGCTGGCTTAAGGAGGTCTTTGACTTGTTTATGAGCTAAGTACTTAACTCTCATGTTTATTTAATGAACAGAATTATGAAATATATGATCCATATTACCCTTCAGTCTGTTTTTTGGCTTCATTTTTAGCTTGTTTAGCTACATGATTGATAAATCCATTGCTGGTTTAGTCTTTATGCTTGTAATGCTTGTCAGTTGTGAATGAACTTCAAGGTTATATTCTGTTGGTACATGGTTATTATATTATGCATCTCTGTTCTTATTTATTTATGATTTAGTTCCTGTTTGGCTTATGAATGTATTCCCTTCAGTCACCAAACCTTACATCCAGGAAAACCTTTCAAAAAACCCTAAACCCTAGTTTTGTTTGATTGAATATTTGAGATTGTGTTGGCTTGTTTCTTTGTGGCCTGGAAACAATTTCAGGCATAAACATCTTTGGCGCCGTTGTCGGGAACGATGTTGAAAACATATTTTCCCTGGGATACTTATCATTTTACTGGTTTTAAGAGGTGAAATTAAACCAGCACATCTTTAAGGCTACTTTTCACCAACTTGTCACAGTGGCTACTAGGGGAGTTGGAACTAGAAACAGACCTACTTCACCATTACAGTCGGGTGTTACAGATCCTGAACAGATTTTGAAGACAACAAGAAATATTAGAAGGTCTCATTCATTACCCTCCCTATATGACCTTGACCAGTTGGATGGTTCATTAGCTTCATCTGTGTCAAGAAAAGAAGAAGAAACTTCACCTTGGGTAAAACCAATAATTCCTGACAGTAGTTTCCAAGTTTTTACTAATCCTCAATCCTTCAGAAAAGATAAAACTACCTCTCCTGGTAAGATACCTCTCTTTCAATTGAAAGTAGGTAAAAACCCCTTTCAGCCAAGTTCTAGCCAAACCTCTTCATCACCAAAATCAGCCAGTCCTAAAATGGAAGCCCAAAATCAGCCTATAGACATGATGGACCGAATGGTTGCAGCCAGATATGCACCATTGGTTTTGCCTCATCCTTTAAATGGACAGCCTGGAGGTGACTATCAGAAGTATTTTCCTAGATTTAATGGACAGGGGGAAACTACAGCTGAAGAAAACTAGGAAGCTTTCCTTAGTTATGCTGATAACCAAAACATTGAAGCCAAGGATGTATGGATGAGAATGTTTGTACAGAGCCTTGATGGAGATGTCAGGAAGTGGTTCAGGGAGTTGCCTCCTAACTCAATCACTATCATTGAAGAACTTCATGATCTCTTCATGAGACAATGGGGTGATACCAAAGACCATACATACTACATAACTGAGTTTGGAGCCCTTAGGAGGAAAAATGATGAAACTATTGCAGAATTTTCAAAGAGGTTTAACAAAATGTACAGCAGAATTCCTGCAGAAATAAAACCCATAGAAACATTTGCAAAACTAACATATGCAAATGCTTTCAACCATGAATTCTCCTTATTACTAACGGAAAGGAGGCCTATTTCTTTACTGAATATGCAGGATGCAGGTTTGGAGGTAGAATCTAACATATTGGCTTCCAATAGATTGAAGAAGGAAACAGCTCATCAGCTTTATGACAGAAAAGGAAAGAAGGAAGCAGCTCCAGGAAGTTCTACTTCTCATTATGCTGAAGGGAAAATTGATGAAATGGCTACGTTGGTGAAAATTTTGACTGCAAAATTAAATAAATTAGAGCTTGAGAAAAATTCCAACAAGCCTGTTCCAGAAGGTGAGCGAAATCCTAACAATCAGAACCAGTTCAGAAGACAATTTGCTCCCCGTTTCATGCCTAGAGAACAAAGGAATAATGATATTCAGTGGGAAAGGAGAGAAAATGAGGACCAAAGAGTGCCACCACCTCTTCAGAACAATGTGGCTGATGAGGAAGAGGTTGATGGTGAGCTGATCTTTAAAGATACTGACCAAGATATGAATCATTTTGGAGAAGGATTGTCAGGGGGTTTCGTCACTGAAGAAGAGTTTCTGAATGCAGAATGCTATGATGCTGATATGTTCGAAACAGAAGATGATTTAGGTCTAGAAAAAACTGCTGTAACTGTTGATGTCTGTCAAAATGAACTTAAGAAGAATGTGAATCTGAGGTCAGGTCCAAAACAAGTGGTACAAATCCCGAAGAAGAAAGCAGCTGTCCCTGCTAAGTAGTCATCTAATCCTGTGACAGAGAAAAGACAAGTTCCAGAAAAACAAAAGAAGAACACAGAGGTTGAAGAGGTAAATAAAACTATTCAGAATTTCAGCCTGGAAAATGAATTAGGAAAGCTAAAGATTCATGTACCTTTAATTGAATTAATGAGAAATCCTTCATATAAAGAAACAGTTCTTAACATGATGAATTCAGCAAGCAATCAGTCTATTTCTGATACGGTGAATTTGCAAGAAGAAAATCCTAGGATTTTCATTGGATCAGCCTTGGCTGAAAAGATTGAAAATGAAGCAGGTGCTTCACCTCCATTCTACATCACCCTAATAGTCCATGAACAAATGATACATAATTGCTTTCTTAGATTCGGGAGCCTCACACAATTTAATGCCAAAGGCTGTTATGGAGGTTTTAGGTCTGAGTATCACTAAACCCTATCATGATCTGTATGCATTTGATTCCCGAGCAGTGAAGTGTTTAGGGGTAATAAAAGACATGGTTTTCAGCCTCGCTCAGTTACCCATGAAAAGTGTGATCATGGATGTAGTGGTAGTTGATATTACTCCTAAGTTTGGGTTACTTCTTTTTAGGTCTTGGGAAAAGAAGGTTGGTGGGACATTACAAATGGATTTATCATATGCTACTATTCCCGTGTTTGGAGGAGAAAACAGAAGGCTATACAGAGAGCTTCAGTTTGCCTATATTGTGACGGATGATAAGAACCCTACCAACCACCCACTGTATGCTGTTGATAAAGACCTTGGTACTTTCATGTTACATTTTAGTGATGACGATAATACTGCTGGTTTGTTACAGGCTGAAAAAGAACAGCCAGTAAAATACAGCAGAGAACAAGAGGATGAGATGTGGCAATTATACTTTGATGGGTCCTCTTGTAAAGAACGTGCAGGTGCAGGGGTTCTTCTCATATCCCCTGGAGGTGAAACAGTAAAGCTGATGTATAAATTGGAGTTTATTACTACAAACAATACCGCTGAATATGAAGCTTTGCTGTTAGGATTAAAAGCTGCCGAATATTTGGGCATTCAGCAGATTTCTGCATTTGGCGACTCTGAATTAGTTGTTCAGCAGGTGAAGAGCAACTATCAAGTGGAGCAGGGTTTGCTAAAAGTCTATCGAAATGAGGTATGGGATATGATTGAGAATTATTTTGTAGCTTTTAACATTACCCATATTCCAAGATACCATAATCATACTTCAGATTCATTGGCCTTAGCTGCCACACACTTTAGAATCCCCAAGACCATTCAGTTGAGATATCCCATTGAAGTTAGGTATAGACCATCTGTACCTGATAATGTAAAGTAGTGGAGAGTGTTCGAAGATGACATTGAGATTAAGAGGTTTCTAGAGCTTACCCATGATTTTTCAAATTCCATGATTGATCAAGAGGAAGATGAAGAGGATGGACAAGTGGAAGAGATTGCTGAAAATGAAATTGCTGGACATAAAATCATTGAATTAAAAAGTAATGTCACTCCAAAGGGGTTGGTACCTTTGGAAAGGATATTTTCAAAAGATGATACACTCTTGAAACTTGTAGTACAGTCCTCAGAAGAGAATGTGGTGGATTGTAACATTGGCTCAACAGAACATCCTAGAATGGTAAAAATTTCTAAAGCACTTACAGCTGAACAAAGAAGTAGGTACATTAAATTGTTAAAGGAACATGTGGATGTTTTTGCATGGTCTTATGAGGAAGTGAGAACCTATGAAACTGCAATTATACAGCATAAAGTCCCTTTAAAACTGAATGTAAAACCTTTCCGTCAAAAATTAAGGAGGATTAATCTAGCTTTGTTTCCTGTTATTGAAAAAGAAGTGAAGAAGATGTTAGATGCCAAGATCATAGTGCCCCTCAGGTATTCTTCATGGGTGGCTAATCTAGTTCCTGTCAGGAAAAAGAATGGATAAATTAGGCTGTGTGTTGACTTCAGAAATTTGAACAGATCTTCCTTAAAGGATAATTATCCTCTGCCTAAAATTGAGCAAATATTGCAGAAAGTAGTTGGGGCACAGAGGATCTCTATGGTTGATGATTTCTCAGGGTACAATCAGATCTCTATGCATCCTGATGATAAGGAGAAGATAGCTTTCACTACTCCTTGGGGAACTTTCATGTATGATAAGATGCCCTTTGGTCTAATGAATGCTGGAGCCACCTTCCAGAGGGCTATGGATATTTCTTTTGTCGGAGAAAAAGACAAGTTTGTGGTAATCTACTTGGATGATATTACTGTTTTCTCACAATCAGATGATGAACATTTGAAGCATTTGAAGCAGACTTTCCTGAAGTGTAGAAAATTTGGCTTGTCCTTGAATCCAAAGAAGTCACACTTTGCTGTACAGGAAGGTAAATTGCTTGGTCATTTAGTGTCTGTTGATGGTATAAGGATTGATCCTAAAAGGGTAAAAGCTATATTGAAAATAAGTTTACCGAGGAGTAAAAAGGATGTCCAATATTTCATTGGTAAAATCAACTTTCTGCGTTGGTTTATACCAAACTTTGCTGAGACTATCAAATAGATAACAGTCATGCTGAAAAAGGATCAAGAAGTCAGGTGGACCACTGAGGCAAAGAATGCATTTGAGAAGATAAAAATGGCTCTTACTGAAGCTCCTGTATTAGTAAGCCCAGATTTTACCAGAGATTTTCTTACATTCTCATTTGCATCAGAGGATACAATAGTAGCTATTTTGTTGTAGAAGAATAAGGAAGGACTGGAGCAGCCTATTGCATTCTTCAGCAAAACTCTCAGGGATTCTGAACTAAAATACAGTATCTTAGAAAAACAGGCCTATGTTCTGGTAAAAGCTTTAAAGTTTTTCAGAATCTATGTTTTGCATTCTAAAGTTATTTCATTTGTGCCTAATGCTGCTGTAAAAGATGTTTTAATACAACCTGATAGTGAAGGGAAAAGAGGCAGGTGGATTGCTAAAATCATGGAGTATGATGTAGATATCAAACCTACCAAACTAGTCAAGGGACAAGGTTTAGCCAAGTTGTTGGCTGAATCAAATTGTCAAGCTCTGGGATTGCATGTGATGGCTGAAGAGTTAACTCAAGAAGAAGATCAAGCAAATTTGGAAAAAGAGAAGATCATGGATTATTATTCAGCATCCACATGGTATGCAGACATTGTGTATTTTCTGTTGTTTTTGCAATGTCCTGAGCGTTTAGATAGAAAAGTTGCTAGATCTTTAAAGCTTAAAGCTACTAAGTATTGTTTAGTAGAAGAGCAGTTGTTCTGGAAGGACCCAGGTGGTATTCTACTCAGATGTTTGGACAAATCTAAAATTGAAGGAGTAATTGCTGAATCTCACAAGGGTGCTTGTGGAGGTCACAAGTACTGGAAGACAATAGCATATAGGATTTTAAGAGCTGGATACTATTGGCCCTCTTTGTTTGTAGATGTTTATCAGCAGGTAAGAGCCTGTATCCCTTGTCAGAAGTTTTCTGGCAAACAAAAATTGCTGTCATTGCCCCTAAAACCTATTGCAGTAAGTGCTCCTTTCCAGCAATGGGGTCTGGATTTTATAGGGGAGATAAATCCATCTTCCTCAGGACAACACAGGTGGATTCTAACTGCAACAGACTTCTTTACCAAATGGGTAGAAGCTATCCCTACTAGGAATGCCATAGACAAAGTAATCATGGAATTCATTGAAGAAAATATTCTTAGTAGGTTTGGGTGTCCTCAGAAAATAGTAACAGATAATGCAAAGGATTTTAAGTCTAAGGAAATGACAACATTTTGTGAAAATAATGGTATCTTGCTGAAGCATTCAACTCCTTACTATCCCCAGGGTAATGGTTTGGCTGAATCCTCAAATAAAAACATCATTGAGAGTATCAAAAAGTTGCTTAAGCATAATAAGAGATCATGGGATTCTATGCTGAAATATGCATTGTGGGCTGATCATGGGATTCTATGCTGAAATATCCATTGTGGGCTGATAGGATAACAGTCAAACAAGCAATTGGAACTTCTCCTTTCCAGTTAGTGGATGGCACAGAGGCAGTATTTCCTATTCAATTGGGGATCCCAGTGATGAAGTTTTTTCAGCATTGCCAGGAAGAGCCCAATGATATACAGAGAAGGATTTACAAGATGATAGAATTGTAGCAAAATAGGGAAAAAGTGGAAGAAAGAGCACAGTCATACAGATTGAAGATTAAAAGTAGATTTGACAGGAACATCAAAGAAAACACTTTCTCAGTTGGTGATATGGTTTTGAGGTGGGATGCAAGGAAAGAGAAAAAAGGGAAGCATGGTAAATTTGACAACCTCTGGTTTGGCCCTTTCCTAGTGTCTAAGATTCTGGAAAAAAACACTTTTGTCCTGCAGTCTTTGGAGGGTGAGGAATTGTCAAGTCTAGTCAATGGACGATTCCTCAAGCATTTTTATAGTCTTTGAGGAGATTTTCACTTTTCATTGTATATACCGGTGTGAGTGAAGCATAATAAGGACTCCATAACCCAATGGAAATTTTGCAGACTAGTAGGTAGCAGAAAAGAAGGCACTGGTCTACAAGTTCTTGAAGCCTCACAGGAAGGACTTCATCCCGCAGCTGGAGCCAGATGTTAAGTCATGAACTTGTTTTCTTCAATTTTATATTTTGCTTGTAATTTTTGTTTTAATTTTGCTCATTAACTTACTTTCATGAAATTTTGATTTTAAGTGAAATTTTGATTTTTTACCTTTAGGTTTTTATTAATTTTTGTTTCCTTAGGTTCTGAAGGGTTCTATAGGATATATATTGATTAAATATTTCACAAACACACTCTAAGAGCAAGGTTTACCATATAAACCTTATTTAAAATGGAATTAATGACTAAAAAAGTGCCAAATTTGATTTCAAAACATTCTTGCAGCGCAACAGCTAAAATTTTACACTGCGGCGCTACAAGAATATCGCAGGCGCTAAAATTTTCAGTTTTCACACCAAATTTTCTCATGATTGCACTCTTGGATGACTAATCACATGTGTAGACAGGTTTTGATACGTGTTTCATCAGAAATAATCATGCAACAGGTGTGGTCTGTGACCAGAAGGAGATCGTGGCTATCCTAAGTTAGAGTTCAGCAAATCATGACAGATAGAGGAATGGGTCGAGATTGATGTGAAAGAGTTTCTCCACATAGGCATTACGAAGCTGGAGGCGAAGTGGAATGAAGACAATTGCTAAAAATCATGAATTTGCAGTTACAGAGGGAATTTAGGGTTTTCTCAGCACGCTAGTTGGAAGCAAATTGAAGACTTGAAGACACCTGGACAGTTAAATTCGACAGTCAGATAGTCCAAGTATTGATTTTAAACGTCTGCAGCAGGCCGGGAGTGAGGTATTCTGTGTAAACTTGGTCATGGCTGCTAAATTGGGGGTTTTTCCATTAAGGCTTGTTATGTTAAAATTGATTAAGGAGAACTTTAATTCATGTTGTTAACAAGCTCTCAATGACCAGATACTAGTCTAAAAGGTTTTAGATGTTTTGGCAATTGATAAGATGAAAAACAATAGTTACATTGAACAATTTCCCTGTCAAGACTAGCAAATATGGTAGGGTGAAGGTCTGTACTATTTGTGGTGACCGCGGTTTCACAGATTTACTTGTTACCTACAATCAATGCAATGAGTTAGCTGAGCATGTCAATTGCATGCAGACCTTGTCTGAGTATGTGCCAGAGGCTGATTGGTTTTGTGCTGAATGCAAGTTGAAGCAAAAAAGTTAAGCACATATAAGATTGCTCTCATATCATCTCATCCCCTAGTTAAACAATCACAATCTGAATCTAAGAAGTGAGCAGTTGAGAGTGCTAATGCAGAATCCTTATTGCAAAGAGATATGTATTCCAGAGGTGGTCTTTAGATGAGCATATTGAATGTTAGCTAAGGTCAGCAACAGCTTTGTTAAAGATTTTTGGCACTCTGTTGACCTAAATTTCCCAAGCCTGGTGCAAATCATTTCCTGCATTAACAATAGAAACAGACTGTTAAAAATTAAGAGAAAACAGCCAAGGAGAATCAAAGAAAGATGACTGTCGAAACTCTAAAAAAAAACTTGAGGGAAAAAGGGTTGTTAGGTCATTAACAGGGTCTTAAAATTACACAGAATTCAGCCATTGGAAAACAGATGAAGAAAAGTGGGAAGACCAACAGGGCTGTGCCCACTGAGTTGAATTGGATTGACAAGTTTCCAGGTCGTGCAGAGCCCTTTGAGAATGCTGGATGGTTGGATTTATTTAAGAATATTGATGGCTACAATAGCGAGGTCTCTCATAAATTTGCTCAATGTTATAACCAGGACATGGTATCATTTGAAACTCTGAAGTTTGAGTTGACTGTGGAGTTAGTGGCTGAAGCAATAGGAGTTAGAAATGAAGGAGATTTGTGGTTCAAAAGGTGCCATTTACCTTCAATGCCCAAAGGTATCTTTTACCTGGCATTATTCCAGATTGGAGCAAGGGAGTGCTCATCCAGAATTTCAGAGCTGAATGGGTGGAGCCCATCAAAGTAATACAAAGCTACATTACCTGTGAAGGGAGGTATGCTTTTGTCTTTAAGTATCATTTCAGGTTTTTACAGCACCTGGCTAGTGAATCAAGGATGAGTCTCCCCTTCTTCTTATTGAAGAGTTTGTAGAAAATGTCAAGCAGGATTAAAGAGCATCATGACCAGAATGCACAGTCCATCTTCCATCATGGATTGATCAAGCTTATTATCAGCACTGTTCTGCAAAGAGAAGGAAAGACATGGTACTATTTTCTTTTTTGGTCTGGATTCCAGATTAAGCAGAAAGAACAGCCTACCAAAAAGGATGTGGACAAGGGACAAACCCTAATTAGAAAATTAGGGCAAAAAGTCAAATCTGAAGATAAAAAATGTGTCAAAATTAAGGAAGTAACATAACCTTCAAAGGGAGATATTGAATCTCAGTAGCTTTCAATTGACGGTAAGGGAAAGGGTTTGTTGATTATTGAAAAGGAAACTCAGCCTGTGCAAATTAAAGTACCAATAGAGGCACTTATAGATGAAAAAATGGTTGTCACAGAGAAGGTTGCAGTAGAGGAAGAAGATACTAAAGTTCAACAAAGAAGCCCAATCACCATTTTATCTGAAGATGAAGGATACTTGTTGGAAGGAGATGAGGTGACTGTTAATGCTGAGACTGGGGTTAGCACACATAGGGAGTTCTTCAGTCAAGAAAAAAAACAGTCATGCCAAAGAAAAAGAAGATCAAGGTTAAAGCTATGGAGACCAAAAACCAGACCCAAAAACAAATTGAGGCTGAACATGAAAAAGCTTCTAAACCCTAAGTTAAACACATCAGAGGTGACTATGCTTGATACTTCTTCTTCTTCAGATGAAAATCTAGAATCTAGCAAATGTAAAAGCAAAGGAAGGAAACCATTAAAGACAATAGAAGACTCCAACCTCACTGAAACCAAACGTTTTGCTGTGTTTTTGGAATTAAGAGATGAAATGTTGAAGGAACAACAGAAAGAAGAAATGGAAGCTTCTCATTCAGAAAAAAAGTTGTTAATAGATGAAAATGCACCTGATGAAACAGACAATCAAGAAAATCCAAGTGTTCATGGTGTGTCTACAAAGCTACTGCCTAAGGATGAGGACATCTTCAGAAAGCTGAATATCCCATGGCTTCCTAGTGAATTACAGAATACAACAGCAGGCAAAGCTTTTGACTTAGAAAAGGAAAATTTGCAAAGAACCATCAAGCAGTATAAGCATCAAATGAATTACATGCAAGAAACAAATGATGGTTTAATCCTAGCTAACATAAGACTCAGGGAGGACTTAGAGGAAGTGAATGATCATTACCAAGAGCTTATTACAGTCTCCAAAGAGGCCCTATAAAGGAAGAGAAGCACATATTTACAATGTGCAGAATTAAAGCAGACTGTCAGAGGCTTACAGCAGCAGAATGAAGAACTTACAAGAAGGTTAACAGATATGGAAGCTGAACAACAGAGAGCTAGGAAGAAGGCCTAAGCCTTAGATGGAATAGCCTTATTGGCAGAAGCTGCTAAAGACCTTTGAGTATTGTTAGTTAGGCAGTTACTTGTTATGTTTTTTGAGAAATACTTTATTTTGTAAATTGTAATTTTGACATTATCCCATCGATGAGTAGGCTAAAAATAGTTAGGGTTTAGACCCTAACTGAATTTTGAAAAAGCAGTATTTAGGAAGATTAGAAAGAGAACAAGGGGTTTGATTTTTGGCTGGCTTAAGGAGGTCTTTGACTTGTTTATGAGCTAAGTACTTAACTCTCATGTTTATTTGATGAACAAAATTATGAAATATATGATCCATATTACCCTTCAGTCTGTGTTTTGGCTTCATTTTTAGCTTGTTTAGCTACATGATTGATAAATTCATTGTTGGTTTAGTCTTTATGCTTGTAATGCTTGTCAGTTGTGAATGAAATTCAAGGTTATATTATGTTGGTACATGGTTATTATATTATGCATCTCTGTTCTTATTTATTTATGATTTAGTTTCTGCTTGGCTTATGAATGTATTCCCTTCAGTCACCAAACTTTACAACTAGGAAAACCTTTCAAAAAACCCTAAACCCTAGTTTTTTTTATTGAATATTTGAGATTGTGTTGGCTTGTTTCTTTGTCACCAGGAAACAATTTCTGGCACAAACAATAAGCACATGCTCCAATATTTTATAGAAGGCTTCTACAGTCCCACTTTTCTGTGGATGATATGGTGTACTTTTCTTATGTTGTATCTGCAATTCCTCTGTTAGTGCTCATACTGTGCAATTGATAAAATTCCTTCCCTGGTCGCTCATCAATACTCTTGGAAATCTAAACCGCATCACAATGTTATCGCATAGAAATATTTCTAACGTCGTAGCAATGCAGTCCACAATTGGGGAAGCCTCTTCACATCGTGTTAAGTACTTGATTGATGAGGTGATATACCTCACACCAGTTATTTTTCTGGGTGGGTTGATTGGACCCACGAAATACAAATCCCATTTATGAAAAGGTTGCAAAGTCACCTATGACGCTAGCGACATATTATCTCATCGCGATGGATTCCCAATGCGTTAACATACATCACAACTCCACGCATAGTCTGTCGCATCGTTACATAGGGTGTGCCACCATAGCTCTGTGCGAAGCACCTTCCTTGCAGTAACAGGACCCCTGTAGTGTCCACCAGCAATGCCTGCATGTTCTTCTTCCAAAATATGCTCCTTTTCATGTGGTAGGATGCATCGTCACAGTATTTCATCTAGTCCCATATTATATGTAAGCGTATAGAAATCAACTGGTAATCAGAATATTTAACTACCCGCTGTTTATTTTGACTTGTGGAAATCTCTTCTAGGGAAACTCTTGTTTCCAAAACCTAAAGTATTGGAGGATAGTGGTCGTCAGCCACGTCAACCTAAAATAGCTTCACATCCGGTAGTCCTTATTCAATATTGGTAGGTTATTCCCCTGTCTTGATTATGTACAAGTGATCAGGGCCAGCATTCAAGCGACCCACCTTAACAATAATTTCAAAATCAAACTCCTGGAAGATAAGTAGCCAACAGCATATTCCCCCCCCCCCCCAACACAAGCTTGTTGACCAGATACTTCAGCACTGAATGGTTAGTGAACATATTGAAGTGGCCACCTAACAGGTACTGGCTGAATTTCTATAGTGAATAGACCATCGCCATACCTTCCCACTCTGTGGTCATCTAATTCCTCTCAACAAATGACAGCTTCTGACTAGTGAAAGAAATTGGGTGATCCAGATCTCCCTCTCCTGGCTATGCGATCTCTACTCCTAATGCAACAAAATAATTGTCAACATGGACATGGACCTCTTTGTTCCAATATGGGAATACTAGTATAGGCGCCAAGGCCATCTTGGCCTTCACCATGTCAAAAATTCCTTGACACTTTGGAATCTACTTAAATATAGCATCTTTCTTCAAGAATTTCCATATTTTCCATGTAGGTCTGATATCTACATCATACTCCATGATTTTAGCAATCCACCTGCCTCTTTTCCCCTCACTATCAGACTGTGTTAAAAAATATTTTACATCAGCATTAGGCACATATGAAATAACCTTAGAATGCAGAGCATAGATTCTGAAAAACTTTAAAGCTTTTACCAAAGCATAGGCCTGTTTTTCTAAGATACTATATTTTAATTCAGAATCCCTGAGAGTTTTGTTGAAGAATGCAATAGGTTGCTCCAGTCCTTCCTTATTCTTCTGCAACAAAAAAACTTCTATTGTATCCTATGATGCAAATGAGAATGTAAGAAATTCTCTGGTAAAATATGGACTTACTAATACAGGAGCTTCAGTAAGAGCCATTTTGATCTTCTCAAATGCATTCTTTGCTTCAGTGGTCCACCTGACTTCTTGATCCTTTTTCAGCATGACTGTAATCTGTTTGATAGTCTCAACAAAGTTTGGTATAAACCAACGCAGAAAGTTGATTTTACCAATGAAATATTGGACATCCTTTTTACTCCTCAGTAAACTTATTTTAAAGATAGCTTTTACCCTTTCAGGGTCAATCCTTATACCATCAGCAGACACTAAATGACCAAGCAATTTACCTTCATGTACAACAAAGTGTGACTTCTTTGGATTCAAGGACAAGCCAAATTTTCTACATTTCAGGAAAGTCTGCTTCAAATGCTTCAGATGTTCATCATCTGATTGTGATAAAATAGTAATATCATCTAAGTAGATTACCACAAACTTGTCCTTTTCTCCGACAAAAGCAATATCCATATCCCTCTGAAAAGTGGCTCCAGCGTTCATTAGACCAAAAGGCATCTTATCATAAATGAAAGTTCCCCAAATAGTTGCAAAAGCTATTTTCTCCTTATTGTCAGGATGCATAGAAATCTGATTGTACCCTGAGAAACCATCAACCATAGAGATCCTCTGTGCCCCAAATACTTTCTGCAATATTTGCTCAATTTTAGGCAGACGATATTTATCCTTTAGTGAAGATCTGTTCAAATTTCTAAAGTCAACACACAACCAGATTTCTCCATTCTTTTTCCTAACAGGAACTAGATTAGCCACCCATGAAGAGTACCTAAGGGGCACTATGATCTTGGCATCCAATAGCTTCTTCACTTCTTTTTCAATAACAGGAAACAAGGCTGGATTAATCCTCCTTAATTTCTAATGAAAAGGTTTAATATTTGGTTGTAAAGGGACTTTATGTTGTATAATTCCAGTGTCATATGTTCTCGATTCCTCATAAGACCATGCAAAAACATCAACATGTTCCTTTAACAATTTAATGTATCTGTTTCTTTGTTCAACTGTAAGTGCTTTAGAAATTTTTACCATTCTAGGCTGTTCCGCAGAGCCAATGTTACAATCCACGACATTCTCTTCTAAGGACTGTACAACAGGTTTTAAGAGTGTATCATCTTTTGAAAAAATCCTTTCCAAAGGTACCAAACCCTTTGGGATGAAATTAAATTTTAATTCAATGATTTTGTGTCCAGCTATTTCATTTTCAGCAATCTCTTCCACCTGTCCATCCTCTTCATCTTCCTCTTGATCAATCAGGGCATTAGAAAATTCATGTGTAAGCTCTAAAAAACTTTTAATCTGAATATCATCTTCAAACACTCTCCACTGCTTTACATTATCAGGTACGGATGGTCTGTACCTAACTTCAATGGGATATCTCAACTGAGTGGTCTTGGGGATTCTAAAGTGTGTAGCAGCCAAGGCCAATGAATCTGCAGTCTGATTATGGTCTCTTGGAATATAGGTAATGTTAAAAGCTATAAAATAATTTTCAAGCATGTCCCATACCTCATTTCGGTAGACTTTCAACAAACCCTGCTTCACTTGATAGTTGTTCTTCACCTGTTGAACAACTAATTCAGAGTCACCAAATGCAGAAATCTGCTGAATGCCGAAATATTTAGCAGCTTTTAATCCTAACAGCAAAGCTTCATATTCAGCAGTATTGATTGTAGTAATAAACTCTAATTTATACATTAGCTTTACTGTTTCACCTCCAGGGGATATAAGAAGAACCCCTGCTCCAGCACCTTCTTTGCAAGAAGATCCATCAAAGTATAATTGCCACAACTCATCCTCCTGTTCTCTACTGCATTTTAATGGATGTTCCCTTTCAACTTTAAAACAAACCAGCATTATTGTCTTCATCACTAAAATGTAACATGCAAGTACCTAGGTCTTTATCAACAGCATAGAGAGGATGATTGGTAGGGTTCTTGTCATTTGTTACAGTATAGGAAAATTGAATCTCTCTGTACAACCTTCTGTTTTCTCCTCCAAACACAGGAATAGTAGCATATGATAAATCCATTTGTAAGGTCCCACCAACTTTGTTTTCCCAAGACCTAGAGAGAAGTAAACCAAATTTAGGTGTAATATCAGCTACCACTAAATCCATGATCACACTTTTCATGGGTAATTGAGCCAAACTGACAACCATGTCCGTTATTACCCCTAAACACTTCACTGCTCAGGAATCAAATGCATACAGATCATGATAGGGTTTGGTAATACTCAGACCTAAAGCCTCCATAACATCCTTTGGCATTAAATTGTGTGATTCTCCCGAATCTAACAAACAATTATGTATCATTTTTTCATGGACTGTGAGAGTAATGTAGAAAGGAGGTGAAGCACCAGCTTCATTTTTAGTCTTTTCATCCAAGGTTGATCCAATGAAAATCCTAGGATTTTCTTCTTGCAAATTTACCGTATCAGAAATAGGCTGATTGCTTGCTGAATTGATCATCTTAAGAACTGATTCTTTATATGAAGGGTTTTTCATTAATTCAGTTAAAGGTACAGGAATCTTTAACTTTCCTAATTAAGTTTTCAGGCTGAAATTATGCACAGTTTTATTTACCCCTTCAACCTCCATGTTCTTGTTTTGTTTTTCTAAAACTTGTCTTTTCTCTGTCACAGGATCAGATGACTGCTTAGCAGGGACAACTACCTTCTTCTTTGGGCTTTGTACTACCTTTTTTGGACCCGACCTCAGATTCAGAGTCTTCTTGAGTTCATTTTGACACACATCAGCAGTTACAACAGTCATTTTCAGACCTAAATCATCCTCTGTTTCGAACATGTCAGCATCATAGCATTCTGCATTTAGAAACTCTTCTTCAGTGACAAAACCCCCAGACAATCTTTCTCCAAAATGATTCATATCTTGGTCAGTATCTTCAAATATCACTTCATCATCAACCTCTTCTTCATCAGCAACATTGTTCTGAAGAGGTGGTGGTACTCTTTGGTCCTCAGTTTCTCTCCTTTCCCGCTGAATATCATTATTCCTTCATTCTCTAGGAATGAAACGGGGAGCAAATTGTCTTATGAATTGGTTCTGATTGTTAGGGTTTCGTTCACCTTCTGGAAATGGCTTGTTGGATTTTTTCTCTAGCTCTAATTTGTTTAATTTTGCGGTTAAAATCTTCACCAACTTAGCCATCTCATCAATTTTCCCTTCAGCAGAATGAGAAGCAGAACTTCCCGGAGATGCTTCTTTCTTTTCTTTCCTATCATAAAGTTGCCGAGCTGTTTCCTTCTTCAATCTATTGGAATCCAATATGTTAGATTCTACCTCCAATGCTGCATCCTGCATATTCAATAAAGAAATATGTCTCCTTTCTCTTAGTAATAAGGAAAATTCATGGTCGAAAGCATTTGCATATGTAAGTTTTGCAGATGTTTCTGTAGGAATTCTACTGTACATTTTGTTAAACCTATTTGAAAAGTCTACAATACTTTCATCCTTTTTCCTCCTAAGGGCTCCAAACTCAGTTATGTAGTATGTATGGTCTTTGGTGTCACCCGATTGTCTCATGAAGAGATCACGAAGTTCTTCAATGATAGTGATTAAGTTAGCAAGAAACTACCTGAACCATTTCCTGAAATCTCCATCAAGGCTCTGCACAAACATTCTCATCCATACATCCTTGGCCTCAATGTTTTGGTTATCAGCATAACTAAGGAAATCTTCCCAGATTTCTTCAGCTCTAGTTTCCCCCTATCCATTAAACCTAGGCAAATATTTTTGATAATCACCTCTAGGAAGTGCATTTAAAGGATGAGGCAAAACCAATGGTGAATATCTAGCTACAACCATTCGGTCCATCATGTCTATAGGCTGATTTTGGGCTGCCATTTTAGGACTGACTAACTTTGGTGATGAAGAGGTTTGACTGGAACTTGGCTAAAAGGGGTTTTTGCCTAATTTCAACTGAAAAAGAGGTATCTTACCAGGAGAGGATTCTTTAGCTTTCCTAAAATATTGAGGATCAGTGGAAACTTGGAAACTACTGTCAAGAAGTATAGGCTTTAACCAAGGTGAATTTTCTTCTTCTTTTCTCAACACAGGTGAAGGCGATGAACCACCCAACTGATTAGGGTCACATAGGGATGGTAATGATTGAGACCTTCTAATCTTCCTTGCTGTGTTCAATATCTGTTACACCCAACTGCAATGGTGAAATAGGTATGTTTCTAGTTCCAAATCCCCTAGTAGCCACTGTGACAAACTGGTGAAAATAGTCTTAAAGATATGCTGGTTTAAGTTCACCTCTTAAAACCAGTGAAATGATAAGTATCCCAGGGAAAAATATGTTTTCAATTTCGTTCCCCAGCAATGGCGCCAAATATGTTTGTGCCAAAAATTGTTTCCAGACTACAAAGAAACAAGCCAACACAATCTCAAATAGTCAATCAAACAAAACTAGGTTTTAGGGTTTTTGAAAGGTTTTTCTGCTTGTGAAGTTTGGTGACAAAGGGAATACATTCATAAGCCAAATTGGAACTAAATCATAAGTAAAGAAGAATAGAGATGCATAATATAATAACCATGTATCCAACATAACATAACATTTAAGTTCATCCACAACTGACAAGCACTACAAGCATAAAGACTATAAACCAGCAATGAAATTATCAATTTTGTAGCTAAACAAGCTAGAAATGAAGCCAAAACACAGACTGAAGGGTAAAATGGATCATATATTTCATAATTCTATTCATCAAATACACATGAGAGTTAAGTACTTAGATTATCAATAAGTCAAAAATATTTCCTCTAGTCCTCCAAAAATCGAACCCTTTCTTCTATTTGTGACCTTCCTAAATACTATTTTTCAAAATTCAGTTAGAGTCGAAACCCTAACTATTTTTAGCCTACTCATCGATAGGATAATGTCAAAATAATAATTACAAAATAAAGTATTTCTCAAAAACATAACAAGTAACTGTTTTAGCTAACAATGCTCAAAGGTCTTTAGCAACTTCTACCAATAAAGCTATCCCATCTAAGGCTTGGGCCTTTTTCCTAGCTTTTTGCTGCTTAGTTTCCATATCTGTCATCCTTCTTGTAAGCTCCTTATTCTGTTGTTGTAGGCTTCTGACAGTCTGTTTCAATTCTGCACACTGTAAATCTGAGTTTATTTTCCTTTTTAGGGCCTCTTTGGAGACTGCAATAAGTTCTTGGTAATGATCATTCACTTCTTCTAAGTCTTCCCTGAGTATTTTGTTAGCTATGATCAAACCATCATTTGTTTCTTGCATGTACTCCATTTGATGCTTATATTTCTTGATGGTTCTTTGCAAATTTTCTTTTTTTGAGTCAAACGCCTTGCCTCCTGTTGTATTCTATAGCTCACTAGGCAGCCATGGGTTATTCAACTTTCTAAAGATGTCCTCATCCTCAGGCAGCAGCTCTGTATAAACACCATGAAAACCATGGGTTTTCTTTATTAACTGTTTCAGTAGGTCCAATTTCATCCATCAAAATCTTGTTTTCAGAATAAGAAACTTCTATGTCCTCTTTCTGTTGTTCCTTCAACATTTCACCTCGTAATTCCAAAAAACACAGCAGATAATCTAGTCTGAGTGAGGCTTGATTCTTCTTCTGTCTTCAATGGTTTCTTCCCTTTGCTGTTACCTTTTCTAGATTCTATATTTTCATCTGAAGAAGAAGTATCAATCATAGTTATCTATTCTATCTTTAACTTAGGGTTTAGTATCTTTTTCATGTTCAGCCTCAATTTGTTTTTGGATCTAGTTTTGGGTCTCTAGCCTGGGGCGGACTCTCCTACCATCTTTAAACTTTTTCTTTGATGCATGATAGAGGAAAATTCTTTAACCTTGATCTTCTTTTTCTTTGGCATCACTGTCTTATCCTCTTGACTGTAGAACTCCTTGTGTGTGCCAACCCTAGTCTCAGCATTGACAGTCAACTCATCTCCTTCCAACAAGTGTCCTTCATCTTCAGATAAAATTGTGATTGGGATTCGTTGTTGGAACTTAGTATCTTCTTCCTCTCCTAAAACCTTTTCTGTAAAAACAATTTTTTCATCAATGAGTGCTTTTGCTGGTGCTTTATTTTGTACAGGCTGGCTTTCCTTGTGAATAGACAACAAATTTTTATTCTCCCTGTCAACTGAAGGCTTCTGAGATTCATAATCTCCCTTTGAAGGTTCTTCCACTTCCTCAAGTTTGACACATTTCTTATCTTCAGCCTTGATTTTTTGTCTTAATTTTCTAATTAGGGTTTGTCCCTTATCAACATGCTTTTTGGTAGGATGTCCTTCCTGGTTACTTTGGAACCCAAACCAAAAGATAAAGTAGTCCCAAGTCTTTCCTTCTCTTTGCAGAACGGTGCTGATAATCAGCTTGATCAATCCATGATGAGAGATGGATTGTGCAGTGTGGTCATGATGCTCTTTAATCCTGCTTGACATTTTTTGCAAACTCTTTAACAAGAAGAAAGGGAGATTCATCCTTGATTCACCAGCAAGGTGCTGAAGGAATCTAAAATGATACTTGAAGACAAAAGCATACCTCCCTTCACATGTAATGTAGCTTTGTAGAACCTTGATAGGCTCTACCCACTCAGCCCTGAAATTCTGGATGAGCACTCCCTTGCTCGTGTCTAGAACAATGCCAGGGAATAGATACCTTTGGGCATTGAAGGTAAATGGCACCTTTTTGAACCAAATTTCTCCTTCATTCTTGACCCCTATTGCTTCAGCCACCAACTCTGCAGTTAATTTGAATTTCAGAGTGTCAAATGATACTATATCTTGGTTATAACATTGAGCAAATTTATGAGAAACTTCAGTATTATATCCATCAATCTTTTTAAAAAAGTTCAACCATCCAGCATTCTCAAAAAGTTGAGCACAACCTGGAAACTTGTCTATCCAATTCAGTTCAGTGGGCTCAGCCCTGTTGGTCTTCCCACTCCTCTTCATCTACTTCCCCAAGGCTTGATGATGCTTCTGTGTGATTTTCAGAACCTGTTAATGACCTAATAGCCTTTTTTCCTCAAGTTTTCAGAGTTTTGACAGTCAGTTCTCCTTTGGATTCTCCCTCGCTGTTTTTTTCTTGATTTTTTTTAACAGTCAATTCTATTATCAATGTAGGGAATGTTTTGTACCGAGCTTAGGTAATTTAGGTTAAACAGAGCACCACAAATCTTTAATGAAGTTGCTGCTAAACTTTACTAACATCCATGACATTCATCTAAACCTTTTAGACTGATCTCTCACCGTTGGGAGTTTGTTAAATACACGAATTTAAGATTTCTTTTAACAATTCAACATTATAAGGTTTAATAGAAAAAGGCCCAATTTAACAGTCCATGACCAAGGTCACACGGAATACCTCTCTCCTAACTTGCTGCAGGTGTTTAAAATTGAACCTTGGACTATCTGAATGTCGAATTTAACCATCCAGGTGTCTTCAAGTCTTCAGCTTACTTCCAACTGTCGTGCTGAGAAAACCCTAAATTCCTTCTTCAAATGCAAGTTCTGGATTCTTAGCAATTTGTCTTCATTCCACTTCTCCACTAGCTTCGTAATGCTTAATTGGAGAACCTCTTTCTCGTCAATCTCGCCTCGTTCCACTGTCTGTCATGATTTTCCAAGCCCTAACTTCTGACTGCCACGATCTCCCTCACGTCATAACCAACACCTGTTTTCATGATTATCTTTGATGAAACACGTATCAAACCTGTCTACACATGTGATTAGTCATCCAGGAGTGAAATCTTTGGAGAATTTGGCGTAAAAACTGACAAATTTTGCACCCACAATATTCTTGTAGCGTGCCAGTGTAAAATTTTAACCATTGCGCTACAAGAATATTTAAAAATCAAATTCGGTGCTTTTTGACCATTAATTCAACTTTAAATAAGGATTATATGGTAAACCTTGATCTTAGTGTTAATTTGTGAAACCTTTAATCAACATATATCCTATAGAACCCTTCAGAACATAAGAAAAACAAAAAATTATGGAAACCTAATGGCATAAAATCAAAAATTCACTCTAAACCAAAATTTCCCAAAAATAAGAAAATGAGCAAGCTTAAACAAAACTCATAAGAAAAAAAAACTGAAGAAAACAAATTCATGACTTAACATCTGGCTCCAACTGCGGGATGAAGTCCTCCTTGTGAGGCTTCAAGAACCTGTAGACCAGTGCCTTCTCTTCTTCTACCTACTAGTCTGCAAAATTTCCATTGGGTTATGGAGTCCTTATTATGCTTTACTCACACCGGTATATACAATGAAAATTAAAAGTCTCCTTAAAGATTGTAAAAATGCTTGAGGAATCGTCCATTGACTGGACTTGACAATTCCTCGCCTTCCAAAGATTGCAGGATAAAAGTGTTATTTTCCTAAATCTTAGACACTAGGAAAGGGCCAAACCAGAGGTTGTCAAATTTACCATGTTTCCCTTTTTTCTCTTTCCTGGCATCCCACCTCAAAACCATATCACCAACTGAGAAAGTGTTTTCTTTGATTTTCCTGTCAAATCTGCTTTTGATCTTTAGTCTGTATAATTGTGCCCTTTCTTCCACTTTTTCCTTGTTCTGCTACAATTCTATCATCTCATAAATCCTTCTCTGCATATCATTTGGTTCTTCCTGACAATTCTAAAGAAAATTCATCACTGGGATACCCAATTGAACAGGAAAAACTGCATCTGTGCCATACACTAATTGGAAAGGAGAAGTTCCAATTGCTTGTTTGACTATTATCCTATCAGCCCATAATGCATATTTCAGCATAGAATCCCATGATCTCTTATTATGCTTAAGCAACTTCTTGATACTCTAAATGATGTTTTTATTTGAGGATTCAGCTAAACCATTACCTTGGGGATAGTAAGGAGTTGAATGCTTCAGCAAGATACCATTCTTTTCACAAAATGCTTCCATTGCCTTAGACTTGAAATCCTTTGCATTATCTGTTACTATTTTCTGAGGACACTCAAACCTACTAAGGATATTTTCTTCAATAAATTCCATAATTACTTTGTCTGTGGCATTCCTAGTAGGGATGGCTTCCACCCATTTGGTAAAGAAGTATGTTGCAGTTAGAATCCACCTGTGTTGTCCCGATGAATATGGATTTATCTCCCCTATAAAATCTAGACCCCATTGCTGGAAAGGAGCACTTACTGCAATAGGTTTTAGGGGCAATGACAGCAATTTTTGTTTTCCAGCAAACTTATGACAAGGGATACAAGCTCTTACCTGCTGATATACATATGCAAACAAAGAGGGCCAATAGTACCCATCTCTTAAAATATTGTATGATATTGTCTTCCAGTACTTGTGACCTCCACAAGCACCCTCATGAGATTCATAAATTACTCCTTCAATTTCATATTTATCCAAGCATCTAAGTAGAATACCACCTGGGTCCTTCCAGAATAACTGCTCTTCTACTAGAAAATACTTAGTAGCTTTTATCTTTAAATATCTAGCATCTTTCCTATCTAAATGCTCAGGACATTGCAGAAACAACAAAATATACACAATGTCTGCGTACCATGTGGATGCTGAATAATAGTCCATAATCTTCTCTCTTTCCAAGATTGCTTGATCTTCTTCCTGAGCTAGCTCTTCAGCCATCACATGCAATCCCAGAGCTTGACAATTTGATTCAGCCAGAAGCTTGGCTAAACCCTACCCCTTGACTAATTTGGTAGTTTTGATATCTACATCATACTCCATGATTTTAGCAATCCACCTACCTCTTTTCCCCTCACTATTAGGTTGTGTTAAAACATTTTTTACAGCAACATTAGGCACATATGAAATAACCTTAGAATGCAGAACATAGATTCTGAAAAACTTTAAAGCTTTTACCAAAGCATAGGCCTGTTTTTCTAAGATACTGTATTTTAATTCAGAATCCATGAGAGTTTTGCTGAAGAATGCAATAAGTTGCTCTAGTCCTTCCTTATTCTTCTGCAAAAAAACAACTGCTATTTCATCCTCTGATGCAAAGGAGAATGTAAGAAATTCTCTGGTAAAATCTGGACTTACTAATACATGAGCTTCAGTAAGAGCCATTTTGATCTTCTCAAATGCATTCTTTGCTTCAGAGGTCCACCTGACTTCTTGATCCTTTTTCAGCATGACTGTAATCTGTTTGATAGTCTCAGCAAAGTTTGGTATAAACCAACGCAGAAAGTTTATTTTACCAATGAAAGATTGGAAATCCTTTTTACTCCTCGATAAACTTATTTTCAAGATAGATTTTACCCTTTCAGGGTCAATCCTTATACCATCAGCAGACATTAAATGGCCAAGCAATTTACCTTCCTGTACAACGAAGTGTGACTTCTTTGGATTCAAGGACAAGCCAAATTTTCTACATTTCAGGAAAGTCTGCTTCAAATGCTTCAAATGTTCATCATCTGATTGTGAGAAAATAGTAATATCATCTAATTAGATTACCACAAACTTGTCCTTTTCTCCGACAAAAGCAATATCCATAGCCCTATGAAAAGTGGCTCCAGTGTTCATTAGACCAAAAGGCATCTTATCATATATGAAAGTTCCCCAAGGAGTTGTAAAAGTTGTTTTCTCCTTATCATCAGGATGCATAGAAATCTGATTGTACCCTGAGAAACCATCAACCATAGAGATCCTCTGTGCCCCAACTACTTTCTGCAATATTTGCTCAATTTTAGGCAGAGGATAATTAACCTTTAGTGAAGATCTATTCAAATTTCTAAAGTCAACACACAACCTGATTTTTCCATTCTTTTTCCTAACAGGAACTAGATTAGCCACCCATGAAGAGTACCTGAGGGGAACTATGATCTTGGCATCCAATAGATTCTTCACTTCTTTTTCAATAACAGGAAACAAGGCTGGATTAATCCTCCTTAATTTCTGACGAAAAGGTTTGACATTTGGTTTTAAAGGGACTTTATGCTGTATAATTCTAGTGTCATATGTTCTCAATTCCTCATAAGACCATGCAAAAACATCAACATGTTCCTTTAACAATTTAATGTACCTGTTTCTTTGTTCAGCTGTAAGTGCTTTAGAAATTTTTACCATTCTAGGCTGTTCTGCAAAGCCAATGTTACAATCCACCACATTCTCTTCTTAGGACTGTACAACAGGTTTTAAGAGTGTATCATCTTTTGAAAAGATCCTTTCCAAAGGTACCAAACCATTTGGAATGAAATTACTTTTTAATTCAATGATTTTGTGTCCAGCTATTTCATTTTCAGCAATCTCTTCCACCTCTCCATCCTCTTCATATTCCTCTTGATCAATCAGGGCATTAGAAAATCCATGTGTAATCTCTAAAAACCTTTTAATCTCAATATAAGCTCTAAAAACCTTTTAATCTCAATATCATCTTCAAACACTCTCCACTGCTTTACATTATCAGGTACGGATGGTCTGTACCTAACTTCAATGGGATATCTCAACTGAGTGGTCTTGGGGATTCTAAAGTGTGTAGCAGCCAAGGCCAATGAATCTGCAGTTTGATTATGGTCTCTTGGAATATAGGTAATGTTAAAAGCTATAAAATAATTTTCAAGCATGTCCCATACCTCATTTCGGTAGACTTTCAACAAACCCTGCTTCACTTGATAGTTGTTCTTCACCTGCTGAACAACTAATTCGGAGTTGCCAAATGCAGAAATATGTTGAATGCCGAAATCTTTGGCAGCTTTTAATCCTAACAGGAAAGCTTCATATTCAGCAGTATTGATTGTAGTAATAAACTCTAATTTATACATCAGCTTTACTGTTTCACCTCCAGGGGATATAAGAAGAACCCCTGCTCCAGCACCTTCTTTGCAAGAAGATCCATCAAAGTATAATTGCCACAGCTCATCCTCCTGTTCTCTATTGCATTTTACTGGCTGTTCCCTTTCAACTTGTAACAAACTAGCAGTATTGTCTTCATCACTAAAATGTAACATGCAAGTACCCAGGTCTTTGTCAACAGCATAGAGTGGATGATTGGTAGGATTCTTATCATCTGTTACAATATATGCAAATTGAATCTCTCTGTACAGCCTTTTGTTTTCTCCTCCAAACACAGGAATAGTAGCATATGATAAATCCATTTGTAAGGTCCCACCAACTTTCTTTGCCCAAGACCTAGAGAGAAGTAAACCAAATTTAGGTTTAATATCAGCTACCACTACATCCATGATCACACTTTTCATGGGTAATTGAGCCAAACTGACAACCATGTCCTTTATTACCCCTAAACACTTCACTGCTCAGGAATCAAATGCATACAGATCATGATAGGGTTTGGTAATACTCAGACCTAAAGCCTCCATAACATCCTTTGGCATTAAATTGTGTGATGCTTCTGAATCTAACAAACAATTATGTATCATTTTTTCATGGACTGTCAGAGTAATGTAGAAAGGAGGTGAAGCACTAGCTTCATTTTCAGTCTTTTAAGCCAAGGCTCATCCAATGAAAATCCTAGGATTTTCTTCTTGCAAATTTATCGTATCCAAAATAGGCTGATTGCTTGCTGAATTGATCATCTTAAGAACTAAATCTTTATATGAAGGATTTTTCATTAATTTAGTTAAAGGTATAGGAATCTTTAACTTTCCTAATTCATTTTCCAGGATGAAATTCTGCACAATTTTATTTACCTCTTTAACCTCCATGTTCATCTTTTGTTTTTTTGATACTTGTCTTTTCTCTGTCACAGGATCAGATGACTGCTTAGCAGGGATAGCTACCTTCTTCTTCGGGCTTTGTACTACCTGTTTTGGACTTGACCTCAGATTCACAGTCTTCTTGAGTTCATTTTGACAGACATCAGTAGTTACAACAGTCATTTTCAGACCTAAATCATCCTCTGTTTCGAATATGTCAACATCATAGCATTCTGCATTTAGAAACTCTTCTTTATGGACAAAACCCCGAGACAATATTTCTTCAAAATGATTCATATCTTGGTCAGTATATTCAAATATCACTTCATCAGCAACATTGTTCTGAAGAGGTGGTGGTACTCTTTGGTCCTCAGTTTCTCTCCTTTCCCATTGAATATCATTATTCCTTCGTTCTCTAGGCATGAAACGGGGATCAAATTGTCTTCTGAATTGGTTCTGATTGTTAGGGTTTCGTTCACCTTCTGGAACAAGATTGCTAGAATTTTTCTCTAGATCTAATTTGTTTAATTTTGCGGTTAAAATCTTCACCAACTTAGCCATCTCATTAATTTTCCCTTCAGCAGAATGAGAAGCAGAACTTCCTGGAGATGCTTCTTTCTTTCCTTTCCTATCATAAAGTTGCTGAGCTGTTTCCTTCTTCAATCTATTGGAATCCAATATGTTAGATTCTACCTCCAATGATGCATCCTGCATATTCAGTAAAGAAATAGGTCTCCTTTCTCTTAGTGATAAGGAAAATTCATGGTCGAAAGCATTTGCATATGTCAGTTTTGCAGATGTTTCTGTAGGCTTTATTTCTGCAGGAATTCTACTGTACATTTTGTTAAACCTCTTTGAAAAGTATGCAATACTTTCATCATTTTTCCTCCTAAGGGCTACAAACTCAGTTATGTAGTATATATGGTCTTTGGTGTCACCCCATTGTCTCATGAAGAGATCACAAATTTCTTCAATGATAGTGATTGAGTTAGCAGGAAACTCCCTGAACCATTTCCTAATATCTCCGTCAAGGCTCTGCACGAAAATTCTCATCCATACATCCTTGGCTTCAATGTTTTGGTTATCATCATAACTAACAAAAGCTTCCCAGTGTTCTTCAGTTGTAGTTTCCCCCTGTCCATTAAACCTAGGCAAATATTTCTGATAATCACCTCCAGGCAGTGCATTTAAAGGATGAGGCAAAACCAATGGTGCATATCTGGCTGCAACCATTCGGTCCATCTTGTCTATAGGCTGATTTTGGGCTGCCATTTTAGGACTGAATGACTTTGGTGATGAAGAGGTTTGACTGGAACTTGGATGAAAGGCGTTTTTACCTAATTTTGACTGAAAAAGAGGTATCTTACCAGGAGAGGCTGCTTTAGCTTTTCTTAAATATTGAGGATCAGAGAAAACTTGGAAACTACTATCAGGAATTATAGGCTTTGACCAAGGTGAACTTTTTTTCTTCTTTTCTCAACACAGGTGAAGGTGATGAACCACCCAACTGGTCAGAGTCACATAGGGATGGTAATGACTGAGACCTTCTAATATTCCTTGCTGTCTTCAATATATGTTCAGGATCTGTTACACCCAACTGCAATGGTGAAATAGTTCTGTTTCTAGTTCCAACTCCCTTAGTAGCCACTGTGACAAACTGGTGAAAAGTAGTCTTAAAGATATGCTAGTTTAATTTCACCTCTTAAAACCAGTGAAATGATAATTATCCCATGGAAAAACCTGTTTTCAACTTCATTCCTTGGCAATGGCACCAAATATGTTTGTGCCATAAATTGTTTCCAGACTACAAAGAAACAAGCCAACACAATCTCAAATATGTAATCAAACAAAACTAGGTTTTAGGATATTTGAAAGGTTTTTCTAGTTGTGAAGTTTGGTGACAAAGGGAATACATTCATAAGCCAAATAGGAACTAAATCACAAGTAAAGAAGAACAGAGATGCATAATATAATAACCATGTATCCAACAGAACATAACATTGAAGTTCATCCACAACTGACAAGCACTACAAGCATAAAGACTATAAACCAACAATGAAATTATCAATAATGTAGTAGCTAAACAAGCTAGAAATGAAGCCAAAACACAGAATGAAGGGTAAAATGGATCATATATTTCATAATTCTGTTCATCAAATACACATGAGAGTTAAGTACTTATCTTATCAATAAGTCAAAAAGACCTCCTCTAGTCCTCCAAAAATCGAACCCTTTCTTCTATTTGTGACCTTCCTAAATACTGTTTTTCAAAATTCAGTTAGAGTCCAAACCCTAACTGTTTTTAGCCTACTCATCGATAGGATAATGTCAAAATAATAATTACAAAATAAAGTATTTCTCAAAAACATAACAGGTAACTATTTTAGCTAACAATGCTCAAAGGTCTTTAGCAACTTCTACCAATAAAGCTATCCCATCTAAGGCTTGGGCCTTTTTCCTAGCTTTCTGCTGCTCAGTTTCCATATTTGTCATTCTTCTTGTAAGCTCCTTATTTTGTTGTTGTAAGCTTCTGACAGTCTGTTTCAATTTTGCACACTGTAAATCTGAGTTTCTTTTCCTTTTTAGGGCCTCTTTGGAGACTGCAATAAGTTCTTGGTAATGATCATTCACTTATTCTAAGTCTTCCCTGAGTCTTCTATTAGCTATGATCAAACCATGATTTGTTTCTTGCATGTACTCCATTTGATGCTTATACTACTTGATGGTTCTTTGCAAATTTTCTTTTTCTGAGTCAAACGCCTTGCCTCCTGTTGTATTCTGTAGCTCACTAGATAGCCATGGGATATTTAGCTTTCCGAAGATGTCCTCATCCTTAGGCAGCAGCTCTATAGAAACACGATGAACCCTTGGGTTTTCTTGATTAACTGTTTCAGTAGGTGCAATTTCATCCATCAACAGCTTGTTTTCAAAATAAGAAAATTCTATATCCTCTTTCTGTTGTTCCTTCAACATTTCACCTCGTAATTCCAGAAACACAGCAGATAATCTAGTTTGAGTGAGGCTTGATTATTCTTCTGTCTTCAATGGTTTCTTCCATTTGCTATTACCTTTGCTAGATTCTATCTTTTCATCTGAAGAAGAAGTATCAATCATAGTTATCCCTTCTGTCTTTAACTTAGGGTTTAGTAGCTTTTTCATGTTCAGCCTCAATTTGTTTTTGGATCTAGTTTTGGGTCTGCAGCTTGGGGCAGACTCTCCTACCATCTTTTAAATTTTTCTTTCATGCATGATAGAGGCAAATTATTTAACCTTGATCTTCTTTTTCTTTGGCATCACTGTCTTATCCTCTCGACTGTAGAACTCCCTGTGTGTGCCAACCCTAGTCTCAGCACTGACAATCAACTCATCTCCTTCCAACAAGTATCCTTCATCTTCAGATAAAATGGTGATTGGGTTCCGTTGTTGGACCTTAGTATCTTCTTCCTCTCCTAAAACCTTTTTTGTAAAAACAATTTTTTCATCAATGAGTGCTTCTGCTGGTGCTTTATTTTGTACAGGTTGGATTTCTTTGTGAATAGAAAACAAATTTTTGTTCTCATTGTCAACTAAAGGCTGCTGAGATTCATAATCTCCCTTTGAAGGTTCTTCCACTTCCTCAATTTTGACACATTTCTTATCTTCAACCTTGAATTTTTGTCTTAATTTTCTAATTAGGGTTTGTCCCTTATCAACATGCTTTTTGGTAGGCTGTCCTCCCTGGTTACTTTGGAACCCAGACCAAAAGAGAAAGTAGTCCCAAGTCTTTCCTTCTCTTTGCAGAATAGTGTTGATAATCAGCTTGATCAATCCATGATGAAATATGGACTGTGCAGTGTGGTCATGATGCTCTTTGATCCTGCTTGACATTTTCTGCAAACTCTTTAACAAGAAGAAAGGGATATTCATCCTTGACTCACCAGCAAGGTGCTGAAGGAACTTGAAATGATACTTGAAGACAAAAGCATACCTCTCTTCACATGTAATGTAGCTTTGTAGAACCTTGATAGGCTCTACCCACTCAGCCCTGAAATTTTGGATGAGCACTCCCTTGCTCCAATCTGGAACAATGCAAGGAAATAGATACCTTTGGGCATTGAAGGGAAATGACACCTTTTTGAACCAAAGTTCTCCTTCATTCTTGACCCCTATTGCTTCAGCCACCAACTCTACAGTTAATTTGAATTTTAGAGTGTCAAATGATACTTTATCTTGGTTATAACATTGAGCAAATTTATGAGAAACTTCGGTATTATATCCATCAATCTTTTTAAAGAAGTTCAACCATCCAGTATTCACAAAAAGTTGAGCACAACCTGGAAACTTGTCTATCCAATTCAGTTCAATGGGCTCAGCCCTGTTGGTCTTCCCACTCCTCTTCATCTGCTTTCCCAAGGCTTGATGATGCTTCTGTGTGATTTTCAGAACCTGTTAATGACCTAATAGCCTTTTTTCCTCAAGTTTTCAGAGTTTTGACAGTCAGTTCTCCTTTGGATTCTCCCTGGCTGTTTTTTTCTTGATTTTTTTTAATAGTCAATTATATTATCAATGCAGGGAATGTTTTGTACCAAGCTTGGGTAATTTAGGTTAAACAAAGCACCACAAATATTTAACGAAGTTGCTGCTGAAATTTACTAACATCCATGACATTCATCTAAACCTTTTAGACCGATCTCTCACCGTTGGGAGTTTGTTAAATACACGAAATTAAGATTTCTTTTAACAATTCAACATTATAAGGTTTAATAGAAAACCCCCAATTTAACAAGCCATGACCAAGGTCACACGGAATACCTCTCTCCCAACTTGCTGCAGGTGTTTAAAATTGATCCTTGGACTATCTGAATGTCAAATTTAGCCGTCCAGGTGTCTTCACATCTTCAGCTTACTTCCAACTGTCGCGTTGAGAAAACCCTAAATTCCTTCTTCAACTGCAAGTTCCGGATTCTTAGCAATTTGTCTTCATTCCTCTTCTCCACCAGCTTCGTAATGCTTAACTGGAGAACCTCTTTCCCGTCAATCTCACCTCGTTCCAATGTCTGTCATGATTTGCCAAGATCTAACTTCTGACTGCCACGATCTCCCTCACGTCATAACCAACACCTGTTTTCATGATTATCTTTGATGAAACACATATCAAACCTGTCTACACATGTGACTAGTCATCCAGGAGCGAAATCATTGGAGAATTTGGCATAAAAATCGACAAATTTTGCACCTGCGATATTCTTGTAGCGTGCCAGTGTAAAATTCTAACAGTTGCACTACAAGAATGTTTAAAAATCAATTTCGGTGCTTTTTGACCAATAATTCAACTTTAAATAAGGTTTATATGGTAAACCTTGATCTTAGTGTTAATTTGTGAAACCTTTAATCAACATATATCCTGTAGAACCCTTCAGAACATAAGAAAAACAAAAAATTATGGAAACCTAATGGCATAAAATCGAAAATTCACTCTAAACCAAAATTTCCTAAAAATAAGCAAATGAGCAAGCTTAAACAAAAATCACAAGAAAAATAAAAAACTGAAGAAAAAAAATTCACGACTTAACAGAAGGTTTACCAAATGATCTTTGATTAGAACATACATTGTCCAATCATCCATGTATACCTATAAGAACTTCTGAATGAAGTCTTTAAATGCTGTGACAACAACTCAAGAAAAGATTGCAGCAGCTTTTTTCAGTCCAAAAGGCATCATAGTATATTGGAAGCATCCTCATTATGTAACAAATGTTTTCTTATTTCGATCTTCCTTCACGATTCAGATATGGTGGTAGCCGGAAAATACATATTTGAAAGAGTACATTTCTTGACTACCTACTCCTTCAAGTACCTCATCAGTGAACGGAGTTGGAAATGGGTCATGTATACAGGCATCATTCAGTTTTCGTAAATAAACACAGATCCAAACTTCACCTCTTTTCTTATCTTAGACCATCATGGGACTAATCTATTCTGATTCTTCTAGAGTTTCGATAATCCAATGTCCAACATTTGATCTAGTTCATCCTTAACTCTTTATTTGTACCACGGATTTAAGCAATACGGTATCTGTCACACCAGTTTTGAATCTGGTTTTAATGGGATTTTCATATCTCCTAGATTTCCCAGTATCCTTTCATTTCCGAGAACTTAGTTGGAAATAAATATTGAAATTTGTGTAACAGGTCTATGGTTATTTCCATTGTATGATCATCCCAATAGTCCCCAATACTTGCAAATTTTGGGTTTTCTTTTGTCCCAATGTTAACCTTTCAGATCATCAACAACTGACTCATGGGATCAGTTGGTACATCTCGTGTTGCAACATCCCTTCTTCATTCTGTCTCTGGGATATTTATATTTCGTATTTCATCATCATCTTTAGGTTCTCTAGACATTTTATAGCATTACATTATGAACTGCCTGTGGGAATGCGCATTTGGATCCACAGGGTATGCAACCCATACAACTTTTAGGACCACGTCCTGAATAATATGAAGTGCATTGTTAACATCTGGATTGGTATCTGCAAAACTAAATGTATGCACAAAGAAAACAGTGAGCTCCTCCCAAGTAATTATTTCTCTGCGTAGCTTTGCTGATATGTACCATGACCTTGGAATTTCATCCAGGGTGTGAAAAAAGGCATGGACCCATTCATCCTTTGGTTGCGATACCCATAATGTTTGGCATTCCCTTCAATGGTTCCTAGGGTCATTCCGTCCATCATACCACCTAGCATGGTATTCCTCTGCATTGTCGAAGTGAACTGTCATCAAGCATTGAAAATGGGCCCATCAAGTAATTGTCTTTTTGTGAGTTTCCCACCAACGTGCTGGAGTAGCCTTCAATGCTTCCTCCAGTTCCCGCAATCGCTGCGATTCTAAGACCTTTTCTTCAAATACAATTAAGAATGCATAAATTTCATGCAGTCCTTCATAAACCGGTAATTCTACCATATCAGTTGCAACATGGCGCAATGACTACGTCATTAATCCTCACTTCCTAAAGGACACCTCATGCATTCGATTTTTCCAATTTTTCGATGCATCCTCGGAATCAGAAGACACAGAAATAAGTTTGTACCAATCGAGTTCTCCGTCAGTCATGGGGTGAACATAATATTCAAAAATGTTGTAGGCATGATCCCAACCCATGACAACTTCATCTTTTACTGGTTTAATGTATCTCCGACTTTCATCAGGATCCATAGGCGCGATGACCCAAATATATTGGTTCTCAAAATTCATCATCTGGTTCTTGAAGTTAATGACTGCCATGCTATCATTGGCCCATCCAATCCTAGCAGAGTGGGGTAGGAGCCTTCACCATTAACAAATTCAATTACATCAAAATCAGCATGATTCCTCATACCTTCAACAACTATCACCACGTTAGATACACATCCAATTGGTTGCACCTTCGCTTGATTGGCTAATCATAGTTACACCAAGGACCATCTCAATGTAGGTTTCCCCATATTTTCACATGTCTATTTTGTTAAGATATTTACATCCAACCCTTAGTAGATCCAAAATGACTGAGTCGAATTCATAGTCTCCAATCTGAATATTCATACCCATCTCCTTGCGTGTCTTTTTCTTATGTAAAGAGCTCACTGCGAACTCCTTACCTGGGCGACGAAACAAATTTTCAATCTCAGCCAAAGTGTTTGGGTCTCTTTCTAGCAATAAACAACTATCAAAGAAGCGCTGCAAAGTACCATGCTATTGCAATGGTCCTGCCTCTAGTGTAGAATCAAAAGCACGAGGCATTTCAATGACATGTGACCTACCAATTTTTCTTTTGATTGCATCTCGTGCTCCAAAAAATTTCTCCTTTTTAGTTGTGATATCGAACGGTGCCATTTATTGGCTCGACCCTCAACCAAAAAAAACTAGTCGACAGGGGTCCCACTCTTTTGACACTTGACTCACCATGATCTCCCTGAGCATCATCCTAGACAAGTTTTACCCCATCCAGCAACACCCATAGAGCGAATGAGGTCTCACCCGAGATGTTCGAGGGAGGGCTGATGGAACCAAGTCTCCACAATATAGAAGAGGGTTAGGAATTGACGATTCATCAGCTTAACAACCGGATTATATCAACTTCTCTAATAGAACCATTCATTATTGCACATCATTCATTAATAACAGTAACAGATCTAGATTGAAAAACAGGAGAACATTCATAAACTGTAAAACATTGCATCATAGATCCATATTTCAGATTTACTTATCATTCATCATTAGGTTTGCAGGAATAGAAAGAGAAAAATACAAAAGAAGGTAACAATGATTTAGATCAACATTTGCTTTCTCATATTACTTCTGTGCAATCTCCCACAGATCAAATTGGATAACAATTCATCTCAGACAGATAACAATGGGTTCTCTCTATGCATGTATTAATTTGTCTATCAATCGATATATCATTCACAATTATCCTTTCTATATATAGGATTGCACCTTTACATTCATGGTCCACTTCTAACTAACTCCTAACTGATTTAATTGACTAATGACCGATATACACAAAAAATGGTCAACAAGTACAAAAGGTGACACAAAATAATCAAAATTAGTCTATCTTCTGCCTATCGCGCTATCTTTGCCTTGCGCGGTGTCTTCTGAGCTTGCACAACATCCATGATGCTGCGTAATTTACCCCAACCCCTTTACAACAAGGAACCCGTGGTGCAAAAATACGATTTCGAGGAGGAAATTTGTGTACTAGATCGACGGATCAGAGAGTCTCAAAATTAGATCAACGGCCTAGATTGATTATGGAGAAGGAGATTGTGGAAGTACCATAAAACGTTAAGTCAAGCTGCAGAAATGAATTCTGAGGTGTTGAATGAATTAAAGGGTGTGGAAGAATGTTCTGGTTCGATATTTACATGTAGTAAAGATTTCACGCAATCCTTACAAGTGATGCCTGCAACTATGAAGAGATTATACGCCATTATTGGAAGAGTATCTGAGAGTTTAATTTTAATAATTAAATGTTCATAAACAAAATTATGATAAGTGTGATTATCATATTTGAAAGGGCATGCTTGTGAAAGGGTGTGTTTCTAGAACAATACGTCCGTAGGAAACATGAAGATACTTATATGCAGAAGTATGAGTGAGAGAAAGGGTCTCGGAGTCTGCATTTGAAAAATCAGAAATAGAGACCAGTGGGTGTGAATGAGAATGGAGGGAAAAGAAATCTATCATATTATAGAAAACATATTAGGGTGGCAGGGTGACGGTAGGGAGGGAAACATGGCTGCAGGCGGTTGTTTCCTCCTTCCAACAGAAGCTTAGTAGCATCCTATCAGTCGTAGCTAACAAAATAGGGCGACGTAGCATCATTTCAATAGCATTTGATAAATTAGAGGGTCATAGCCTCCTTCCAATGGTAGCTGGTAAATAGGGTGTTGAGCATACTTTTAGTAGCAGCTGATAAACTAGGTGTTGATGTATTTGTAATTTCAGAATGTATTCACTTGTAAATTTTATATATTGTATTTCATTATTCCCCAATGTTCCTATCGAGAGAATCATTAATGTAATCAAGTCATGTAAAGTCATAGAGGTTAACCCTCCTAGTTGATCAGGGGGAAAATTCCCCACAGTTGTGGGGCACTAGGGTTATTAGACACTCCTAGAGAAGTATGCCCTCGTAATAGATTGTCAAGTTGGAAACTATTATAAATAAAGAGTGAGACTCTCTATTTCAAAAACACACTCACCCAGCTATAGTGCATAGGTGAGAGAGAAGAATCTCGCTCAAGTGAGAGAGAGAATAGCTATTGGAGATCATCGTTTTTGTATTTGGGTTTTATTGCTTCCATTGGTGCTCATTCTATCTATGAGGAACTTGCAGGGTTTTCTCCTTTATGGTTTCCCTGAGGAAAATATTTGTGTCTACTGTCTCTTGCGATTGATTGTTGTGCATGTTATTCTATCAAATAAGATCCTAAGATCATGTTGCTTAAATGATAAAAATATAACATCGTATCAGAGCTAACCTGAGAAGAAGACGTTGTGTAGTTACGAAAGATAGGTCTTCTTACTTTTTGGGTCTCTCTCCACAATCCATCAGCAAAAGGAGGATAGGATGAATCTCCATTGAAAGGTGCATGTTTCTGTTGAAGCAGAATATGATTCTGAGCACTTTCAGTTTTTGAGCTTCCACTACATCTGGAAATTAGGGCATTTCAATGAAGAAGAATTTTTTAGTGAGCCCAGCACAGGATTTCTCTCCTCCTCAAAATCAAAGTTTAGAGATCAAGATCAAATTTTTCGGTTGAGTAAAATCCAGGAAAGTCGAAACCTAATTTTCCCTGGAACCAGAAAACCAACACTGCAAAAGATCAACTCAAGATCCAGTTTTTAGCTTCTCAAATTGGTAAGATCTAAATATTTTGTATTTCCATTTGAGGTTGTCAGTTAAGATGTCTCATCACACCAAGCTTGATGAAAAACTTGAGGGGGTTGATAACTTTTGAGCATGGAAGTATAGGATCTCACTAGTTCTTGAAGAAAATGAATTGTACTCCTACATCAATGAAGAGGTTCCAGTTCCAGAGGGAGATGAGGCGAAGTCCTTATACAAGAAAATCTTGATTAAGGCTAAGAGGATTATTGCTGATTCAATCAAGGATCACCTCATACCATAGGTGTTCTCCCTAAAGACACCTAAAGAGACGTTTGATGCCTTGACCAAACTATTTGAAGGGAAGAACATAAATCGAAATATGACTTTGAGAAATCAATTTAACAATGTGAAGATCCAAAATGCAGACACCATACAGTCATACTTTACAAGGGTCTCCCAGATCAAAGAACAACTTGAAGCAGTAGATGAAGAAGTGGATAATGCAGAGATTGTGATGACCACCTTGAATGGTCTCCCTAGGTCATGGGACTCCTGCATTCAAGGGATTTGTGCTAGAAGAAATATAGTCACCTTTAGTAGACTGTGGGAGAAATGCTCATAAGAATAAGCTCGTATAGTATCTCCAAAAGAAAATATGGAAAGTGAAGATCAAGCTCTCACAATACACTCCAAGAAAAGTAGAAGGGACTATCATCATCCTAAAGGTAAGCATTCTCACTAGAAAGATAACCCTAGAAGATATAACAGAGATATATCTAAACTCATATATTTTACTTGTGATGAGAGAGGACACTATGCTAGATATTGTCCTAGAAATAAGAGTAACTCTCACAAGAAAAAGGGAAACAAGCGAAGACATCATGCTCACACTGCAGAGGATGATGAACCTTCCATAAAGAGAATCAAACAAGAAAGTGATGATTCTTCAAGTGATGAAGAATATGTTCTGATTTCTACTCTCACATGAACTGTCACACATGGAAGAAATGATTGGCTTATAGACAATGGGGCTTCCAAGCATATGACGGGATTCAAAGAATCCTTTGTGAACTGTCCGAACATGAGTCACCTCACAAGGTGAAACTTGGGATGACTTCCAGTATCCAATAAAAGGTAGTGGTGAATCCTCCTATAAGCTAGACTCTGGAAAGTATATGAAGATGAAGGATGCCATGTTTGTACCAGGACTAAAGAAGATTATCCTCTTCATATCTGTATTGGATGCAAAAGGAATAAGGGTTGCATTTGTAGATGGCCAAGTCCTCATGTGGCTAAAGGGAAAGACTATATATCATGTAGTAGTGATTGGAGAGAAAGAGGGAGGCTTATACAAGCTAAAGGGCCAACTGGAACAAGCCTTGGTCCATGAATCGGTAGAGCCAAATGAACATTGGCATAGAAGGCTTGCACATGTGCACTATAGGGCACTACCACTTGCAAGCAAAAGTGTTGAAGGTGTTCCATAAATGCAGGCAAAGCATGAAGGTGTTTTCAAAGGATGTGTGAAAGGAAAGAACACAAAGAAGACATTTCCAAGTAGTGAAAGAAAGGCAAAAGGAATCTTGGGAATCATCCACTCCGATGTATGCGGTCCGATGTCATCCAGTTCATTGAGTGGGTATGTATACTATGTTTATTTCATTAATGATTTTTCTAGGAAGACATGGAGATACTTCTTGAAGAACAAAGATGAAGTATTCAGTAAGTTCAAAGAATTCAAAGCCTTGATCAAGAACCACACAAAAAATAAAATCAATACCTTTCGATCAGACAATGGCGTGGAACTCACATCAAATGAATTCAAAGAATTATGCAGAGATTCATTGATTAAGAGGGATTTGACCACTCCATATAATCCACAACAGAATGGGGTTGTGTTTATCTTACTTTTGTCACCATTTTCGACTGGTAAGTTACACTTTTTGACATCCATTTTGTCATCTTTTTGACAAATTTCTGTCATACAGCTTATCATTCGGCCTTAGGTATGAATATATTTGAATTTATGCAAATTTTGGTTTATAATTATTATTTCACAATTTTATTGATTAAAATTGATATTATTTAGGAGCATGTTTGATATATGTATGAATTTGTTTTCAGGTTATGATCTTTTGAATGAGCCAACAGCTGGACACGCATCATGCTAGATATGCGTAGAGCTCATCCAACTTACCATCCAGCTCACCGATCAAACCATGCAATGTTCATTGGTATATTCCCAAGCGTTAAAGGATAGAACGGTCCGCAACTGTTATGTGTCCACATGTCGGAATGCTAGAACGACCTTCGTTCTAGAAGGCTCGTCAACTTTCCTCCTCTAATCGACACCATAACACCAGTCCACGTCAAAGGGAATACTCAATAGCCTATAATAAAGGAATTTTGACACAGATATTCTTTAGTTCATTCATAGTGTCATACTCGGTACGAACTACAGGTTTCTCTATTGCTAGTCATTCCACAAATGGAGGAATCCTTTGTTCCTAAATGGGTTCTTGCTGAGGATGGGTATGCAATGGGATATTTGGAATATCCACATCCTATAGAATAGCATCATTCATGACTTCATTTGAATCTTCTTCATCGTTCTATTCACGAATGATGACTGATGACTTGGATCTGTCATTTACAACTCTTCCAGATCGTAATTGTATCTCATGTATAGGTATAGTCGAAATAACATAGGATGGAAGAGTTTGCAACTCAATGCTATTAAGGGCTTGAGTTGGATTATTATTTGGATTAGGTATCGGTTTTGTAGGTAACAATATAGGTCATGGAGGGTTTGTATTTTGGAAGTGATGATTTTGTTGTGTAATAAGAGAATCTAGAGGCATAAACCCTGGTAAAAATTGTTGGGTATTGGCTGAGTGTTGAGGATACAGGTGATTAGGTGTAGAGATAGGTGTTGGTTGGGGGTAGGATTGTCCCCTCCACCCCTATGGCCAATACTGTTGCTGAGTAAAATGAGGAGGATGTTGATGTAATTGTAACTTCAGAATGTATTCACTTGTATTTCTTATGTATTGTACCCCAATGTTTATTCCGAGATGTGTTTGTAATGTAATTGAGTCATGTCATGCCCCGATGTTTCGATCAGGAGTTTCTATAATGTAAAAAAGTCATGTCAAGTCAATGTGGGTAACCCTCCTATTGTTCAAGGGTTAAAGTCCCCACAGTTCTGGGGCTTTAGGGTTGTTAGACTCACCTAGTGAAGTCGACCCTAGTGAGTCATTGTCAAGTCGGGAATTAGTATAAATAGAGAGTGAGTCTCTCTATTTAACACACACTCACTCACACTCAGTTGTAGCACATAGCTGAGGGAGAAGAAGTTGATGGGGATAGATAGAAAGAGGCTACTGCTGTCGAAATATCATCTTATTGTTTTGGGTTTTACTTTTGGTGTTGATTCTATCTACGAGGAAGTTGCGGGTTTTTCTCCATTTATGGTTTCCCCAAGGAAAAACACTATGTTCATTGTCTCTTGTCTTTGATTTTTGTGCTTGTTATTCTCTCAGTTAAAGATCCTAATATAATGCTATCTTAATGTTAAAAATCTAACATGGTATTAGAGCAAACCTAAGAAGAAGACACTGTGCATCTGCGGGAAATAGGGCTTCCTACTTTTTGGATCTCTCTCCACAAATTTTCAGCAAAATAAATTTGGGCTGACTCTCCTCCCTAGGGTGCATCTTTCTATCGAAGCAGAATTTGATTCTGAGCTTTTTCAGTTTTGGACCCAACACTATTGACGGAAATTAGGGCTTTCCACAGAAGTGGAATTTTTGAGTGAGCCCAGGCCTGGATTTATCTCCTCCTCAAAATCAAAGTTTAGAGATCAAGATTAAAGCATTTGGTTGGACAGAACTCCAGAAACGTCAAACCCTAATATTCTCTTGAACCAGCATTGCAGAAATCCAGATCCGACATCTTGACATGGTAAGATCTAAATCATTGTATTTCCATTTGAGGTTCTCAGTTAATATGTCTCATCATACCAAGATTTATGAAAATCTTGAGGGAGTTGATAACTTTCGAGACTGGAAGTATAGGATCTCCCTGGTCCTGGAAGAAAATGAGTTAGACTCCTACATTAATGAGGAGGTTCCTGTTCTAGAGGAATATGAGGCCAAGGCCTTACATAAGAAGTAGTTGGTTATGGAAAAGAGGATTATTGCTGATTCAATCAAGGATCACCTCATACCATAGGTGTCCTCCCTCAAGACACCTAAAGCTATGTTTGATTCCATAACCAAACTGTTTGAAGGGAAGAAAATAAACCGGAAGATGACTCTAAGGAAGCAGTTGAAGAATGTAAAGATATAGAATGAGGAGACCATCCAGTCATACTTCACACGGGTCTCCCAAATAAAAGAACAACTTGAAGTAGTAGATGAAGAAGTGGAGAATGCAGAAATTGTGATGACAACCTTGAATGGTCTCCCTAGGCCATGGGATTCTTTCATCCAAGGAATCTATGCTAGGAAGAAGCTAATCAAGTTCAGTATACTATGGGAAGAATGTTCACAATAAGAAGCTCGAATAGCAGCTCGAGAAGAAAAGATGGGAAGTGAAGATCAAGCTCTCACAATGCACTCCAAGAAAGGCAGAAGGGAAAATCACCATCACCAAGGTAAGCATTCTCATCAGAAAAATAATTTTGTAAGAAGGGATCCATCAAAACTTAGATGTTATACATGTGATGAAAGAGGACACTTTTCTAGAAGTTGTCCCATGAATAAGAGTGGATCCAAGAAGAACAACTCCAAAAGAAGACATCATGCTCACACTACTGAGGATGATGATCCTCCCAGGAAGAAAGTAAAACAAGAAAGTGACGACTCTTCAAGTGATGAAGAATATGTTATGATCTCCACTCTCATCAGAACTGTCACTCATGGAAGAAAAGATTGGATTATTGACAGTGGGGCTTCCAAACACATGACAGTATTCAAGGAATATTTTGAGAAACTATCCGAACATAATTCACCCCATAAGGTAAAACTTGGGGATGACTACCAATATCCCATAAAAAGTAGTGGAGGTAGTCATGGGGGAATAAAAAGCATATTATAAGAAGGTATTGGTGTTTTCTAGCAAGATATATAGAGAGATTTATTAACCACTGCACGTCCATATCCTCAATCCTCCTACAAGCTAGATTCTGGAAAGTCTATGAAAATGAAGGATGTCTTGTTTGTACTAGGACTAAAGAAGATTCTTCTCTCCATATCAGCACTGGATGCAAAAGGCATGAGGGTTGCATTTGTATATGGCCAAGTTCTCATGTGGCCAAGAGGAAAGACTATTGACGATGCAATAGTAATTGGAGAACAAGAAGGAGGATTAAACAAATTGAAGGGACATCCAGAACAAGCTTTGGTCCATGACACAGTAGAGCCAAATGAACTTTGGCATAGAAGGCTTGCACATGTGCACTATAGAGCACTACCACTTGCAAGCAAAGTTTTTGAAGGTCTTCCAAAAATTCAAGAAAAAACATGAAGGAGTATGCAAAGGATGTGCGAAAGGAAAGAACACAAAGAAGACATTTCCAAGTAGCGAAAGCAAAGTAAAAGGAATCTTGGAAACCATTCACTCCAATGTATGCAGTCCAATGTCATCCAATTCTTTAAGTAGGTATTTATACTGTGTTTATTTTATTGATGATTATTCTAGGAAGACATGGATATACTTTATGAAGAACAAAGATGAATTTTTCAGCAAGTTCAAGGAATTCAAAACCTTAATCGAGAACCACACAGAAAAGAAGATGAAGACCTTTCGATCAGATAATGGCAGAGAATTCACATCAAATGAATTCAAAGAGTTATGCAAAGATTCAGGGATTAAGAGGGATTTATCCACTCCATATAATCCACAACAAAATGGGGTTGTAGAAAGGAAGAATAGAAATTTCATGGAAGTTGCAAGGGAAATGCTTCATGATCAAGATCTTCCCATGCCTCTATGGGTAGAAGTTGCCAGAACAACGATGTATGTATAGAACCGTACTCCACATAGAGTACTTGAGAACAAGACACCTGAAGAAGTCTTTTCCAGCAAGAAACCAGAAGTCAGCCATCTCAGAATATTCGGATTTCCAGTGTACATACACATTTCAAAATAAAAGAGGACAAATTTAGATCCTTCAGGAAAGAAGGGTATATTTATGTGATACTCTGAAAGCTCTAAGGCTTACAGAATATAATTCCCAGGATTCAAGAAGATCGAAATCAGTAGGGATGTAACATTTGACGAAGACTCAGCTTATAACAAATCCAGAAAGAGACCTGCTGAAGATCCAAAAGAATCAGAAGCACCCAGAATTCATGATACAACCATGAATGAAGAAACTCAAGAAGAAGATCAATAATTTGAAGAACCTCAAGAACCTGTAGATCCACCTCAGGAGAAAAATCATCACAAGAGTAAACCTTCTTGGGTATGAGAAGTTGTCCAAGGTGCAGAAAGATATGTGGCTCCAGAAGAGAATCACAGAGAAAGAAAGAGGACCAGGTCCTGATCTAGGTATGTAGCTTTATTATGTGACTTTATCAATAAAGAACCTTCCAACTATGAAGAAGTGGTAGAACGGAAAGAATGGAAGGATGCCATGATCGAAAAGTATCAATCGATCATGAAGAATGATGTTTGGGATGTTGTCCCAAGACCAAAAGGAAAGTCTGTTGTAACTTCCAAACGGATCTACAAGATCAAGCATGCTGCAGATGGTAGCATAGCGAAATATAAAGCAAGATTCATGGCTCATGGCTTCTCACAGAAAGAAGGAATAGATTATGAAGAAACCTTTTCACCTGTAGCCAAATATACTTCCATCAGATCAGTACTTCCTCTGGCTGTAGTGATGAAATGGAAGATACACCAAATGGATGTCAAGACTACTTTCTTGAATGGTGTAATGGAAGAGGAAGTGTATGTAGAGTAGCCACTCAGTTTTGAGACACATGACATGGATTCTCATGTGTGTAGATTGAAGAAAGCCCTGTATGGTTTGAAATAGGCACCCAGGACATGGTACGACAGAATTGATGGATTTCTATCCAGTTTCGGCTTTACCAAAAGTAAAGTAGATTCCAACCTTTACTACAAGGTTGAAGATGGAAACCTAGTGATGCTACTACCATATGTAGATGATTTGCTTGTAACATGTATGGATGGGTTGATTGCTGATACGAAGAGGAAGCTTGCTACCAAGTTCGAAATGAAGGACTTGGGCATGATGCACTATTTTCTAGGCATGGAGGTGTGGCAGAATGCGGATGGAACCTCCCTCGGACAATGAAAGTATGCACTAGAGATCCTGAAGAGGTTCAGGATGATGGACTGCAAGGACATGACCACACCTATGGCATCAAACCTGAAGCTATTGAGTGATGCTTCATCAGAAGCGGTTGATGCTACTATGTATCATCAGATGATTGGGTCCTTGATGTACCTGACAAAAATGAGACCAGATATTTTCTTTGCTGTGAACACCTTCAGCCAGTTCTTGATAGATCCGAGACATGTTCACTTGATTGCTACAAAGCATATTCTGAGGTACCTGAGGGGTACAATTGATTATGGGCTCAAGTATGATATGAATTAGAAGATTAACCTAGAGGGTTATGTTGATTCAAATTGGGCAGGCAGTGCCATCGATAGGAAGAGCACTTCAGGGTGTTGCTTCAATATGGGATCAGGTGTGATCTCTTGGCTTAGCAGGAAGCAATCCTGTGTGGCAATGAGTACAGCTGAATTGGAGTATATCGCAGCTTTTTCAGCTAGTTGTGAGGCAGTATGGATAAGGAAGCTACTGTCTGATTTATTTGATCTCCAATTGGATGCTACTTGTATATATTGAGACAACCAGATTTATGTGAAGTTGTGGAAGAACCTGGTGTTCCATGACAAGTTGAAGCATATCGAGATCAAGTATCACTATATCAAGGATATGGTGCAGAGAGGAGCAGTGAAGCTCCAGTATGTTGCGACGGACGAACAGATAGTTGATGTGTTGACAAATTCATTAGCTAGAGTGAAGTTTGAGTACTTCAGGGAGAAGCTTGGTGTTCTCTAGATCGAGGTTCCCTCCAAAGGGAAGTGATGAGTCAGTGAGCCATTCTGACATGGTGAGAGGATTGGTTCCTTCCATGGTTAGATGTAAGGGCTAAGCCATTTTGTCATGGTGGGAGGATTGGTTCCTTCCATGTCAGATGTGAGTGCTAAGCCATTCTAATGTGACTGTAGTATTGGTTCCTACATGGTCAAATATAAGCGTTGAATTCCAGTCTTGGAATGGAGGCACCTGGTCAGTTACCAAGAAAGCTCAGTCTGGGACTGAGGGCCATTCTTATGTGACTGTAGGATTGGTTCCTACATGATCAGATGTGAGTGCAGAGCCTTTCTGACATTTGTTGTCAGATGTAAGTGCAAATCCATTTCGGTATGGAGGATTGATTCCTCACATGGTCGAATATAAGTGTTGAGCCTTTCTGATATTGGTTGTCATATATGAGTGTTGAGCCTTTCTGACATTGGTTGTTAGATGTAAGTGCAGATCCTTTCAGCATGGAGGATTGTTTCCTCACATGGTCAAATGTAAGTGCCAAGCCTTTCTGACATTGGTTGTCAGATGTGAGTGCTGGGCCTTTCTGACAGGCTTGTGGGATGTGTTCCCACATGGTCATATGTGAGTGATGGGCGTGCCTTTCTTATATGATTATAGGATTGGTTTGTACATGATTAGATATAAGTGTTATGCGGGCCATTCTGACTTAGGGTCAGATATAAGTGTTGGAAGAATACCTACATGGAGGCTAGGCCTACAACCAGAATGAAGAAGGGCTGGCTTTGTAGAACTTCCTATGACAAGAAGAATCAAGAGATAGCACCCGCAATGATGATCCATCAGAGATGTTCTAGAACCAGAGATAATCCAGATCGAGTGATGATCTAGATCCAGATGAAGATGACTTGAAGATGAATATGACGAGGACTCGATGATGATCTAGATGATACAGAGAAGAAGACTTGTGCTGATAAATTATGTCAAGAGAATACCTTCCTAGTTAAGAGGGAGTGTTGATGTAATTGTAACTTCGAAATGCATTCACTTGTATTTCTTATGTATTGTATCCCGATGTTTATTCCGGGAAGTGTTTGTAATGTAATTGAGTCATGTCATGCGCTGATGTTCCGATTGGGAGTTTCTATAATGTAAACAAGTCATGTCAAGTCAATGTGGGTAACCCTCATATTATTCAAGGGTTAAAGTCCTCGCAGTTTTGGGGCCCTAGGGTTGTTAGACTCACCTAGTGAAGTCAGCCCTAGTGATTCATTGTCAAGTCGGAAATTAGTATAAATAGAGAATGAGTCTCTCTATTTAACACACACTCACTCACACTCACTTGTAGCACATAGCTGAGGCAGAAGAAGTTGCTAGGGCTAGAAAGAAAGAGGTTACTACTGTGGGGAGAACATATTACTATTTTGGGTTTTACTTTTGGTGTTGATTCTATCTTTGAGGAAGTTGTTGGGTTTTCTCCATTTATGGTTTCCCCTAGAAAAAACACTGTGTTCATTGTCTCTTGTGTTTGATTGTTGTGCTTGTTATTCTCTCAGTTAAACATCCTAATATAATGCTAGCTTAATGTTAAAAATATAACAAAGGAGGAGGATACTGAGGTGACCATTGCTGCCAACTAGTAGTGTTCCAATGTTGAGGTGGTTGGTAAGGTTGGTGATAAGGTGGAGGTTGTGGCAACAAATTTTGATATGGTGGTGGGTCCCTTGGTTTCCAAGGAGGCCTCCTGGATGTTTCACCAACATCCCCACTCTTGTATATGGCTTGTAACCCTGGTAATGATGGGAAATCATCTATTGGATGCTCCTCCATATAGATGTGACATACAAATTGGTTATTTAATTGGAATTCCCATTAGGGATGTCTAGTGCTGCATCTTGGACAGAAAATACTCATCGTTGCTCATTCCTCATCTTGCCTTTTCTTAGTGTTAAGTCATGAATTTGTTTTCTTCGGTCTTATATTTTGTTTGTGTTTTTGAAGCTTGCTTATTTGCCTACTTCTAGGAAATTTTGGTTTAGAAATCAATTTTGAGTTTATGCCTTTAGGTTTTCATTATTTTCATTTTTTTTTCTATGTCTTGAAGGGTTATATAGAGTATATTTTGATTAATGGTTCCAAGAATAGCACTAAGACCAAGGCTTAATCATATAAACCTAGTTTTAAAGTTGGATTATTGATCAAATAACACAAATTAGATTTTTGAAATTTCTTGTAGCGCAAAGGCAAAAATAATGCACTGGCGTGCTACAAGAAAATCACGAGTGCTCAATTTGTCATTTTTCATGCCGATTTCTTCAACAATCTTGTTTCTAAGGTGACTAATCACATCAATAAGCAGTTTTGATACGGTTCTGGCCAGGATAATCATATTAACAGGTGTTGGTCATCATGTGAGAGAGATCGTGATAATTTTATGCAAATGCATGGAAAATCAAGACAGAAAGTGGAATGAGGCACGATTTCTAGCAGGAGGTTCTCAAACTGAAGATTACGAAGCTGGTGGACGTCGAGGTGGAGACACATTGCTTAAAAATCAGGAATTTGGCAGTTGAAGGAGGAATTAGGGTTTCCCAGCGTGACAGTTAGAGGTGAGCTAGAGAGTTGAAGACACCTAGAGTGTTCAATTTGACATTTAGCAAGTTCAGGAATCAACTTCTAACACCTGCATCAAGCTTTGAATGAGGTATCTCACGTGACCTTGGTCACGACCTGTTAAAATTGGGGTTTTTTCTGATAAGCCTTATGATGTCAAATTGTTAGAGGAAAACATGAATGCATTTATTCAACAAACTTCCAATGATGAGATATTAGTCCAAAAGTCTAAATGAGCATCATTTGATGTTAGTAAAGTTCATAACAACACTGCCAGAGATTTCTGGTGCTGTGTTAAACCTAAATTATTAAACTTGGCACAAAGCATTTCCTGAATTGGTGATAGAATAGACTATGTAAAATTGAGGACAAGCAGCCTGTGAGAGTTCAAAGGAAAAATTGACTTCCAAGACTGTGAAAAAATAGGTTGTGAAGTTACTAACAGGGTCTAAAAACCACAGAAGATGAAGAGGAGTGGGAAGACTAGTAGGGTCGAGCCCACTGAGCTCAATTGGATAGACAAATTTCCACGACGTGCTGAACTCTTTGAAAATGCTGGATGGTTGAACTTTAAAAAAAAGATTGATGGATATAATGTTGAAGTCTCTCATAGGTTTGCTCAGTGTTATAACCAAGATATAGTATCATTTGATACTTTGAAGTTCAAATTGACTACAGATTTGGTGGCTGAAGCAACAGAGGTCAAAAATGAAGGAGAACTTTGGTTTAAGAAAGTGCCATTTACTTTCAATGCACAAAGGTATCTATTGCCTGCTATTGTTCTAGATTGGGGCAAGGGAGTGCCCATCCATAACTTTGGAGCTGAATGGGTAGAACGTATCAAGGTTCTACAAAGTTACGTTACATGTGAAGAAAGGTATGCCTTCATTTTCAAGTATCATTTCAGGTTCCTTCAACACCTTAGTGGTGAATCAAAGATGAATCCATCTTTCTTCTTGCTAAAGATCTTACAGAAGATGTCTAGCAGGATCAAAGAACACCAAGACCATGCAATATAGTCCATCTTTAACCACGGACTTATCAAGCTTATTATCAACAATGTTCTGCAGAAAGAAGGAAAGACTTGGGAATACTTTCTCTTTTGGTCAAGGTTCCACAATAACCAAGAAGGACAGTCTACCAGGAAGCCAGCTGACAAAGGACAAACCCTGATCATAAAATTAAGACAAAGAGTGAAGGTTGAAGATGAAGAATGTGTTAAAGTAGAGGAAGTTGCAGAACCTGCAAAAGAAGATTGTGAATCTAAGCAGCATCCAGATGACAGTGAGAACAAAAATTTATTGTTTATTCACAAAGAGACTCAGCCTGTTCAAAATAATGCACCATCAGAGACATTCATTGATGAAAAAATTGTTTTTGCAGAGAAGGCCTCAGGTGATGAAGAAAATACCAAGGTCCAACAACAAAGTCCAATTACAGTCTTGTCTGAAGATGAAACATACTTGTTGGAGGAGGATAAACTTACTGTCATTGATAAAACTAGGATTGGCAGAAAAAAGGAGTCTTACAGTCATGAGGATAGGATAACAATACCAAAGAAAAGGAAGCTTAAAGTTAGGGAATTTGCCTCTATCATCCATCAAGGCAAAACTTTAAAAATTGTAGGAGAAATTGCTCCAGGATGGAGACCAAAGACTAGACCCAAGAAAAAACTAAGGCTAAACATGAAGACGCTACTAAACCCTAAGTTGAATATAGAAGAGGTAACTATGATTGAAATTCTTCCTCAGATGAAAAGCTGGAGATTGGCAAGGGTGACAGCAAAGGGAAAAATCCATTGAAATCAGAAGAAGAATCTAGCCTCACTGAGACCAAATTGTCTACTGTATTTTTGGAAATACAAGGTTAAATGTTAAAAGAACAACACAAAGATGAAATAAAGGTTTCTCATTCAGAAAACAAATTGTTGGTTGATGAAAATGTTCTTGGTGAAATTGAGACTCAAGAGAACTTAAGTGTTCATGATGCTTCTACGGAGATGCTTCCTGAAGATGAGGATATCTTTAGAAGACTTAACATTCCCTGGCTTCCTGATGAGCTGCAAAGTACAACAGGAAACAAGGCATTTGACTCAGAGAAAGAAAATTTACAGAGAACTATCAAGCAGTATAAACATCAAGTAAAGTATATGCAGGTGACAACTGATGGTTTGATTACATATAATAAGAGACTCAGAGAAGACCTAGAAGAGGTGAATAATCACTATCAAGAACTAATTGCAGTCTCCAAAGAGGCCTTAAAAAGGAAAAGAAGTACAGAGTTACAATTCGCAGGATTAAAACAGACTATCAGAGACCTACAGCAACAAAATGAAGAGCTTACAAGAAGAATGACAGAGATGGAAGCAAAGCAGCTAAAAGCTAGGAGAAATGCCCAAACCTTAGAGGGTATAGCTTTGTTAGCAGAAGCTGCTAAAGATCTATGAGCATTGTTAGAAAAATCAGTTACTTGTTATGTTTTGAAGAATATTTTACTTTTGTAATTACTATTTTGATAAAATCATTTCGATGAGTAGGGTAAAAAGCAGTTAGGGTTTAGCCTCGAACTGAATTTTGAAAGATAGTATTTAGGGATGTCACAAAGAGAACTAAGGGTTCAACTTTTGGCTTGCTAGATGTTGGAGTAGGGCCCCGTAGCTATAGGAAAATCTGCTATATTTGGACAAGAAAGTCAAAGGAAATAGTACCTGAAGCGGCCAAGAAGAGAGAGCTCAACCACTGCACTTAAGGCAGTGGCCGAGAAGAGAGAGCTCAACCACTACACTTAAGGCAGCGGCGAAGATAGGAGGGCTCAGCTACCCTCATAAATGGAAAAGGAGAAACAGACTGAGGTATTGAAGATAAAGGACATAAGGGGAGTGACCGAGGAAGCGGCGCCCATACCAACGATCAACATTGAAAAGCGTGGAAGACTCCAGAAAGCTGTGGTGTGATGGAAAGCGGCAGTTCAAAGTACATATAGGCTGACTGTCATAGTTAGGGTTTTTGGGTTACTGCTGGGAAAGGCCCACAGTGTTGTAACACGGTGAGACCTTCGGGCCACCTATTTAAGCATGTATTTTGTATTATGAAAGGTTAGCTAGTCAGTTGGTTTGTTAGCTCATAGTCAGTTAGACAGTTAGACATTGAGGAAGAGTTGAGCTCTGGTTTTGTTAGTCAGTCTGTAGTTATCTTACTGTAACCAGTAGATGGCTCCTTGAGCATGAATGTAACAATCTGCAGGGATTGAGTGAGAGAGAGAGGAAGAGTATATTGTAAGAAGAAGCAAAATAGAAGGAGAAGAGATCTAGGAGAGAAGGGCTCCCGGCTGTGTGCGTGGAGTTTCCCATAATATCTCAAGCTGCATAATAGGTTGCAGCAGAACTGTGTTTACTCTCTCAAGATATAATATAAAAACCAGTTCCTGTGGATGTAGCTTTCCCCCCTGGAAGTGAACGATGTAAAATCCGTGTGTTGTGCGACTGTTCGTGTGATTGTGTTTACTTATTTGCTATCTGTTATTCATTACAGGAACTTTGCTTAACAGTTAATGAATGTATGTATGCTATCCTTCAGTTTACAGTAGCATAGAAAGTTAACTGCGAGTTGAATCTGTTAAGTATTCTGCGTATGAGTTCACCAGTGCTTGATTCATGACAGATAACAGTTACAGTTTCAAATGACCTCTGTATATTTAGTTCAGCAAGTTGAGAATAAGTGATGTTCAGTGTGTTACTATAGAAGCTTAAGTGAAGATTGTGTAACACCCTTACGAATGTTAACTGAGCTATTATACCCAAAGAGAAAGCCGTTGGAACTTAAGGGTTGATGAGCATATTAAGCCTTACTATAGGAGATATTGCAGCATAGAAAGGCGATATCGCACTATCGGAGGAGCCGCGGTGTGAGATATCGCAGGTTAAGTGTTGGAAGAAGAGAGAGTTTGCACAATGTCCTGGAAGCTGCAATGCGATAAGATCCAGTCCCATAGAAGGCTCAGAGAGGAAGAGAGAAATAGCTTTGCAGAGAAATCCCACTAGTTAACCAGAGTAGAGAGAACCCTAGGATGCTACAGAACCCGGTTTAGGACACCTAAGTCTTCAACCTCCCCATCCAAGATCACTTCGGGTGAGACTTTAGGCCGTTCTGCGGTCTGTTTCCGAAAGGGCCAACGAGCTAGGGGTTTTGTTGGTACACTAAAGTAAACCCGGGTCTTCCCTGAAGACCAACAAATGGTTCTGTTGCTGGTTTTGAACAAATTGAAGAGCTGATGTTCTGTTGGCATCCTACTAAAGAATAAATTAACCACTGGGTTGAGTTTAAGGAAAGAGAATTTGCCGAAAAAGAAAAAAAGAGTCCTAGGCTGAGTACAGAGGACTGGTTACAAAAACATATCTTTACAGACCTGCATGAGATATTTTTTGCAACCTATGTGAATGAGTTGTATGATTGGTTGTCAAAGTTGACTGATAAGCATATACTCAAGAAGAAAAGGAACATTATTTGGACACCGGAGTTGATTCAAACCGTGAAGAGCGTAGATAATCCCATTTCGCGGGCAGTAGACTTCTGGTTTGCGAGTTTGCTGGAAAGTTTCATTACAGAGTTTGCAGTTGATCAAAGAAAGAGTTTCAGCGAAGTAGAGAGGTACTTCTTCAAAGGATATCATGGTAATTACTTGAACTCTTTAAATTTGTCTCTTAAGATGTTATTACATGAAAAAGGAGTACTGGATATATTCTCAGATGAATAAGTTAAGTAAGTGTAATGTCACAAGAGTTTGAGAGTGATTTTGAAGAAATTGGATGTACACGTAGTGGTAAGAAATATAAAGTAGATTTCAGATCTTCCTTCTTTGAAGATAGTTCAGATAGCACTAGAGAACAGAGTCAAAGTAATAAAGAGAGAACAGGAGGGCGTATCCCTTACCACCCTTATACCCCACAGAAACCGACTGGGACTCAGAATAATCCCGCAGGAACTCCATCAAGTAGTTCACACATAGTACATACTACCTCAACCACTTATACTATGAAACGGGAACTATATACTATGAATGAGAACTCTACCCATAAAAACAATGATTTTTGCAAAAAAACACCAAAAACACCCCCCAAATAGAAAAGTGTTGATACCAGTATACACGTTTTTTTTTTTAGGGTAAAAAATAGAGCCATGGACTAAGCATCCCATATTGTTGTTTAACAAAACTTTAAAATCAACCTTAAATTGGAAAAAAAGAAAAATTCTTGAAGAGATAAATTACAACTTTCTGGAAAATTACATATTAAAGAAAAAACAAATTTCTCTAATAATTTCACCATTTATTGACACAATAATAATTTCAAGGTACATTTATTATATAGAACCATAAATGCATATTCCTCCCAGTCTTCTCTTGAAGAGTAAAATGACTACTCACAAATCTCTTGAAGACACCACCCTATTTTCATTGGAGGAAACACACAGACCCCTCAAATTTCAATCCTCAAACCTATGCATGAGGGCATCAGGTATGAGTTCTTCATGTTGAAGCTTCTCCTACTATTTAGGACTGGTGCACAGGCCACTTGGATGTGCAGTAGGAGTTCCTGGAAGTTATTTGTTTGGAAGATATACCTGTTGTTTCTAGTACACAAGCCATTAAAGACCTAAACAGATGCAAGTGAGGAATATGAAATAATCAATCACCCAAACAGAAAAAAATGCTAGTTAGGAAACCCATAATCCAAATGGTAAAACAGACTAACTTTGAAGCACAAAAATCAAGATATGTTTCATGAGGGGTAAAATTTGTGGGTTATTGTAGTACCCGTGGAGGGAAATCCATGATAGCCAATAACTCAAAAGATAAAATCCAGGTAAAGGCTTAGATAAAAATCCAAGACACAAGTACATTTGGACTGAACAGACAAATTTAAAGAAACACATAGATGAAATCTTTTATAATTAACAACGTTGAAGCAAACTATATTTGATTCATATCTAGACCTATTGGAATACCTGCTTCCTTATAAAAACCTTTAGAATGTACTTCCTATTTTGGGAGTCAATTTAGGTTAACATTGTATTAATTTCAAATAATTATAACATTTAAATATTTTTAAAAAATCAATTTGTTATTATAAAATAAAATACTCTATTTTATTTATTTATTACATGTTTGACATGAATTTGAAATTTGATTTAATTATTTTCATCCTACTGGTGACGTGGAGGTAAAACTTAGGAAAAAAAAGTGATTGGGTATCTATTATGTGTTCTTCAAGAGCATGTTATTAGACTCTTTGGGAACACATATCTAACTTACAGTTAAGACCCCAAGTCAAGAGGACTACACGGCAATATTTAAACCTGCCATAGTAAATATTATTTAAATAATGTGTTTTTACATACAACTGCTTTGTATTTTGGTTGTTTCTAAGAATGAATTTTATGTGTTTGGAGTCTAGATGAGAAATGGGTCTAACTAGCATAGATCTAAATCTTAGACTGCAATTCATCGGTTGTTTGAGATTTTTTGTATGGCTGTATAGGAGGCATTACATATGGTTTCAAGGCCATGTACAAGGTCAACATATTTTTGCGTATAATGACATGGCCTCAAATTTTTCATTAATATTATATGCCATAGATACTGCTCTTCAAATTAAACACTATATTTTTTAAATAAAAAATGTATCTTTAACCTCTTAGCTATTTATGAGCTGCCTTATCTTTAAACTTTGTAGGTTTTCAAGCTCATTGACTTGCCGTCTTATTCCTTTGTTTGTCTTCAAACTTTGGTCATTTCTAAAGTGGGATGGAGGTTTAGAATCTATTTGTTTTGAAGATAAGAGAATCCATGAGGAGTAGTTTAATATGCATCCACAGCCCATCGCAGTGTATTTAGCTCATTGAGTTGAGTTTTATGAATGGGAATCATATAACATTGAATTTTGAAGAGGCATTCACATCCCATCGTTTCAGCCATTGAATTTGGCAATGTTATCATATTTTATTGGGAAATTAAAGGATTATCATATCTAATCATATGAACTTAGGCTTAAATGGGTAAAAGTTCATAAACAGAACCTTCATAATCATATGAAGCTCATTTCCTTTTATGTTTCATGGTTATCCATGTTTTTCTAAGAAATTAATGTAATTTTTTTTAGAAAGGGAAAAAAATATTTTATTAAAGATTAAACAGTTTACGTCATACAAAGGTTTGGATAAGGATTAAAGTCTATTTATTTGGACTAAAGTAACAGGTTCAAATTGTTGAAAGGATTTTTGTTACATATAGAATAAATTAATTTATTATTATTATTTTAACTATATATGTATTGATTTATTTTAGTAATTTTAATGGTCTTAAATGGCTAAAAATTCATAAAGAGGAAGCTTCATAATCATATGGAGCTCTAACTTCCAAAATTTATACCAAATTTGAAAACGATATTTTCTGGGACTAAACTTTCTGGGTTGTCAGAAATTGATCTCACCCATTGAATGATCGATTAAAATCCAAATTCCATTGATGCTACTCAGAACAGGTTTCGAATTGTTACTTCCTGGACCACATCAACTTCAATAATTTCAGCACGTGCAAATATAGAGATATCAGAGGGGACAACGTTCTCTCAGGGTTAAAACACTAACGTTGGAAGTGAAAAGACACGTCATGATGTCAGAGATATGGTGATGAGATATATATGCGCTCGACATATCCAGATCAACAATGTAGCACACAGTTGAAATTGGAATTTAACTTCCTTTACTCGATATGTTTTTAATTGGCCGCACTGTCTCCAGGTTGTAGATTGTGGGACTGATTATCCTTTGTTTTTCCCTATTTGTATGTGTATGTAGAGTGCACATATCCTCACTTTGCAATAGGAAAATTTTCCTGGAGACAAAACAAAACAAAACAAAACAAAATACCTAACAAAACAAAACAAAACAAAAAAAATACCTAACAAAACAAAAAGATAAAATAAAAAATTACCCTTATAATACTAAATATAATTAATAATAAATATAAAGAATCATTATAATTAATAATTATAAATATAAATCATTATAAACACCACAACTTTACCTTTATTCCCAACATTCTCAACCATATATATCCTTTTAATATAATAAGAATCTAAATTTTTATGATTCACTATAAAAATAAAAATACAAATACCACTATCATGATCTCATCCTTAAAGCTCTCATCAATCCGATAATTTTTTTGTTATAAAAAAATAATTCTTATCTCATCATAAATACCAAATGTTCACTATTTCTAGTTCGTGCATAAATACCAAATGTTCACTATTTCAAGTTCGTGTCAATGGTATTGTATATTATTAGTTCAACTAAATTCCAGAGTACATTTTATAAAATATAATAAAAAGAATTTGCCGTTTACCATACAAGCATATCCAAGCGAATTATAAATTGCAACTATATATATTACGAATATATTGGCATGTTTAACACCATTATATACCCCGCCACTTGGAATAAAAATGTTTCCATATCACCATACTATGCAATGAAATTAGCATTGAGCACAACAGTAAGCATTATCGATTGTAATAACATATAACTATCACCCGCCTTCGATGCCGGCATCGAGGGCCGTAAATTGCAACTATATATATTACGAATATATTGGCATGTTTAATACCATTATATACCCCGCCACTTGGAATAAAAATGTTTTCATATCACTATACTATGCAATGAAATTAGCATTGAGCACAACAGTAAGCATTATCGATTGTAATAACATATAACTATCACCCGCCCTCGATGCCGGGCATCGAGGGCCGCCCTTTGGTGCCCAAGCGGGTGGAGGTCATAAACTATTAGTTGGTGAACGACGGCTTGCACGACAATGAGACCCTGCAGGATCAAGGCATGGAGAACTGTTTCTTCTAGCTCTATAAGCATTGCACAAGTTCAAATATTATAATATATTGTATATAGGCAAGGAAATATAGCTACAATAAATAATATCGTATATGGTAAATATGAATGAACTGTCTTAAACTTCTTGCAGCAAAAGCCCTCGATGCCGGGCATCGAGGGCCACTGTGAGGGTCGTCCTTTGGCGCCCAAGCGGCGGAGACAAGATAAGAAATCGTTCAGTTGACTGCTCTTCTAACTTGCGTTTGATCAGAATAAAATTTGTGTTTCCCCTACTTCGTTCAGCGATAAATTCTCTGTAACATTTCAATTGTACTGACTTCAAATGTAAAAGCCATTATGACAGACTCGACGAAATTATGTTGGGCAATATCTGTTTTCTATATTAAAACGTTTCAAATCCATTCGAAATCTTGGTAACTTAACCTATAGTTGCAATGTCTTACTCAACCTTTCAATCGGTGAAGTTTAGGGTTTGAGTATTGAATATTTTCGAAATGCATTGAGCTGTAGATCTCATTCATTCTGGCATTTAATTTCAAATCGTGAAGACACAGCATTAGAGATTTAGATCTCATTCATTCTGACGTTGAAATCAAATCATGAAGACGTAGCATTCGAGTAGTAGATCTCATTCATCCTGGCGTTGAATTCAAGTCATGAAAACACAACATTTGAGCTGTAGATCGTCGAGCCACGTAGTGTCTAATCCCAAATTAAAACTTCTGTCAAATCTCGTCATCATATATTCTTATTTATTCACATTATAAATCTCATCCAGAAGCGTGATCAGGTGTCCTATGTGTAATATAGATCTCTATGTATCGACCCACATTTCTTAAACATTGCCAGGACTGCAATTTCAAATTAATTTCCAGATCTGCATTCAGTGTGTCGATTTCTATCACTTAATGTTCCATGACTGTATTTATGATTTAATTTCCAGTTTTGTGG
>LPNX011055513.1:110990-160921 GCA_001517045.1 Pseudotsuga menziesii | reverse complement strand
GGCCCCAAAAAATGTCTGAAAATGAAAATGTGTGATACTCGCATCAACCATTTTTGAAATGGGGGTAAAAATAGCTACTAAAATTAGGAGAGAGAAAAACGAGAACTGTGTTGAGTTCTTGTTTCATAGTATAAGTGGTTCCTCTACATCACCTACATTTACACCGCCAAGTGGTAGTAATACAGCAAATCAGAATCCAACACGTAGAAACAAAATGGGGGATGAGATGAAATTACGTACCTTTAAGGGTACAGGGGTAGAATACCCAGAACAACATTGGTTCCTATGTGAAGCTGTATGGACCATTAAACAGATCCAGGATGATAATACTAAACTTGTCCAGTTGGCCACTACACTTAGAGAAAGAGCTTTAACATGGTATATGAAGTATACATCAGCGCAGATTAGAACACTCGTACAGGTCAGGACTGCAATGATCAAAGAATTTAAGAAACCCAAGTCTGAGTCACAATGTATCATAGAGCTTAAAGACATCAAACAGTCACCCACAGAGTCAGTATGGGATTTTTATTAGAAATTTAAAGCTCTTATAGACCAAGTTAGCTTTGAGTTTGCACCGGAGCAGCATAAGGAAAGGTTCATCGCAACACTTCTCCCTCATATCAGAATTCCACTAATGCAACAGAGACTCTGTACACAGGATGAAGCATTGGAGATGGCAATGAAACTAGAGGATTCACCTCTAGTTGAGACTAGTGCGGGTATGACAAGCTTACAAAACCAGTTAGCCAATCTCACGTTACAACTACATGAGATTAAGAAAGGAAAAGAGGTTGCACAAGAATTATGGTGCACAAAGTGTAAAGGACAGGGCCATACCAAAGATAACTGTCCAGTATTTGTTGAGTATCTAGCAAGTGGGTCTCCTAACCCCTTAGTACAGAATCAAGGGCCATGGTGTGAACTCTGCAGAACAAGAGGACATAGACCACAGGAATGCCTTTTACTTCAGAAGTATGTACAAAATCCCAAGAACTTATATTGTAACTTCTGTAAGTCAGTAGGACATGATGAAAATAACTACAGAGCTTATGATCTCATGATAGAGAGAAAACATGACTTATACAGAGTCCAGTCAGAGACACTAGGTCCAGCAGCAAGACCACAGCATGAACCGACTCATGATGGCCATGGAGGAGGATTCAGAGGACAAGGCCGTGGTGGAGGATTTGGCCGTGGCCGTGGACTGATTGTTTGTTACAATTGTGGAGCTGTAGGAAATTTTGCTAGGGATTGTCAGAACCCTACTACAACATGTAAATATTGTAAGTCCTATGATCACATTATAGAAGAATGTCCTATCTTGATAGCCAATATTAGGGACCCTAAGCCAACAGTACATCAGAATATTCAGCTTATTGTTGCTGAGCAGAAAGAACCAGAACCAAGCATCAATGTTGTGACTCGCAGCGGTGCTTCCACTAGTAGGACATCGCAGGATGTCGAAAATAATACAGGTCCGGAGTGGGTGCACAAAGCCACTAATAAATCAACACCACTTGACCTGCAGAAGAACAAAGAAACATTTCAGCAAGATAAAACTTTCTTTACTGACCCTACACCGTCAGGATCGCAAGTATTGCCTTGTAGGGTCGTACCGCAGCAAACACCTTGTGGCGTTAGTCCTGTGCAGATATCGCAGGCTACCACATCTGGAAGGTGCGAAGAGGATGAGCTGATAGGAAGTGTACAATCCTTTCTGCGGAGTTGCTTGAAACTCGTAAGAAATGAGAAAGCTATCGGAGAGCTTCAATGCATTATAGATCAATATCAGTAGCCTTCTTCCATGAGCAGTGCACAATGTGTTGTTCATAATATTATGGGCCATACAAGAACAAGTAGAGAAATGAGACTCACAGCACAAATTGGAGAATTTGAAATGGATGAGGTAATCCTAGACTTAGGATCGAAATTAAATGTTCTGACTAAGAAGACATGGGAACAGATGGGTAGCCTTAAGTTAGCCAGATCACCTATCCATCTGTGCTTAGCCAATCAATAGAGGGTATCGCCACTGGGTCGGTTACCGTAAGTGCCAGTTGATATTGATGGAGTTTGCAGCTTTGCAGATTTTGAAGCCATAGAAATTATTGGTGATAGTAGACCATATCCAACTCTACTAGGTATTGATTGGGCAATTGATAACATGGTCATTATCGATTTAAAGAAAAAACAAATGACCTTTGAGGATAAACAGATCCGGGTCATCGCACCGTTGGATCCTTTTCAGGGTCCTAGATACATTGAACCTATCAGAGCAGAGGAAGAGGTATGTAATATGGAGAGCCTCTATCAGATGACTGCTAATCAAAGTGATTATATCAATCCGACCGCAGAAGGAAATATTAGTTGGCAATGCGACAGTTCATGTGCATCAGATTCGGAGGTTGGTTTAGAAAATTGGCAGAATAGACTTGATGAAGTCTCAGCTCGTAGATGTGCGTTTATGACTAAGTCACTGCGATGGATTGGTGCATAGATTAAGGATATCCCGTCGTTTGATGGCTTAGCAGATGTCAATGACTTTTTACAGCAGTGTGAGCAAGAAATTCCTCATGAGCAGAGGATGGCAACTATTGACCTTACAGTAAGAGCCACACCTGCAAGATTGTGGCATGCACATAAAGAACATATCACATCATGGGATGATTTGAAGAGATTGATGGTGATCAAATTCTCTAATGACAAGGAGTTTCTACAGCAGAAATATACAGGAGAAAGTGACCCCAGGTCACATATTAAGAGTTGTGAACAGAATTGGTCGGACATTCCAGAGGATGAATGGGTTCACCTATTCATTCACACTTTAGACACAATCCCAAGGAATTGGTACACTGAGACAGAGTTGCGCAGAGGAACAACTACATGGCTAGTTATGATAGACAACTTTGAACTCACTTTCGCTTTTGAATCTGAGTATCCAAGCATTGATCAGGCTCTAGATGTCATAAGGACTAAGATATTTGATGACTATACCCTATCAGTGTCTGCTCAATCTGATTGGTCTATCCAGTTAGAACATGCGCTAGAGTGTTACAACTTCATAGAAGAGTCAGGCGATGAGGATGAGAATCCTCGCAATATCAACATTACAAAGTCAGAAGGGACTCGCGAAGTTGATGGACCAAATCTAGAGATTCCAGCTATCACAGAGCCTATTAATATTAAAAAGATCAATATTGGCACAGAAACAGAACCAAAGTTTGCCTCTATTGGAGACTATTGGGATGATGAAACGGTAGGACACATCATAGATCTGTTGCACAACTATCAGGACTTATTTCCCACTAAGTTTACAGAGATGAAGGGAATAGTAGGAGATTTGCGAGTAATGAGGATACCTTTGAAAGAGGATACTAGGCCAGTTAAGCAGCGTCCATACAAATTAAATCCTCACTATAAAGAAAAAGTTAAGGATGAGATTGATAAGATTCTAGCAGCAGGCATCATTGATCCCGTAGAGGAAAGCGAATGGGTTAGTCCTATGGTTTTGCAGGAAAAGAAAGCTAAAGGAGAAATCAGGATTTGTGTCGATTTGTGCAAACTCAATGACGCATCACTTCATGACCCATTTCTGACACCTTTTACTGATGAAGTATTAGACAATGTGGGAGGATAGGAGGTCTATTCCTTCACTGATGGATTTTTAGGCTATCACCAGATAAGAATCCATCCAGAGGATCGACATAATACCACCTTTGCGACAGAATGGGGCTCATTCCAGTATATGGTAATGCACTTTGGTCTTAAAAATGCACCAGCTATTTTTTCAAGAGTAGTAGTTTCTATCTTTAAGGAATACATCCATAAATTCTTATAAGTCTATTTTGATGATTGGACTGTATTTGATTTAATCAACAAGCATATAGGAGATTTAAGGCTCATGTTGGAGAAATGTAGGCAATATCAAATTTCTCTTAACTTGAAGAAATGTATATTTTGTGTGCCATTTGGTATTTTGTTGGGTCATATTGTTTGCAGACAAGGCTTAATGGTAGATCCTGCAAAGATTGCCATCATCGTAAATCTTCCAGCACCCAACTCAGTCAAGCAATTGAGGACAGTGCTTGGTCATACCGGGTACTATAGAAAATTCCTAAAGGGTTATGCAAAGATCACAACACCTATGGAAAAGCTATTAAAGAAAGACGTGAAATTCCTATGGAATGAGGAATGCCAGCAAAGACACTCTTAAAGAGAAGATGGTTACAACACCCATCTTAGTATTTCCAGATTGGAACAAGCCATTTCATGTACATGTGGATGTATCTGGCATCGCACTGGGGATTGTCTTAACACAACCAGGAGAAGGGGGTATCAATCACCCTATCGCATACTCAAGCAGAAAGTTATTTATTGTAGAAAAGAACTACACCACTACAGAGAGAGAAGGATTAGCTATGGTGTATGCTCTACAGAAATTCAAGCACTACCTATTGGGTGCCCCATTCAAGATGTTCACTGACCATTCTGCTTTAAAATACTTGGTCAATAATCCAGTGTTAGGAGGAAGGATCTGCAAATGGTTACTCCTATTTCAGGAGTATGAATTTGAAATTATTGTAAAACTAGGGAGATTAAATGCCAGACCTGATCATCTATCGTGAATAGATTCAGGAGAAGAACCAAGTAATTTAGAGGATAATTTGCCAGATGCACAATTATTTTCTATCCAGGTTGTAGATGAGTATTATGCAGATATTATTCACTTTATCACTACAGGGTGGGCACCGGTTGAGTTTACTAAGCAACAAAAGAAACAGTTAGTTCTTAAAGCAATAGAATTCACTTTGATCGTAGGACAGTTATACAAGTTAGGTCCAGATGAAGTCCTGCGTAGATGCGTTCTGCCACATGAGAAAGAGGCCATTATCGGAGAAGCACATTCAGGTACCGCAGGAGGTCATTTCGCAGGAAATCCGACTATGCAGAAAATTCTAGCTGCAGGATTATGGTGGCCTACTTTGCACAAAGACGCTAAGGAGTTTTGCAGATGCTGCGATATCTGCCAGAGGGTAGGAAAACCTTTGCGAGGAGATAAAATTCCACTGCGACCACAGATTACGCTGGGGGCATTTGACAAATGGGCTATAGATTTTGTGGGTCCTATCAACCCACCAAGAAAATGAACTGGTGCGAAATACATCATCACAGGAATAGAATACCTCACTAGGTGGGCAGAGGCCAAAGCAGTAAGGAATTGTGATGTTGCTACAACTGCACAGTTCATTTTTGAAAACATCATAAGTAGATTTGGATGTCCAGTAATTTTGATGAGTGATCAAGGCACACACTTTCTGAATCACACTATTGAGGCCTTGATGGAGGAATTTCAAATACAGCACCATAAGAGCACTCCCTACCACCCACAAGCTAATGGTACGGTGGAGGATTTTAACAAGATTCTAGAAAATGCTCTTACTAAGATCTGTAACAACCAAAGAAATGATTGGGACCTCAGGGTTAATGCTGTGTTATGGGCTTATAGGACTACATGCAAGAAACTTAGAGGACACACACCTTTCAGCTTGGTGTATGGACAAGAGGCTGTTATGCCTGTGGAATATATTATTCCCAGTTTAAGAATTGCTCAGATTACCGAGATATCTGATATAGATACGATGAATGAAAGACTAGCGTAGCTGCTTGCCTTAGAAGAAGACAGATTCATCGCACGATTTCATCAGAAAGTGCAGAAGGCACGAGAAAAATCTTGGCATGACAGACACATCAAGAGAAATATTTTTCAAATAGGAGACCTAGTGCTCCTTTATGACAGCAAGTTTGTTAAGTTTCCATGGAAGTTCAAAACACATTGGTTGGGGCCATATCAGATTCAGCAAGTTACAGAAGGAGGTGCCGTTCAGCTCAGTAAACTGAACGGGGAGCTTGTTCCTACCTCGATTAATGGAAGTAGGCTTAAGCTTTATAGTGATAGCCACTCCACCTCCCAGCCCTAACCCAGATAGTTTATGTGGCGTGCATATGTCCATTGTAGTTGAAAGGAGGCATCGCACCCCTAACTAGTCTACACAGAAAAAAAAAGAAAAAGGTTCTAAGTATGAATCGTAGTGTTGCGCAAGTCATAGGACGCTTGTGGAGTTTTTTTCTTCTGAACGTTGCAGAGTTTTATGCCAACACTTTGGTTTAAGACGATGCGGTGTGACATTGCAGTGATGCGATGTTCCCCATGCCACATAGATGATTTTGAAAAGGGACAGAGGGTCAGTCACTTTGCCTTCTGACAAGCAGTTAATATAAATATGATAGGTATACGTTGCCCTAGATTTGGAAACAGTACAGTGATTTTCCTATATTTGGTAAATCTTGGTCGAGATTGCCGGTGCCTACACACAACGTTCGAGGAAAATTTGATTGGATTTTAGAAATTAATGAGGATCGAGACGACGGATGTTGTCTTATCCATGCAATAAATGCATTCGACGGGTCTAGTCTAAGTGACCGTTGCTTCAGAAATTATTGCCTTCGTTATAAATACACAAATCATTCACACATAAGGGTTACTTTTGCAATTTCTGAGAGTTACAGAGCAATTTGAAGAGTTTCCCCTGTGCAGAGATACTCCAGTTACAGAGTGTGGGTTTTTCCCAGTTTCGCAGCCATTTCCCATCCAGAGTATTGCACTGGGTGGTTTCTGTCTGAGGAGGAACCTTTAGAATACATTGTGCAATGATTCCAGTGTGGTGGCCTCAAGTTTTCTATGACGACACCGGCCAGGGTTGTGAAATTAGGTGCACCACAGGTCAGACAGATGCCAAGGATGAGGATTCAAGCTCAAATAGTAGAAGAGTCCAGCCCATAGCAGGGAAGAAGAAAGACGAGAATATCACTGAAGATAAGAGCGCAAAGAAGACGAAAAGTGAGAAAAAGAAAGAGAAGGGCTCCTGGCTGTGTGCGTGGAGTTTCCCAAAAGATCTCACGGAAAGAAAAAAGGACCAAGAAACAGGCATCCAAGACTCAGAAAAACAAAAGCAAATGGGAAAGGAACAAAGCAAAGATGTTGAAAATGAGAGAGATACAAAAAATGTCCAAGAAGGTAGTTCCATTAAAGCTGGAAAAGGACATGTATCCTCATGGAATTTTTACCAATGTGCATATCAACTTAAAGGTATGCTGAAAGACATCTACTTTCCCTATATTCAGAATGATGATGGCTTTGATGAGTCTGTTCAGACAAGTGCTCCAGTAGAATTTGAGGTGCATGGTACAAACTTGACCGAGGTAGCAGGAGATGAGGTCGTTGAAACAAATTTAGCAGCCTATAAATGGTACGCCATTTATTCTGGAGCTTCACTTAAGGAAAGTGTTGCCACTATTTTAGAGAAAGCGGCACAAGACTGTGTCGAAGCTATGGATAAATAAGTCGCAGGACTCAGGGTGAGATTCGCAAGGACTTCGTAGGAAGCCAAGAAGAAGCTACAGCAAGAGAAGCTAGCTATTAGTGGATCAGGGACGAGCCACAAGTAAGTGTTAGGGGATTTTTGGAGTAGGGCCTCGTAGCTACAGGAAAAGCTTCTATATTGGGACAAGAAATTCAAAGGAAACAGTACCTGAAGTGGCCGAGAAGAGAGAGCTCAACCACTACACTTAAGGCAGCGGCCGAGAAGAGAGAGCTCAACAACTGCACTTAAGGCAGCAGCGAAGATAGGAGGGCTCAACTACCCTCATAAATAGAAAAAGAGCAACAGGCCAATGTATTGAAGACAAAGGACAGAAGGGGAGCGACTGAGGAAGCGGTGCCCATACCCACGATCAGCGTGGAAGACTGCAGAAAGCTGTGGTGTGACAGAAAGCGGCAGTTCAAAGTACAGATAGGCCGACTATCATAGTTAGGGTTTTTGGGTTACTGTTGGGAAAGGCCCATAGTGTTGTAACATGGTGAGACCTTCGAGCCTCCTATTTAAGCATGTATTTTGTATTATGAAAGGTTAGCTAGTCAGTTGGTCTGTTAGCTCATAGTCAGTTAGACAGTTAGACATTGAGGAAGAGTCGAGCTCTGGTTCTGTTAGTTAGTTTGTATTTATCTTACTATAACCAGAAGCTGTCTCCTTGAGCATGAATGTAACAATCCGCAGGGATTGAGAGAGAGAGAGAGGAAGAGTATATTGTAAGAAGAAGCAATATAGGAGAAGAGATCTAGGAGAGAAGGGCTCCCAGCTGTGTGTGTGGAGTTTCCCAGAATATCTCAAGTTCATAATAGGTTGCAACGGAACTGTGTTTACTCTCTCAAGATATAATATAAAAACCAGTTCCCATGGACGTAGCTTTCCCCTCTGGAAGTGAACCACGTAAAATCCATGTGTTGTGCAACTGTTCATGTAATTGTGTTTACTTATTTGCTATCTGTTATTCATTACAAGAATTTTGCTTAATAGTTAATGAATGTATGTATGCTATCCTTCAGTTTACAGTAGCATAGAAAGTTAACTACGAGTTGAATCTGTTAAGTATTCTGCGTATGAGCTCACCAGTGCTTGATTCATGACAGTTAACAGTTACATTGTCAAATGACCTCTGTATATTTAGTTCATCAAGTTGAGCATAAGTGATGTTCAGTGTGTTACTGTAGAAGCTTAAATGAAGATTTTGTAACACCCTTACGAAGGTTAACTGAGCTATTATACCCAGAGAGAAAGCCATTGGACCTTAAGGGTTGATGAGCATATTAATCCTTACTATAGGAGATATCACAGCGTAGAAAGGAGATATCGCACTATCGGAGGAGCTGCAGTGTGAGATATCACAGGTTAAGTGTTGGAAGAAGAGAGAGTTTGCGCAATGTCCTGGATGCTATGATGCGATAAGAGCCAGTCCCATAGAAGGCTCGGGGAGGAAGAGAGAAACAACTTTGCAGAGAAATCCCATTGGTTAACCAGAGTAGAGAGAACCCTAGGATGCTACAGAACCCGGTTGAGGACAGCTAAGTCTTCAGCCTCCCCATCCAAGATCACTTCGGGTGAGACTTCAGGCCGTTCTGTGGTCTGTTGCCAAAAGGGCCAATGAGCTAGGGGTTTTGTTGGTACACTAAAGTAAACCCGGGTCTGCCCAGAAGACTAACACTAGAGGAGGTCTCCTGACTTGTTGATAAGCTAAGTATATGACTCTCATGTGTATCTAAGGAATTGATTATGAAATATATGCTCCATTTTACCCTTCAGTCTATTCTTTGGATTCATTTTTAGCTTGTTTAGCTACACAATTGGTAATTTCATTTTTGGTTTATAGTTTTTATGCTTGTAGTGCTTGCCATTTGTGGATGAACTTCAATGTTATTTTCTGATTGGATACATGGTTATTATGTTATGCATCTCAGTTTTTCTTTACTTGTGATTTAATTCCTATTTGGGTTATGAATGTATTCCTTCTTATCACCAAACTTTACAACCAGAAAACCCTTTTTTTTTAAAAATCCTAAAAACCTAGTTTTGTTTGATTGAATATTTGAGATTATGTTGGCTTGTTTCTTTGTAGTCTGGAAACAATTTCTGGCATAAACATCTTTGGCGCCATTACCGGGGAATGAATTTGAAAACATATTTTTCCCTGGGATACTTATCATTTCACTGGTTTTAAGAGGTGAACTTAAACCAGCATATCTTTAAGACTACTTTTCACCAGTTTGTCACAGTGGCTACTAGGGGAATTGGAACTAGAAACAAACCTATTTCACCATTGCAGTTGGGTGTTACAGACCCTGAATAGATGTTGAAGACAACAAGGAATATTAGAAGGTCTCAGTCATTACCATCCCTATGTAACCCTGACCAGTTGGATGGTTCATCACCTTCATCTGTGTTGAGAAAAGAGGAAGAAACTTCACCTTGGTTAAAGCCTATAATTCCTGTCAGTAACTTTCAAATTTTCACTGATCCTCAATCTTTCAGAAAAGCTAAAATAGTCTCTCCTGGTAAGATACTTCTATTTCAGTTGAAAGTAGGTAAAAACCCCTTTCAGCCAAGTTCCAACCAAACCTCTCCATCACCAAAGTCAGTTAGCCTTAAAATGGCAGCCCAAAATCCGCTTATAGACATGATGGACCGAATGGTTGTAGCCAGATATGCACCATTGTTCTTGCCTCATCCTTTAAATGCACTGCCCGGAGGTGACTATCAGAAATACTTCCCTAGGTTTAATGGATAGGGTGAAACTACAGATGAAGAACATTGGGAAGCTTTTCTTAGCTATGCTGATAACCAAAACATTGAAGCCAACGACGTATGGATGAGGATGTTTGTGCAGAGCCTTGATGGAGATGTCAGGATATGGCTTAGGGAGTTGCCTGCTAACTCTATCACTATCATTGAAGAGCTTCGAAATCTCTTCATGAGACAATGGGGTGACACCAAAGACCATACTTATTACATAATTGAGTTTGGAGCCCTTAGGAGAAAAAAGGATGAAACTATTGCAGACTTTTCAAAGAGATTTAACAAAATGTATAGCAAAATTCTTGTAGAGATAAAGCCTTCAGAAACATCTGCAAAACTTACATATGCAAATGCTTTTGACCATGAATTTTCCTTACTACTAAGAGAAAGAAGACCTGTTTCTTTACTGAATATGCAGGATGCAGCGTTGGAGGTGGAGTCTAACATATTGGCTTCCAATAGATTGAAAAAGGAAACAACTCAACAGATGTATGACAGGAAAGGTAAGAAAGAAGCAGCTCCAGGAGGTTCAGCTTCTCATCCTGCATAAGGGAAAATTGATGAGATGGCCAAGTTGGTGAAGATTTTGACTGCAAAATTAAACAAATTAGAACTAGAGAAAAATTCCAGCAAGCCTATTCAAGAAGGTGAAAGAAATCCTAACAATCAGAACCAATTCAGAAGACAATTTTCTCCTCATTTCATACCTAGAGAACGAAGGAATAATGATATTCAGCGAGAAAGGAGAGAAACTGAGGACCAAAGAGTACCACCACCTCTTCAGAACAATGTTGTTGATGAAGAAGAGATTGATGAAAACCTAATATTTGAAGACACAGATCAGGATATGAACCGTTTTGGAGAAAGATTGTCTGAGGGTTTTGTCACTGAGGAGGAGTTTCTAAATGCAAAATGCTATGATGCTGATATGTTCGAAACATAGAATGATTTAGGTCTGAAAATGACTGTTGTAACTGCTGATGTCTGCCAAAATGAACTCAAGAAGACTATGAATTTGATGTCAGGTCCAAAACAAGTAGTAGAAAGCCCAAAGAAGAAGGTAGTTGTTCCAACTAAACAACAATCTGATCCTGTGTCAGAGAAACAACATATTCCAGAAAAACAAAGGAAGAACATGGAGGTTGAAGAGGTAAATAAAACTATGCAGAATTTCATCCTGGAAAATGAATTAGGCAAGTTAAAGATTCACGTGCCTTTAATTGAATTAATGAAAAACCCTTCCTATAAAGAATCATTTCTTAAGATGATTAATTCAGCAAATAATCAGCCTATTTCTGATACAGTGAATTTGCAAGAAGAAAATCGTAGGATTTTCATTGGATCAGCCTTGGCTGAAAAAACTGAAAATGAAGCAGGTGCTTCACCTCCATTCTACATTACTCTGACAGTTCATGAACAAATGATACACAATTGTTTGTTAGATTCGGGAGCATCACACAATTTAATGCTGAAGGCTATTATGGAGGCTTTAGGTCTGAGTATAACCAAACCCTATCATGACCTATATGCATTTGATTCACGAGTTGTGAAGTGTTTAGGGGTAATAAAGGGCATGGTTGTCAGTTTGGCTCAATTACCCATGAAAAGTGCAATCATGGATGTAGTGGTAGCTGATATTACGCCTAAATTTGGGTTACTTCTCTCTAGATATTGGGCAAAGAAAGACGGTGGAACCTTACAAATGGATTTATCATATGCTACTATTCCTGTGTTCGAAGGAGAAAATAGAAGGTTGTACAGAGAGCTTCAATTTTCCTATATTGTAACAGATGACAAGAACCCTACCAACCATCCTCTGTATGCTGTTGATAAGGATCTGGGTACTTACATGTTATATTTTAGTGATGATGACAATACTGCTGGTTTGTTACAGGTTGAAAGGGAACAGCCAGTAAAATGCAGTAGGGAACAGGAGGATGAGCTTTGGAAATTATTCTTTGATGGATCCTCTTGCAAAGATGGTGTTGGAGCAGGGGTTCTTCTTATATCCCCTGGAGTTGAAACAGTAAAGATGATGTATAAATTAGAGTTCATTACTACAAACAATACTGCTAAATATGAAGCTTTGCTATTAGGATTAAAATCTGCCAAAGATTTGGGCATTCAGTAGATTTCTGCATTTGGCGACTCCGAATTAGTTGTTCAGCAGGTGAAGAACAACTATCAAGTGAAACAGGGTTTGCTAAAAGTCTATCGAAATGAGGTATGGGACATGATTGAAAATTATTTTGTAGCTTTTAACATTACCTATATTCCAAGAGACCATAATCAGATTACAGATTCATTAGCCTTGGCTGCTACACACTTTAGAATCCCCAAAACTACACAGTTGAGATATCCCATTGAAGTTAGGTACATACCATCTATACTTGATAATGTAAAGCAGTGGATAGTGTTTAAAGATGACATTGAAATTAAAAGGATTTTAGAGCTTACACATGAGTTTTTTAATTCCCTAATTGATCAAGAGGAAGATGAAGGGGATGGAGAGGTGGAAGAAATTGATGAAAATGAAATAGCTGGACACAAAATCATTGAATTAAAAAGTAATTTCATCCCAAAAGGTTTGGTACCTTTGGAAAGGATATTTTCAAAAGATGATACACTCTTAAAACTTGTTGTACAGTCCTCAGAAGAGAATGTGGTGGATTGTAACATTGGCTCTGCAGAACATCCTAGAATGGTTAAAATTTCGAAAGCACTTACAGCTGAACAAAGAAACAGGTACATAAAATTGTTAAAGGAACATGTTGATGTTTTTGCATGGTCTTATGAAGAATTGAGAATGTATGATACTGGAATTATACAACATAAAGTCCCTTTAAAATTGAATGTTAAAGCTTTTCGTCAGAAATTAAGGAGGATTAATCCAACCTTGTTTCCTGTTATTGAAAAAGAAGTGAAAAAGTTATTGGATGCCAAGATCATAGTGCCCCTTAGGTACTCTTCATGGGTGGCTAATCTAGTTCCTTTTAGGAAAAAGAATGGATAAATCAGACTGTGTGTCAATTTTAGAAATTTGAACAGATCTTCACTAAAGGATAATTATCCTCTGCCTAAAATTGAGCAAATATTGCAGAAAGTAGTCGGGGCATAGAGGACCTCTATGGTTGATGGTTTCTCAGGGTACAATCAGATTTCTATGCATCCTGATGATAAGGAGAAAATATCTTTTACCACTCCTTGGGGAACTTTCATGTATGATAAGATGCCTTTTGGTCTAATGAACGCTGGAGCCACTTTTTAGAGAGCTATGGATATATCTTTTGTCGGATAAAAGGACAAGTTTGTGGCAATTTACTTAGATGATATTACTATTTTTTCACAATCATATGATGAACATCTAAAGCATTTGAAGCATACTTTTTTGAAATGTAGAAAATTTGGCTTGTCCTTGAATCCAAAGAAGTCACACTTTGCTGTACAGGAGGGAAAATTACTGGGTCATTTAGTTTCTACTGATGGTATAAGGATTGACCCTGAAAGGGTGAAAGCTATATTGAAGATAAGTCTACCAAGAAGTAAAAAGGATGTCCAATCTTTCATCGGTAAAATTAATTTTCTGCGTTGGTTTATACCAAACTTTATTGAGATTATCAAGCAGATTACATCCATGCTAAAAAAGGATCAAGAAGTCAAGTGGACCACTGAAGCAAAGAATGCATTTCAAAAAATTAAAATGGCTCTTACTAAAGCTCCTGTATTAGTAAGTCCAGATTTTACCAGAGAATTTCTTACATTGTCATTTGCATGAGGGGATACACTAGTTGTTGTTCTGTTGCAAAAGAACAAGGAGGGTCTGGAGCAACCTATTGATTCTTCAGCAAAACTCTCAGAGATTCTGAATTAAAATACAGTATCTTAGAGAAACAGGCTTATGATTTGGTAAAAGATTTAAAGTTTTTCAGAATCTATTTTTTGCATTCCAAAGTTATTTCATAAGTGCCTAATGCTGCTGTAAAAGATGTTTTGACACAGCCTGATAGTGAGGGGAAAAGAGGCAAGTGGATTGCTAAAATCATGGAGTATGATGTAGATATCAAACCTACCAAACTAGTCAAGGGACAAGGTTTAGCCAAGCTGTTGGCTGAATCAAATTGCCAAGCTTTGGGATTATATGTGATGGTTGAAGAGCTAGCTCAAAAAGTAGATCAAGCAATGTTGGAAAAAGAAAAGATTATGGACTATTATTCAGCATCCACATGGTACGCAGACATTGTGTATTTTCTGTTGTATTTGCAATGTACTGAGCATTTAGATAGAAAAGCTGCTAGATCTTTGAAGCTAAGGACTACTAAATATTGTTTAGTAGAAGAGCAGTTATTCTGGAAGGACCCAGGTGGTATTCTACTCAGATGCTTGGATAAATCTGAAATTGAAGGAGTGATTTCTGAATCTCACGAGGGTGTTTGTGGAGGTCACAAGTACTGGAAGGAAACAACATACAAGATTTTAAGAGTTGGGTACTATTGGCCCTCTTTGTTTACTGATGTATATCAGCAGGTAAGAGCCTGTATCCCTTGTCAGAAGTTTGCTGGCAAACAAAAATTGCTGTCATTACCCTTAAAACCTATTGCAGTAAGTGCTCCTTTCCAGCAATGGGGTCTGGAATTTATAGGAGAGATAAGTCCATCTTCCTTAGGACAACACAGGTGGATTTTAACTGCAACAGACTTCTTTACTAAATGGGTGGAAGCTATCCCTTCTAGGAATGCCACAGACAAAGTGATTATGGAATTTATTGAAGAAAATATCCTTAGTAGGTTTGGGTGTCCTCAGAAAATAGTAACAGATAATGCAAAGGCTTTTAAGTCTAAGGCAATGGAGGCATTTTGTGAAAAGAATGGTATCTTGCTGAAACATTCAACTCCTTACTATCCCAAAGGTAATGGTTTAGCTGAGTCCTCAAATAAAAACATCATTCAGAGTATCAGAAAGTTGCTAAAGCATAATAAGAGATCATGGGATTCTATGCTGAAGTATACATTATGGGCTGATAGAATAACAGTCAAACAAGCAATTGGAACTTCTACTTTCCAATTAGTGTATGGTACAGATGTAGTTTTTCCTGTTCAATAGGGCATTCCAGTGATGAATTTTCTTCAAGATTGTCAGGAAGAACCAAATGATATGTAGAGAAGGATTTATGAGATGATAGAGTTGCAGCAGAACAGCAAAAAAGTGGAAGAAAAGGCACAGTTATACAGATTGAAGATTAAAAACAGATTTGATAGGAAAATTAAAGATGTCACTTTCTCTATTGGTGATATGGTTCTGAGGTGGGATGCCAGGAAAAAGCAAAAAGGGAAACATGGAAAATTTGATAACCTCTGGTTTAGCCCTTTCCTAGTGTCTAAGATTTTGGAAAATAACACTATTGTCCTACAGTCTTTGGAAGGCGAGGAATTGTCAAGTCCAGTCAATGGACGATTCCTCAAGCATTTCTATAGTTTTTGAGGGGAATTTTACTTTTTCATTGTATATACCGGTGTGAGTAAAACATAATAAGGACTCCATAACCCAATGGAAATTTTGCAGACTAGTAGGTAGTTGAAAAGAAGGCACTGGTCTATAGGTTCTTGAAGCCTCACAAGGAGGACTTCATCCGGCAGCAGGAGCTAGATGTTAAGTGATAAATTGTTTTCTTCAGTCTTATATTTTGTTTGTGTTTTTGAAGCTTGCTTATTTTCCTACTTCTAGGAAATTTTGGTTTAGAACTCAATTTTGAGTTTATGCCTTTAGGTTTTCATCATTTTCGTTTTTTTTTCTATGTCTTGAAGTGTTATATAGAGTATATTTTGATTAATGGTTCCAAGAATAGCACTAAGACCAAGGCTTAATCATATAAACCTAGTTTTAAAGTTGGATTATTGATCAAATAACACAAATTAGATTTTTGAACTTTCTTGTAGCACAAAGGCAAAAATAATGCACTGGCGCGCTACAAGAAAATCGCGAGTGCTCAATTTGTCATTTTTCATGCCGATTCCTTCAATGATTTCATTTCTAAGGTGACTAATCACATTAATAAGCAGGTTTGATATGTGTCTGGCTAGGATAATCATATTAACAGGTGTTGGTCATCATGTGAGAGAGATCATGATAGTTTTATGCAAATGCGTGGCAAATCAAGACAGAAAGTGGAATGAGGCACGATTTTTGGCAGGAGGTTCTCAAACTGAAGATTACGAAGCTGGTGGACGCCGAGGTGGAGAAACATTGCTTAAAAATTGGGAATTTGGTAGTTGAAGGAGGGATCAGGGTTTCCCAGCATGACAGTTAGAGGTGAGTTGGAGAGTTGAAGACACCTGGAGCATTCAATTCGACATTTAGCAAGTTCAGGAATCAACTTCTAACACCTGCATCAAGATTTGAATGAGGTATCTCGCGTGACCTTGGTCATGACCTGTTAAAATTGGTTTATTTTTTTTTGATAATCCTTATGATGTCAAATTGTTAGAGGAAAACATGAATGCATTTATTCAACAAAATTCCAATGGTTAGATATTATTCAAAAAGTCTAAATGAGCATCGTTTGATGCTAGTAAAGTTTAGAACAACACTGTTAGATATTTCTGGTGCCGTGTTAAACCCAAATATTTAAACTTGGCACAAAGCATTTCCTGAATTGGTGATAGAATAGACTATGTAAAGTTGAGGACAAGCATCCTATGAGATTTCAAAGGAAAAATTGACTGCCAAGACTATGAAAGCTTGAAGAAAATAGGCTGTGAAGTTACTAATAGGGTCTGAAAACCTCACAGAAGATGAAGAGGAGTGGGAAGACTAATAGGGCAGAGTCCACTGAGCTCAATAGGATAGACAAATTTCCAGGATGTGCTAAACTCTTTGAAAATGCTGGATGGTTGAAATTTTTTAAAAAGATTGATGCATATAATGTTGAAGTCTCTCATAGGTTTGCTCAGTGTTATAACCAAGATATAGTATCATTTGATACTTTGAAGTTCAAATTGACTGCAGATTTGGTGGCTGAAGCAACAGGGGTCAAAAATGAAGGAGAACTTTGGTTTAAGAAAGTGACATTTACTTTCAATGCACAAAGGTATCTATTGCCTGGTGTTGTTCCAGATTAGGGAAAGGGAGTGCCCATCCATAAGTTCAGAGCTGAATGGGTAGAACCTATCAAGGTTCTACAAAGTTACATTACATGTGAAGGAAGGTATGCCTTCGTTTTCAAGTATCATTTCAGGTTCCTTCAACACCTTAGTGGTGAATCAAAGATGAATATGCCTTTATTCCTACTAAAGAGCTTACAGAAGTTGTCTAGCAGGATCAAAGAACACCAATACCATACAATACAATCCATGTTTCACCACGGACTTATCAAGCTTATTATCAAAATGTTATAATAATCAACCCATAGTTAGCTACCTTAGACATTAATTAATCCATTTTTGTCTTATTTTCCTAGTTTCCATGTTCCACCTTATGCAAGTTGTCATCTACACATCCATAGTGGTCAAAATTGCTAATTTTGACTCATGGAGCACTTGGGAAACCTCCTGGAATCAAATCTACTTTATTCCCGGCCTCCTAAGTGCCCTTCTACTTTTTCTGCTTTACTGCCTGCTTTTTCAGTGCTTTAAGGCAATTGGGAAAGTTTGACTAGGTGAGGTTAACTAGTTTTTTGTCCTCCACATCCTCCACTCTTTTCTCCTATGAAAAACATGTATGAGTTGTACTTCCATTACCTTTTAGCTTTCCTAAGTGCTTTTTCCAATTTGTGAGCTCCTTGACAGTTTTGGAAACTGCTTTATGCACCTATGGGGGATTTGCTTAATTTTAGTAAGCCTGCTTTTGACTAGATTCGAATTGCCTCCTCATGCATTCAAATCCCTTATGTAACTATTTATTGTGGTAGCCTATGATGTTATAGGGTTGGCTATTGTACACTGATTCAATACAGTTTAGTGTTCAGCTCCATATTCAGTCTCTTTTGTGAGTGATTTTGCAAGTACAATTGATAATTGTTGTGAGTGTAATTGTTCTATCACTGGGTTCAATTTCCACATGGTATCAGAGCCTTTGTAGATTGATTTCTCTCCTTCCAATTTGTTTTGCAGGTTCTACATCAGTGACTGGGAGCCTTCTACTGACAGCCGGGACAATTTTTGAGCTATGGATCAATCTCAGAAGATCATCTTGACTCCCTTCAACTTCTTTGAATGGAAAGAAGAGATGGAGATACTATTGTGAGAGAAAGGCCTCTACATAGTGACTATGGCAACAAAAGCAGAGCCCAATGCAACTGTAGAGAAGATAAAATGGCACAACAGGAGGGATGAGGCCTATGGTCTCTTGTGTCTGAGTATTTCCAGAGACCTCCTTTTCCATCTTGATCGATTGACATCACCGAATGAAGTATGGGAGAATCTTGTTGATATTTTTGGAAAGATAGATGAGATGAGGGGACATCAAATCGAAAATGAACTGATCTCCCTGAGTCCAAATAGCTTTGAATCCCTGCAACTCTATTTCTCCAAGTTCAAAGCACTTGTTTTGCAGCTAAAACAATGTGGGATCGAAAAGAAGAATGATCAGCTGGTCTTGGCCATACTCTTGAAGCTTGGCCCTGACTATTCAGTGTTTTTTTTGACCTTCTAGGCCACAAAGTTGACAGCTCGAACCTGGAATATGCCTAGACTTGCAGATTTCATGGAATCTCTCACACAAGAACAAGATAAGCTGGTGATCATGGGCACCATAAAACCATCCAAAGACCAAGCTCTGGTTCAAAAATAAAAAAATAAAGCTAAAAATCCACATGAGCAAAAGAGAGACAAGAACAAGTCTCCGGAGGAGCCTCAAGGTTCCAAGAAGAACTACCAGAAGAATTAAAACAAAGGAGAAATGAGCAAGTGCACATATTGCAGTAAGGTCAATCATTCTGAGAGCTCCTGCATGAAGAAGCAAATAGACATGCTGACCCAACTCCTGAAGAAGAATGGCATCTCCCTTCCAGACAGCTCAAAGAAGAGGGAAGGAGGATCAAGTTCAGAAGACAGAGAGAGAGTTCATGCATTGGTTGCTGGCACATCAAGCTCACCTAGTTTCATCATTGATTCTAGAGCTTCAAGAAATATGGTTTCGACCAAGGAGGCACTCACCTCACTTGACATGTCGAAAGGTCCACCAATAGTACTGGGAGATGACTCTCTCACTGAAAGTTTGGGCAAAGGGAGGATTGATCTTGATCATGGTCAGTTCAGCAATGTGTTGTATGTTCCCAGTCTTGCCTCCAACCTCTTAGTAGTGTATCAGATGACCCACACAGGGTCTCCAAAGAAGGTCATATTCTCCCCTGATGAAGTTGATATCATAGAGATCTCAAGTGGTAAAGTCATTGCAAAAGGAGTTGCAAATCATACTTTGAAGGTATACATGTTCTCACACTTCCTACCCTACTCAAACCCCTCTGCTCTTCTGATTCATGCTAATGAGGCAAGCAAGATTTGGCATGAAATATTTGGCCACCTAAATTACAAGTATGTTTTTGATCTTAGTGAAAAATAGATGGTCATAGGGTTACCAAAGATAAAATTTTCCAAAGGAGTCTGCCAAGGTTGTATCCTAGGAAAACATCCAGAGCATAAATTTGAGAGAGCTAGTCATGAGAGAACCTCTGCACCCCTCAAGTTGATCCATAGTGATGTTGCTGGCCCATTCCCTCATATTTCCATGAGTCAAGCCAAATATGCATTGAATTTCATAGATGACTTTTCCAGGTATTGCTAGGTTTACTTCCTAAAACACAAGTCTGAAGTTTTTGGCCTCTTCAAAGTCTTTAAGGCTTTGGTTGAAAACCAGTCTGGGAGGAAACTCAAGGTCCTCAAATATGACAATGGTGGTGAGTATATCAAGTCTGATGTTATTCAATATTATGCAGATGCAACATTCTATCCCTTACACACCACAACAGAATGGTGTTACTGAGAGGAAGAACAGATCACTGAAGGAGATGGCAACATGCATGATGGAGGCTAAGACTTTTCCACCAAAGTACTGGACCGAAGCTATAAACTATGTAGCCTATATTTAGAATAGGGTGCCTAATAAACAACTTGATGGTATGACTCCTTTCGAAGCATGGAGTGGGCACAAGCCAGATGTGACCCATTTCAGGATTTTTGGCTCAAGGGCTTGGGCTAGAATTCCAACAGAAAAGAGAAACGCTTTGCAGCTCCAAAGCCAAGAGTGTCTATTTGTTGGGTACTCTGAAGATTCAAAAGGGTACAAGCTGATAAATTTGAGCACAAACAAAGCCTTCATTGAAAGGTGTGTTCAGTTTCAAGAAGAACCCCTAGCAGCAGTGGAAGTTGGAGAAGCCTCTTCACCACCAAATCCTCTGAAAGTAAGTGAAGATATTGTTGAACATGCTGATTCTGATATGTCTGATAGTGATGAATTTATTGCAGATCCTAACAGCCCTACAGGGCCAAAATGGGAATCCAAGACCATTCATGCAGCAGGAGAGCTAGCTGGGAATCCTAATGACCCTAGGAGGACTAGATCTCAATTTGAGAGTGCTATGTGCATGAAGGATCCTATGTTTGCTGAGAAATGCTATATGATGGTGGAGTCAGATCCTCATACATATGAATATATAGCAGGAGATCCAAGATGGAAATCAGCCATGAATAAGGAGTTCATCTCACTCCAGAAGAGCAACACATGGGAGCTGGTTGATCTTCCCCTAGGGAGGAAGCTAGTTCAGTGTAAGTGGGTGTACAAGACCAAATTTGCTGCTGATGGTTCACCTCTGAAGTACAAGTCCATATTGGTAGCTAAGGCCTACTCACAGGTTCATGGCATAGATTACAATGAGACATTTACACCAGTGGCAAAGATGGACTCCATCAAGGTAGCCTTAGCCATTGTATCTTCAAAGCAATGGGAGGTACATCACATGGATGTAAAGTGTGCCTTCTTGAATGGAGATCTCACTGAAGAGATATACATGCAGCAGCCTCAAGCATTTGCTACTAACCCATCTCTTGTGTGCAGGCTAAGGAAGTCATTGTATGGGCTAAAGCAAGCCCCAGGGGCTTGGTATGCCAAGATTGATAGCTTCTTGCTATCACTGAATTTTGTTCGATGCAAATCAGATCCAAATGTCTATTTGAAGTTAATTAATGGTTCATTAATGATCATTGTGTTATATCTTGATGACCTTCTCATTACAAGAAGCTCAAAGTATGAGATTTCATCCTTGAAGGGTGCAATGAACCAAGCCTTCTCCATGACAGATTTGGGGCTCTTAAGCCAATTCTTGGGGCTTGAGATTGCTCAAACCAAAGCTGGAATCAAGGTGCACCAATTCAAGTATGGCTTGGATTTTCTAAACAAATTCAGAATGAAGGACTGCAAGCCAAGCAAGACTCATTTCCTTTCAGGAGTGAAGCTTGAAGAAGCTGATTCTTCAACTATGGTAAACAATACACTGTATAGGCAATTGATTGGATGTTTGTTGTACCTTACACATACTAGACCTGATATTTCTTATGCAGTAATTGTGGCTTCTAGATACATGGATTAGCCTCATGAGATCCATTGGAAAGAAGCCAAAAGGATCCTTAACTTTGTTTAGGGAACAAGGAGACATGGGATCTTCTATAAAGATAAATCTGATCTTGATTTGATTGGGTTTACTGATAGTGATTGGGCACGTGATAGCATAGACAGAAAGTCCACATTAGGATATGTGTTCATGCTTGTAGAAGGGCCAATCAGCTGGTCAAGCAAGAAACAGAGTGCCACTGCACTCTCATCTACAGAAGCATAGTACAGAGGAGTTGTAAATGCAACAACTCAATGTTTATGGTTGCAGTGGTTACTTGGAGAGTGTGGCTTCGAATCAGAATACTCAACTACTATCTACTGTGATAACCAGAGTACCATTCAAATCTTCAATGATCTAGTTCAAAAGCAGAGAACCAAACACATTGAGATCCATATGCACTACATCAAAGAGCTTGTGCATGATGGCACCATTCACCTACTCTTATGTTCATCTTCAGAACAAGTAGCTGCTATCTTCACCAAAGAATTTTGTGAGAAGACCTTCAGAAATCTCAAATCACTGCTGGGGATTGCTGATCATGCTGTGAAGCATGAGTGAAGACAAGATTTCCAAATTTTGTTTTACAATCCATGTTTAAGGGAGGATTTTCCCACTGGGTTTTTGCCTCTTTCCTTGGTTAAATGGACATGCAGTATGTAAAGGGTGACTAAGCCTTGTTGCTAGGCCCTATAATTTTCTAATATATTACTCACAATTCAGGCTTAAGGGGGGGTGTTAGAATAATCAACCCATAGTTAGCTACCTTAGACATTAATTAATCCATTTTTGTCTTATTTGCCTAGTTTCCATGTTCCACCTTATGCAAGTTGCCATCTACACATCCATAGTGGTAAAAATTGCTAATTTTGACTCATGGAGTGCTTGGGAAACCTCCTGGAATCAAATCTACTTTATTCCTGGCCTCCTAAGCGCCCTTCTGCTTTTTCTTCTTTATTGCCTACTTTTTTAGTGCTTCAAGGCAATTGGGAAAGTTTGACTAGGTGAGGTTAACTAGTTTTTTGTCCTCCACATCCTCCACTCTTTTCTCCTATTAAAAGCATCTATGAGTTGTCCTTCCATTACCTTTTAGCTTGCCTAAGTGCTTTTTCCAATTCATGAGCTCCTTGACAGTTTTGGAAACTGCTTTATGCACCTATGGGGGATTTGCTTAATTTTAGTAAGCCTGCTTTTGACTAGATTCAAATTGCCTCCTCATGCATTCAAATCCCTTATGTAATTATTTATTGTGGCAGCCTAAGATGTTACAGGGTTGGCTATTGTACACTGATTCAATACAGTTTAGTGTTCAGCTCCATATTCAGTCTCTTTTGTGAGTGATTTTGCATGTACAATTGATAATTGTTGTGAGTGTAATTGTTCTATCACTGGGTTCAATTTCCACACAACAATGTTCTAAAGAAAGAAGGAAATACTTGGGAATACTTTCTCTTTTGGTCCGGGTTCCACAATAACCAAGAAGGACAGTCTACCAGGAAGCCAGCTGACAAAGGAAAAACCATGATCAAAAAATTAAGACAAAGAGTGAAGGTTGAAGATGAAGAATGTGTCAAAGTAGAGGAAGTTGCAGAACCTGCAAAAGAAGATTGTGAATCTAGGCAACATCCATATGACAGTGAGAACAAAAATTTGTCGTTTATTCACAAAGAGACTCAGCCTATTCAAAATAATGCACCATCGGAGACATTCAGTGATGAATTTTTTTTTTACAGAGAAGGCTTCAGGTGATGAAGAAAATACCAAGGTCCAACAGCAAAGTCCAATTACAATCTTGTCTGAAGAAACATACTTGTTGGAGGAGGATAAACTTACTGTCATTGATAAAACTAGGATTGGCACAAAAAATGAGTCTTATAGTCATGAGGATAGGATAACAGTACCAAAGAAAAAGAAGCTTAAAGTTATGGAATTTGCCTCTATCATCCATCAAGGAAAAACTTTAAAAATGGTGGGAGAAATTGCTCCAGGATGGAGACCAAAGAATAGACCTAAGAACAAACTAAGGCTAAACATGAAGAAGCTACTAAACCCTAAGTTGAATACAGAAGAGGTAACTGTGATTGATAATTCTTCCTCTGATGAAAAGTTGGAGATTGGCAAGGGTGACAACAAAGGGAAAAATCCATTGAAATCAGAAGAAGAATCTAGCCTCACTGAGACCAAATTGTCTACTGTATTTTTGGAAATACGAGGTTAAATGTTAAAAGAACAACACAAAGATGAAATAAAGGTTTCTCATTCAGAAAACAAATTGTTGGTTGATGAAAATGTTCTTGGTGAAATTGAGACTCAATAGAACTTAAGTGTTCATGATGCTTTTACAGAGTTGCTACCTGAAGATGAGGAGATCTTTAGAAGACTTAGCGTTCCCTGGCTTCCTGATGAGCTGCAAAGTACAACAGGAAACAAGGAATTTGGCTCAGGGAAAGAAAATTTACAGAGAACTATCAAGCAGTATAAACATCAAGTAAAGTATATGCAGTAGACAACTGATGGTTTGATTACAGATAATAAGAGACTTAGAGAAGACCTAGAAGAGGTGAATAATCACTATCAAGAACTAATTACAGTCTCCAAAGAGGCCTTAAAAAGGAAAAGAAGTACAGAGTTACAATTTGCAGGATTAAAATAGACTATCAGAGACCTATATCAACAAAATGAAGAGATTACTAGAAGAATGACAGATATGGAAGCAGAGCAGCTGTAAGCTAGGAGAAAGGCGCAAGCCTTAGAGGGGATAGCTTTGTTAGCAGAAGCTACTAAAGATCTATGGGCATTGTTAGCAAAATCAGTTACTTGTTATGTTTTGAAGAATATTTTACTTTTGTAATTACTATTTTGATAAAATCATTTCGATGAGTAGGGTAAAAAGAAGTTAGGGTTTAGCCTCTAACTGAATTTTGAAAGATAGTATTTAGGGATGTCACAAAGAGAACTAAGGGTTCGACTTTTGGCTGGCTAGAGGAGGTCTCTTGACTTGTTGATAAGCTAAGTATATGACTCTCATGTGTATTTGAGGAACTGATTATGAAATATATGCTCCATTTTACCCTTCAGTTTGTTCTTTGGCTTCATTTCTAGCTTATTTAGCTACACAATTGGTAATTTCATTGCTGGTTTATAGTTTTTATGCTTGTAGTGCTTGCCATTTGTGGATGAAATTCAATGTTATTTTCTGATTGGATACATGGTTATTATGTTATGCATCTCAGTTTTTCTTTACTTGTGATTTAGTTCCTATTTGGGTTATGAATGTATTCCCTCTTGTCACCAAACTTCACAACCAGAAAACCTTTTTTTTTTAAACCCTAAAAACCTAGTTTTGTTTGATTGAATATTTGAGATTATGTTGGCTTGCTTCTTTGTAATCTGGAAACAATTTCTGGCATAAACACTTATCTTGTAACACATCTAGTTGGGAACCCATTGCTCCTAAAATATCAGTTTTGAAAATTTCCAATAGGTTTCCTAATTCCATCCTTGTAACTCCTCCTGAACTGGGAGTATTTCCTTTTAAGGTTCTATTATAAGGCTCCCAAATATTTCTTCTGATTTCCCCCCTATTCATAGAGTAATTTCTACATATCTCCCTTGTTATATTTTTATCATTCAAGCTAGCATTATCTTAGGATATTATATGAGATAATAACATGCACAGCTATAAACACAACAGACAAGAGACACAAAGAATTTTCCTCGGGAAAACCATAAAGGAGAAAACCCCGCAATTTCCTCAGAGATAGAATGAGCACCAATGGCCGCAGTAAAACCCGAAAACATAAAAGTTGATCTCCACATATTTTTCTCTCTCTCACACTTGAGAGAGATTCTCCTATCTCACTCATGAGCCCCAATGAGTGAGTGTGTGTATGATAAATAGAGAGGCTCACTCTCTATTTATATTTTGGTGTTCACTTAATGTCCACTCCAACGTGTCAACCTCACTTAACAATTACTTACTAGAGTTGACATCTCTAGGAGAGTCTAATAACCCTAGTTCCCCACAACTTGTGGGGACTTTGCCCCTCCGATCAACAAGGAGGGTTAAACTTAACATAATGGTGGGGACTATTGCCTCAACTTACAGTAAATCACATAGGGTCGACTTCTCTAGGATTGTCTAATAACCTTAGGGCCCCACAACTGCGGGGACTTTAACCCTTGATCAATAAGAGGGTTACCCACAATGACTTTACATGACTTGTTTACATTATTGAATCTCCCGTTAGGAACTTTGGGATATGACATGACTCAATTACATTACAGATGCTTCCTGGAATAAACAGCAGGGTACAATAAATAAAATATACAAGTGAATACATTTCAAAGTTACAATTACATCAACACTCCCTCTTAACTCATAATGTATTCTCTCGACACAATTTATCAGCACAAGTCTTATTCTCTGTATCATCTGGATCATCATCAAGTCATCTTCGTCTTCAAGTCATATTCATTATCAAGTCATCTTCATCAAGTATGGATCATCACTTAATCATCATCAAAACCAGATCATCACTGGATCATCATCATCATCACTAATTCGGCTATCTCAATCAAATGGTGCTATCTCTTCATTCTTCTCGTCACAAGAATTTCTAGAGAGCCAGCCATTTTTCATGTTGGTTGTAGTCCTACCCTCCATGTAGGTATTCTTCAGTGCTTATATCTGACCCTAAGTTAGAATTTCCCATCCAGCACTTACAAATGACCATGAGAGGAACACATCCAACACCATGTTAGAAAGGCACACCTAACACTCACATATAACCATGTGGGAACAGATCCCACAACCCTGTCAAAAAGGCCTAGCACTCAGATCCAATCATGGGAGGAACACATCCAAGAACCATATCAAAAAGTCTCAGCACTTATATTTTACCATGGGAGGAACACATCCTATCAACCATGTAAGAAAGGCACAACACTTACATCTTACCATGGGAGGAACACATCCTATCAACCATGTAAGAAAGGCACAACACTTATATCTTACCATGGGAGGAACACATCCTATCTACCATGTAAGAAAGGCTCAGCACTTACATCTTACCATGGGAGGAACCCATCCTATCAACCATGTAAGAAAGGCTCTCAGTCCCGGATTGAAATTCCTGGTAACTGACCAGGTGCCTTTATTCTCCCAGAGAATGGACTTCAGCACTTATATCTGATCATTTGGGAACACATCCCACAGTCGCCTCAGAATGGCTTAACACTCACATCTGACATGGAAGGAACCAATCCTCCCACCATGACAGAATGGCTCAACCCTTACATCTGACCATGGAAGGAACCAATCCTCTCACCATGTCAGAATGGCTCTCAGCTCTAGGCTAAGTGTTCCTGGTAACTGACCAGGTTCCTCCATTCAGAGAATGGAATTCAACACTTGAATCCGATCATGTAGGAACCAATCCTACAGTCACCTCAGAATGGCTCAACACTTATGTCTGACATGTGAGGAACCAATCCTCTCATCATGATAGAATGGCTCAGCCCTTACATTTGATCATGGAAGGAACTAATCCTCTCACCATGTCAGAATGGCTCACAGACTCATCACTTCCCCTTGGAGGGAACCTCAATCTTGAGAACACCAAGCTTCTCCCTAAAGTACTCAAACTTCACTCTGGCCAATGGCTTAGTCAACACATCAGCTATCTGTTCATCTGTTGCAACATATTGGAGCTTCATTGCTCCTCTCTACACCATATCCTCGCTATGGTGATATTTGATCTCAAAATGCTTCAACTTTTCATGGAACACCGGATTCTTCGACAACTTCACACAACTCTGGTTGTCGCAATATATACAAGTAGAATCTAACTGGAGATCAAATAAATTAGACAGTAGCTTCCTTAGCCATACTACTTCACAACTAGCTGAAAAATCTGCGACATACTCTGCTTTAGCTATACTCAGTTCCACACAAGACTATTTCCTACTAAACCAAGAGATCACTCTTGATCCCATACTGAAGCAACACCCTGAAGTGCTCTTCCTATCGATTGCACTACCTGCCCAATATGAATCAACATAACCTTCCAGGCTAATCTTTTGATTTGCCTCATACTTGAGCCCATAATCAATTGTACCCTTTAGGTACCTCAAAATATGCTTTGCAGCAATCAAGTAAACATGTCTCGGATCTGTCAGGAATTGGCTCAAGGTGTTCACAGTAAAGCAAATATCTGGTCTCATATTTGTCAAGTACATCAAGGACCCAATCATGTGATGATACATCATGGCATCAACTGACTCTAATGAAGCAACACTCAGTAGCTTTAGGTTCGATGCCATAGGTGTGGTCATGGCCTTGCAGTGCATCATCCTGAACCTCTTCAAAATCTCTACTGCATACTTCCCTTGTCCCAAGGAGATTCTGCCACACCTCCATGCCTAGAAATTAGTGCATCATATGGAAGTCCTTCATCTCGAACTTGGTAGAAAGTATCCTTCTTGTAACTTTTGTCAAGAACAAGTCATCGACATATAACAGGAGCATCACTGGTCTTCCACCTTTAACCTTGAGAAAAATGTAGGAATCCTCTTTACTCTCAATAAAGCCTAGAGTCACCAGTAATTTATCCATCTTGTCGTACCATGTCGAACCTCAGGATCTTCTATAGTCACTCCCTCTGAAGTGAAGCATCATACTCCCTCTGTCTTTCATACTCTATGCACTCTCTTTGTGAGAATCCTCGTACTACGAATCTTTCCTTGTATCCCACAATGTTTCCATCTACTGCATGATGGAACTATGAACTTCCCTTCATGTATCGATACTGCATCCTAGACATCATTCCTCTTGAACTGGTCTTCCATTTCTTCTTGGTTAATTCTTTAGCTGGAAGGTTCTGCATCAATGATGTCGCTGCATTTGTCATATTATTCTTTATTTGGCGTTACTTGTTCTTCAGAAGAAGTCTCATCCTTATTTTATTGTAGGTGATTATGTACATGATCTTTCCTACAAGTCAAATGCATTTGTATGGTTAGAAACATTTCATAAGGAATATTCATAATTGTAGAAATTCTAAAGCCTTAATGGCATAAGGAATTTCATAAACTGGCTAAGGATCTAGGCACACAATTAACCTCACATAGAATTGTAGAGAATTAGGATAAGGAGAGAAGAAGAATACTTAATGAACACACATTAATGAATGTTCAATAAATGATAATTTGATATTATTGCATAGGTAATACATCATTATAAAGGAAAAAGGAGTTGCTAGAAGACAACTCAAGCTAGCTCATAAAGCATGCTTACTAATTATGATAAACCCCATAGTTGACTGAAGCACTTTCCTAATCTATCAAGAACCTCATGAATTAGCAATAGCATGTATGAGTGATGATGAGTGAAGGAAATACTTGCTAATCCTAGAATATGGAGAGAAAATAATGAAGGATGGGTTGGCAACAAAAGATACCAGTTTCCTAGTTGACTAGCTTTACCTTATCCATAGAAAAGTAGGATAAAGCAGAAAAAACAAAATAAAGCAAATTCTATTGTAAAGTGCAATTACCAATTCTGGATGGCCATAAAGTGGTCAAGATCAACCCAGAATCAGAAATAAATCATTCCTAGTATATAGATGGCAAGTGTTGACTCTAAGGTGCAAGTTGATGCCAACTATCTAAGCTAGTGGGTAGGAAATTAATCAAATAATGATTAATTATCTTATGAGTCAGTTTATTATATTCCAACACCCCCCTTTAAGCCTGACTTTATGATAATATCCCTGAACTAATCAGAAATATATATGCATATAGGGCCCAACAATAAAGCTATGGTCACCCTTTTACAATTTATCTTGTCCAAAGAAATGAGGAAAGAGGAAAAACCTCAAGGGGGAAATCCTCCCTCAAGAAATGACATGAAAAACAATACCAAAAATGTTGAACTGTTGGTGCTGCTGCTGCTCCAAACTAAATGCTGATGTCTGGAGGAATCTTCTTCTTGGGAAGAAGATAAATCTGCTCACCTGGATCAAGGACAACTGCAGGATGGAAACTAGGACCATGTAGAACAACTGAAATCCAATTATGTGAAGGCAATACTGAAGGATATTGAGACTTGTAATCATCTCCAAGATGATGAGATGAGTTGAAATTCGAACTAGTAGAGATGAAATGAGCTCCATATAGGTGAAATAACTGTCCAAGCGAGTGTATCATGTCTCCATCTTCATTTACATAGAGAGGATGTGTGCAAGTGATCTTGTAGGAACATAGAGAAGGTATAGGATCAAAGAGTGCGAATGCATGGGCTCCATGGGTTGATCTATCTTCCAAAGAATCCAAGAGATCACAAATAAGCTCAATATTAGACTCATGGGAATATACTGGTAAATAATCCTCTATGGTAGAAGAATGTAAGGAGGAAAGATAGTGATGTTGAAAATCTTCAAGGAGGCTCTAGGAATGAGTGCCAAGAACAAAGGAGGAGTTGCAGAAGCACATGGGATCAAGTATGGTAAGTGGCTAAACATTGGAAGGACTTGATTTGGCTAAGCAAACATCCTGGAAGTCACTAGGTTGCGCACCATCAAGAAGAGAAGCATGCACAAGGTGTGAGAGGTCTGGCATATGGATGTCAGAAGCCATGATAGAAGACATAGAGAACACTGAATGTGTGAGTGAATCATCAATAGCAATAATAGCTCAATTAGTCACTTCTTTTTCATCAAAAACATCATAAGAAGATGAATCAAGACACAGAAAAAAATGGCTCTTCAATATTTGCTTCTTGATTGAAAGAGGAAGCATTCGAATCAAATATAGTAGTAGCAATAGGAACTATATGAGAAACTTCTTCTTCATGATCAAATTCATCAGAGATTGTAGAGGCTGATACATCCTGAGAGAGAGAAATCATTGAGGATCTAGAGGCACTCTCCACATAGCTAGAAGGATCCTCATTGTCCTTTCCAAAAACTCTATCCAATGTTGTCCATAGATCCTTCGGGTAATCAATAGAATCAATAAGGTAGCGCATGCATGGAGAGATAGCTAGACAAATAGCTCCAATTGCTCTATCAAAGTCATTCAACCAGTCACTTGGCTCTTCATAAGACTCTTCACCAGCTCCAATAGATATCTCATAGAGACCTTGTCTCTTTTGATATGAAATCGTCTTCAATTTCCACTTTGAATAGCTTGTGAATGGAGAAAGAAGAGGAACTGATACTCTTGAATCCATTCGAAGTTGAACCTGCAAAATAAACCTGCAAATCTGAAAAAAGGAGGATTACTTAATGAACTCTCAAAGATTTGATATCATGTAGAGATTTGATATCCTCAGCTCTAATACCTTGTAGAACTTGAACTTTGATAACCTTAGCTCTGATACCATGTAGAAATTCTAAAGCCTTGATGGCATAAGGAATTTCATAAATTGGCTAAGGATCTAGGCACACAATTAACCTCACATAGAATTGTAGAGAATTAGCATAAGGAGAGAAGAAGAAGAATTAATGAACACACATTAATGAATGATCAATAAATGATAATTTGATATTATTACATAGGTAATACATCCTTATAAAGAAAAAATGAGTTGCTAGAAGACAACTCAAGCTATCTCATAAAGCAGGCTTACTAATTATGATAAACCCCATAGTTGACTAAAGCACTTTCCGAATATATCAAGCACCTCACGAATTAGCAATAGCATGTGTGAGTGATGATGAGTGAAGGAAAGACTCGTTAATCCTAGAATATGGAGAGAAAATAATGGAGGATGGGTTGGCAACAAAAGCTACCAGTTTCCTAGTTGGCTAGCTTTACCTTATCCATAGAAAAGTAGGATAAAGCAGATAAAGCAGAATAAAGCAGATTCTGCTGTAAAGAGCAGTTACCAATTCTAGATGGCCATAAAGTGGTCAAGATCAACCCAGAATCAGAAATAAATCATTTCTAGGATATAGATCGAAAGTGTTGACTCTAAGGTGCAAGTGGATGCCAACTATCTAAAAGCTAGTGGGTGGGAAATTAATCAAATAATGATTAATTATTTTTTGAGTGGGTTTATTATATTCCAACAATAATTGCAAATTCTTATGCATAAATATGTGATCATGCAACAATTTTAGCCAATACAACCATTAGAGGAAATTTCAACTCAAAATGGGCCTCCTAAGGAAAATTAATAAAATAATAGTTAAAATAATAAAATAATATTTATTAATTTTGGAGGAAGAAAAGAAAAAACTTATTTTTTGTTCATATTTTCAACATATCTCCGTGTGTTTTAACTCAAATTTCGATCGGGAGAGCTCCTTGGATGTAGAATTAAGTTCTGCATCCAACACGTACCCACTCGACATACTTTTGATGGGCCTTGCTACCCCAAAAACAAGAAATACCTAAAAAATGTGATGCTGACATGATCATCACATTTTTTAGGTATTTCTTGTTTTTGGGGTACCGGGGCCCGTAAAAAGTATGCCGAGTGGATACGCATTGGATGAAAAATTCAATTTCACATCCAGCGATCTCTTTCGATCAAAATTTGAGTAAAAACACAGGGAGATATGTCGAAAATACGAACAAAAAAGTAGTTTTTTTATGATACCTATCCCCAAATTTATATCAAAAAATTGTTTAAGAGGTGCTCCCTTTTTGAATTTTAAAGAATTTTGATTGGCTAATACATGATGACATGGAATTTTTATTATTTTTGGAAGGCCTGTTTTAAATTGAAATTTCCTCTAATGATTGAGATTGTGCACTAATCCAATATGTCAGCAAATAGGTTTCATTCTAGATAAGCAGCAATGGAGAGTTATATAGAACCATGAGCTACTTACCCATTACATGCATATTAGTAGTATACTATCATTAATGCAAACATTCTATCGTGTATAATACATAAACTGAATATAAACAAATGCATAACAAAACAATATCATGAAATGACAATTGAATACTTATCTTTATTTGTTTTGTGGGTAGACTCCTTGTTGAGCCTTTAGCTTCATCATCTTCTTCATTCATCATTTCTTATCCAAATTCTAAGATGGATAAGAGTTTATTCAAGAGTTGAGTCCTTCGTACTCCTCATCGCTTGAGGGATCTTCTTTGGTTGGTGAGAGCTTGATCTTCAGTTGCTCCCATATTTTCTTCTCTTATTATGAGTCGAGCTTCTTCTTCCTAGAGTCTGCTGAAAGTAATCACTTCCTTCTAGCACACATTCCTTGCATAAATGAATCCCATGATCCTAGGAGGCCATTCAAGGTGGCTATCACCACTTCGGAATTCTCCGCTTCTTCTTATACTGCTACAAGTTGTTATTTGATTTGAGAGACCCCCGTAAAGTATGACTGTATGGTCTCTGCATTCTGGATCTTCACATTCTTCAATTGTTTTCTCAAATTCATATTCTAATTTATGTTCTTCCCTTCAAATATCTTGGTGAAGGAATCAAACATCTCTTTCGGTGTCTTTAGGGAAGACACTTGTGGTATAAGGTGATCTGTGATTGAATTAGCAATGATCTTCTTGGCCTTGATCAAGTTCTTCTTGTGTAAGTCTTTTAGCCTCATCTCTCTCTAGAACTGGAACCTCTCTATTTATGTAGGTGTCCAATTCATTTTCTTCAGAGAGATCAAACACTTCCATGCTTGGAAGTTGTCAACTTCACCACGATTATGTGATAGATCACTTTGAAATGAGACCTCAAATAAAAATAGCAAAAGATTAGATCTCACCGATTTGAGGTGTTTGTCCTGGTTTCGAAGCTGGCTGATCTAGGGTTTTCCAGAGAATCCCTAATTTTAAAAACTTGGAATATTTTAGATTTGATTGAATAGAAAGATATACCTCTTCAAGTTGAGCTGTCCAATGTACTCCTTTTCTGAAAACAGTGGAGGGAAGCTCCCGGAACAGGAAACCCTAGTTTTCCAATTTCTTCTGCAGAAATGCCTAATACTATTTTTGCGATATCTCCAAAATTACTGCTCCTCTATGTCTAAAAATTCACACTAAGGTACCCTCTCCTATCCCTATTCCAAAACCATAGGTTTCACCAATTGAGACTTATGATTGTTTTTCCCAAGGTGACCTATTTCAGGACTGTTCAGCATAACGAAGTTGTACGAACTTCCATGTGTCACTGGTTCAATTTATGTGTCTGAAATGCTTACCACAGAAATTACAGTCCATTCCCTTTTTGGAACATCTTCAAATATTTCATTTGGACCTTCATAGCCCGAGATATATAAATTCTCCCTAGGTGTCTTATTTAGGGATGAATCCTGGAGGAGGCGGGAACCCTAACTTTGAGGGATCATATCTCGTAGAATATAGATAATATGAGGCTAAAATTTGGACATAGTGTAAATAAGGATTTTATCTTCGGCGTGTGAAATTTTTAGTTCCTAATACTTTTCCAATCCCTACATATAGTGAATGTACCAAAACTTATCAGTTTTAGTATTTTGGGTTTTTCCAGCTCGGGGTCAAACTAGGGTTTGACTTTCCTAGAGTTACACCCAACCAAAAATATCAACCCAGTCTCTAAACTCCGATTTTGATGAGGAGAGAAATCCTATGCTGGGCTCACCCAAAAATTCTTTTTTTGTAGAAATCCCTAATTTCCCACACCAAAAACTGAAAATGCCCGGAATCGAATTCCGCTTCGACAAAAAGATGTGCCCTTCAATGGAGAGTCATCCTAGCATACTTTTGTTGATGGATTGGGAGAGAGACCCAAAAAGTAAGAAGCCCTAGATTATGTAGTTGCACAATGTCTTCTTCTCAGGTTGCTCTGATACCATGTTAGATTTTATCATTCAAGCTGACATTATCTTAGTATCTTATGTGAGAGAATAACATGCACATCTATAAACACAAGAGACAAGAGACACAAATATTTTCCTCAGGGAAACCATAAAGGAGAAAACGCCGCAGCTTCCTCAGAGATAGAATGAGCACCAATGGCCCCAGTAAAACCTGAAAACGTAAAAGATGATCTCCATAACTTGTTCTCTCTCTCACACTTGGGAGATCTTCTCCTATATCACTCATGCACCCCAATGAGTGAGTGTGTGTATGATAAATAGAGAGGACCACTCTATATTTATATTCTTTCGTTCACTTAGTGTCCACTCCAACATGTCAGCCTCACTTAACATTTACTTACTAGAGCCAACATCTCTAGGAGAGTCTAAGAACCTTAGTGCCTCACAACTTGTGGGGACTTTTCCCCTTCGATCAACAAGGAGAGTTAACCTTAACACAATGGTGGGGACTATTTTCATGACTTACAATAAATCACCCAGGGTCAACTTTATCAAGCACTCTAAATGCAGATAAATTGTTATCAACACACAGAGCATACGAGATTTATTGTCAACCCGAGAAAGTCTTTTATTTCAAAGGATAAATGCACAGTCTATGCTTAAACACCAGATTAATGCAATCAAACGTGTTACCCTTTAACAACCATGTTCAAACCTCAAAACTAATGTAATCCCACCAATATTCTTAACTCTACAAATTCAACTTCTTCCTATCATGCATCGACAAGAAATGAAATCAGATTTAACAATAATCGCAGATAAAAAGGAAATCCTATTCATATCCAGGAACAAGTGATTTACCTATTCAATCTAATCACTCTTGAAATCCATAAACATAAACCGACTGTGATCTAGAAATTCAATTGCAGAAGATTGAGTACAGCTACTTCTAAGAAATTGAATTAAAGGAATAAATATCAACAATTAAAATAGTAAATTAATTGCAAGGATTCGTGGGATGATGATCTGAAACCGTGAGATGAACAGAGCTGTGTACAACTATTGCATAAATTGTATAAAGATAGCTACCTACTCAGTTGACTGTTACTCTGTACCGATTATCAATTTCAGGAAAATGTAATACTGCAAATCCACACATACTACTGCTGTGCACACAGACAATATAATCAGCAAAACATCACACGACAATGAATTTAGAAATCCTACCTTAACTCAGCAATCTCTACGGAAGGTGGGCCCATCCTTCACGCACAGCTCCCTTAAATAAGAGGTAACTCTTTGTATTAAACGAAGGAATGATTACAGATTGCTCCACTGTCAATACAAGAAATGAATTATCTATTTTCCAATCCCTTGGGTCGAGACAGCCTCCCACATTTATACATACAAAAGATAACATCCGATCCTATTACAAAGGGAAGCCATGAAGATCTCTGATCTTCAGGCGCCCTGAATAACACTGGTTGTTACAAGACGTGGCATGATACAATTATAGAAAATGCAAGAAGGCTATTGACTGGCCCAGAAGTGGCGATCTTCTCAGATCGCCATGATATTCGAGCAGCTATACTGAAGATCCCCCAATCGTAGCACATTCTGTTACGGCTACTCTGACCGGCTCTGTCTGGAATGTTACATGAAAACCACGTGCCTCAATAGATGATGGACAGGTCGAGGATCCCTTTGAATCATGAACCCCCCTTGTCTCAAGACTTGTTCAGCTCCATTCCCCTGCATTCTACTCATCTCATGCTATCTTCATAAATCACAACATATTAGCACAATTTTGAGAGATACACAGCCTTAATTGTCACAATAATAAGCATTAATAAGATAAAACAATAATCAGTCTTACCTTGACAATTTAGGGAATAAAGTGAGGAAAATAGGTCTGATTGGCATGCTGAGCGATGTAAAACAAGGGAAGAAAAAGTGATTAAGGATGGTTAAAAAGGGACCAATTTTGGACTCAACATCTTCCCCCAACTACCCTGTTGCATGTCCTCATGCAACAACCTGCATCACTCGGAGTCTGAGTCCTGCATTGAGCTCTGTTCATGGAGGGAGGAAAAATTGTAGGGAAACTTAGGTTCCTCATCTGTCTTCAGAAAGCCTCTGTGAATAACCCAGTGCTGCCAGCATCTCTGCTCCTCAAAATTACTTCCAAAGAATGTCTCCAAAAAATTTTCTGAGGTTGTGATTTTGAATGACCTCCCCTCCTATACAACCTTCAATTTAAACCAGACAAACTGCTCGAAGAGAAATACTGGATAAGAGGAAGAGGGCTTCCTGGTGCCCATGAGTTCTCAAGATAGGTCCTACATCTGTTCCTTCTCCTTCTGCATTGATCGGAACTTTTTCAATTCCTTTATTTTGTTCTGCAGTTCTTCTACCTGAACTCTATGGGCCATACATTCTTCGGCCCCCTGCTTTTCCAGTGCTTTGATAATCCTCTTATGCTCACTCAAGGCAATCATCTTTTTCTGGTTTTCTTCCACCTGACTCTTCCATTTAGCCACTTCCATCCTCAGGTCTAAGACTTCTGTTGTGAGGTTTAAAATCTCCTTTTTATAATGCTCTTCCTGCTTTGAATCCAAATCAATAAAATTTTTGAGAGGGAGAAGCATTGGTTCTTGTGGGACAGTGTCTTCTAGCATATCTAAATTTTCTATGAGAGTTGTTGGTTCTTGTGTGGCAGCAACATCCCCTGGATTACCTTCCACTGCTGTATGCATGGCTTGTTGAGACACTGGTTCTTGTGTGACAGTGTCTTCTCCCTGGTCAACCTGCATTTCTGAATTTAATTCCTGTGTTGCTAGTTCTTGTGTGACAGCAACATCCCCTAGGTTACCTTCCACAGCTGTATTCATGGCTTGTTGAGACACTGGTTCTTGTGTGACAGTGTCTTCTCCCTGGTCAACCTGCATTTCTGGATTTGATTCTTGTGTTGCTAGTTCTTGTGTGACAGCAACATCCCCTGAATTCTCTTCTTGCCTTTCTGAAATTGGTTCTTGTGTTGCTGGTTCTTGTGTAACAGCTACATCTTTTAAACTCCCCTCAGCAGCCACCTCCATTTCTTTTAGGGACACTGGTTCTTGTGTAACAGTGTCTCCCTCCTGTATTTCTGAATCCAATGTTTGTGTTGCTGGTTCTTGTGTAACAGCAACATCCTCTGGATTCTCTTCTTGCGTTGCTGGTTCTTATGTAGCAGCAACATCTTCGTTCCCCTGCCTCTGAGATTGGATATCTTCCCCATCGTACAGCTCTTCCTCAAGGATCTCAGTGTCACTTGAGGCTATTGTCTGTTAATCCTCACTCCACTGTGTATCGGGTATGATATCCATCCCTGGGTCATATTCTAATTGAAGCTCAGGAATTCCCAAGGATGTTGGTTCTTGTGTTACAACATCCTGGATTACCTCTTCATCCTCTTGTGGCTGCAATTATTCTCTAAGCTTTGTATCATGGGGACATTCTGGAGCCACAGTGCCAAGCTCTTCATTAGGTTCCAGAGTGTCCTCCATCCCAGATTCTTCTCCCCCTTCCTCAGCTGATTGGACAAGTATCCCTAGGTTTGTTGGTTCTTGTGTTACAGTCCCCTATTCAGGTTCATCAATGTCTTGCCCTTGTGGATCAGCTTCTATCATCTCTATATCGTGGGAGCATTCTGGGTTCATATTGCAATCCTTATCTCCATCATCATTCCTGATTTCATCCTTTTTCTCCTCTGTCATAGGATTAGTAGCAACTTCAGCAAGGATGATCAAAGATGCTGGTTCTTGTGTGGTAGCATCTTCTTCTTCTGCAGGTTCTTCCATTGTGGATGTGGGCTGTTGCACTATGCGAACTATGATCCCGTGGCCTTTCTTTTTGAAAATTTCCCCACAATTGGGGCAGATCACTTGCTCATCCTCCCTGTCAGGGTCAATAGAGTTCGATCCCTCCAGGTGGTCTGCAGCCTCCACCAACGTATACATTTTCTTCTCACCTTGTTTTCTACAGGTTTCCTTCCATGTCTCCACTTCCCTTTGAAGTACTTGGACTTCCTCCTTTAATACTGTGTTTTCTTCCAAAAGTCCTTCAATGCTAGGTTCTTCCTCAACTGGCCTTTGTGGAGCATCCATTGGCCTTGGTACAAGGATTGGGATCTCAACCTGTGCCTCCAGGGTTGCCCATATTTTTCTGGCTACCTCTGCTGCTGCATTTGATTTAGTTCTTTTGCCTCTTATTGGTGAAGTTATGCTCAGTTCATTAATTGGTCTCTTTCTTCCCTTTTGTGGCATTTTCTTTTGAGGAGCTAGCTTATCAGGATTCACTGCTGAGGTCAAAGGAATGTTTTCTTGCTCCTCAGGCCATTCTTCCTCAATTAGGGTTCCTCCTCCCCACTCAGGTGAGGATTCAATAGTGACCGGTTCAATATGTTCTTCAATTGCTTTGGCTCTGCCATCCTCAGGTTCAATTGTCACAGCATTCCATGCTGCTCCAATTTCTCCTTCTAATGGTAGAGCTGCCCTGTTGTCTGTGTTTTTCTCAAGATTTTTATCAACACTCTCCCCCAATGGTTCTGCTTGTGTCCCCTGTTCAGCTTCTTATGGTATAATATCATCCCCCCCCCAACTACAGGGGAGAGACTCTGGTCCTCCTGATGTAGTTGAAGCTGTGCCTGCTCTGCTGGGGCACCCAACAAAGGAGCAGGTTCCTGAGTGGGAGCTGTGTGCGCAGCAATGAATTGATCCCAGGTTATATTATGCTAGGCAAGGGTTCTTGAGATGATTAATTTTATAAGACCATGGTGGGTTAGGGAAACATGTGGATGTTTAGCACCTTGAACAAACGCTGCCATATGACGCAGGGCATGAAGCAGATAGTATGGGATGTTCAATAAAATGCCATGGCGGAGATGAGAAAGCAATGGTAGATCAGAATTATAAATGGTTTGGTACCTACCTTCACAGGTGATGTACTTCTTGAGAAAGACAGCAACCTGATCCCATGGCCACGGCAACGAATCCAGTGCAATTCCTCTTCTTGACGATTGAACTTGCTCCCCTTCTCATAAAAATTCTTCCCGTGCAATCGTCGTGGGAACTCGTCCTCCAAACCATGCCTTTCCTTCCCGTGGGATAGCAATAACCTCAGATATAATGGCCTCAGAGACTTCTATATACAACCCCCATACCTCAGAGTGAGTGTCACTGAGGTTTAAAGCAAATTGCAAAGCTGCTTCCCGATTGAATCCATCTAGTCGCTCAAAGAATTCGATCCAGCCAGCGGCTTGAAAGATGGCCAAAACCTCAGGATTGTTCCTAAGTTCCTATGTATCCAAAGGTTTGTGACGAGCTGGAAGTCCCATAGTCCTGGCTGCAGAGTTACCAGGTCCGAGAATGGAGGTTACAGAGCAGAGGATGCACAGATCGCTGAGCGGAGATGTGAGTAAAAAAATGGCAAATTTGGAAAGTTCAGTACATAGGGAGATTCGAAATTTTTATGCCAAATTGGGGAAGGTGGCAGTTATGAGTTTTTACGTCGCATGAGAGAAAGGATTAATTAATCCATAATGATCATACATATAAAGGCATGACTGATATCGCTAAATCAAATCAATAGTTAATCACGTGAAAATCAAAGCCATACCTCGTGAGACTGTGCGTCGGATAGCCTGCGAAGAATGGTGGTTCGTACGATTGCTGACGCTGCAAATCCAAGCTCGTGCACAGTCATTAATTGGATCATAATGACGTGGATAATGCCATAATGCCTTCCACCAATGAAACAAGAACCATCGCATCGCTAGGGTCGGAATTGTGCCAAATTGGCCGGCACGCGTGGAATAACTCGGAGCCATATCTAGCAGTAGAAGCAATTTTCTTTCGTTAGCACAGGAGTTACCACTGCAGGCTGCAAGAGAACAATATTTAATGCTGGAAATGTACGCCAAATAATGCGGAATTGCAGCCGGCTATGAAGATGTTACAGCCATCAAAGATGATTCACCGCATCAGGAAAAATCACGGCTGCTTGGGAAAAACTCAACAGCCCTCGAAAAACTTGTCACAGCCGCCGGCGAATATGTTGCAGCCGCCGGAAGATAGTTTACGGCTGTCGGGAAAAGGATTTTCTGGTGATCGAGAAAAGGTCATGGTCGCTGGAGAAGATGTTGCAGCCACTAGGAAATGGTTCACTGCTGATGGGAAAAGGATTTTCTAGTGATCGGGAAAATGTCACGGCCACCGAAAAAGATGTTGCAGCTACCGGGAAATGGTTCACGGCTGTCGGAAAAAGGATTTTCTGATGATCAGGAAAAGGTCACAGCCACGGGAAAAGATGTTGCAGATGCCGAGAAATGGTTCACGGCTGCCGGAAAAAGGATTTTCTGATGATCAGGAAAAGGTGACGGCCGCCGGAAAAGATGTTGCAGCTGCCGAGAAATGATTCACAGCTGCCGGAAAAAGGATTTTCTGGTGATCGAGAAAAAGGTCGTGGTTGCCGAAAAAAGTTCACAATGGCTGGGAAAGAATGTCGCGGCTGCCGAAAAAAGTTCAGACACCGGGAAATTATGTTCAGCCACCGGGAAATTTTATTTTGGGGAAAAAGGGAAAATGCAATGCAGGGAAACAGAGGAAGACGATTCCCGTTCGGCAGGCCCATTCTGGTCGTTCGCCTGGTACTTCCCTGCAAATTTGTTTTTGAAAAATAACAACAACCAAAAAGATCAAATGCAAAAGAAAAATAAAGAATTATACGCTACAGTAGAAATTTTTATTTATTTATGTACAGTGATTCAAAGTGCGATTTACAGTTCAAAGGTTGGCAGAGGCAGAGAGAAGTTCCTGCCCTGGTGTCAGCTGATATTCTGGATCAGCGGCGATCTACGAAATGAATGCGTCTTTCGAAATAGGCTTATGATACAGTCGCAGTCTGTGGCCATTAGCAAGTAATGGTATGTGATTGTCATCAATGGTCACCAAACAGACAGTGCCGTTGTCAAAGACCCTATCAACCATATATGGACCTAGCAACCTTGTACGCAATTTACCTTTAAAATCCCTTTTGAATATGGAGTCATAAAGTAACGCCCAGTCTCCCTCGCTGAAGACCTTCTTTTTAATAAATCGGTCATGCCAATTAGATCTTTGTTGCTGAAGCAACAAAGTCTGGTCCATTGCAGCTAACTGCTTCTCATCCAATTCATTTAATTGATTCAGTATTCGCTCCTGAGCTTCTGTTACATCTAGATTCATTTTGGTGGCTGTCTTCAGGGTTTTAATCTCAAACTCAATTGGAAAGACAACACTCTTTCCGTACACTAGATCATATGGGGAGAACCCTGTGGTGTCGCGCCAAGTCATGTGATATGCCCACAGTGCTTCTGGAAGCCTGTCAGCCCAATCCTTTCGATGACTATTAACTGTTTTAGTAACGATGTTTTCAATAACCTTATTGGTACTTTCCACCTGACCATTGGCTTGGGGGTGGTAAGGTGAAGACACCCTGTGCTGCACATGATACTTCCGGAGCAAGGATTCAAATTTGTGTGACATGAATTGCGGTCCCCCATCAGTAACTATTTCTTTTGGCACCCCGAAGCGGGTAAAGATCTCACTGTACAGAAAATCAATCACTTCCTGGTCATTAGCCTTGGCCAAAGCTACAGCCTCCACCCACTTGGTCATATAATCAGTACAAACCAAAATGTAGATCTTCTTTCTGGAAGGAGGACCGATAGGGCCAACGAAATCCAGTGCCCATCTATCAAATGGTTCAGCTACAAGTTGGGACTGTAAGAGCATCTGATTTGTTTTATTAGGTTGGCCCATCCTTTGACAGCTGTCGCAGGATTGAACATACCTTTTAGCATCCTTGAACAGAGTCGGCCAGTAGTAGCCCATCCGCAATGCTTTATGCCCTGTTCTTTTTTCTGAAAGTGCCCTCCACAAGGCTCCTCATGATAGGATTTTAATATAGGAAATATCTCATCTTCTCTTATACATCTCCCGATATCAAGATCAGGCCCTGTGTAGAAGAGATGACCATTTAGCCAACGAAACCTGGCACTCCGCTGAATAATTTTTCTTTTTTCTCGTTTAGACATATATGGCGGGAGCTTTCCTGCAACCAAATAGTTAGCGACGTCCGCATACCATGGAGAATGGGCTGAAAGCGCGAATAGATTTTCATCTGGGAAAGAATCCTCAACAGGAAAACTGTCATCACTATTAGTAAGACGGGATAAAAAATCAGCAACAACGTTTTCCTTCCCAGGTTTATCTATAATGGTGATATCAAATTCTTGCAACAAGAAAAGCCATCTGGCCACTCTGGCATTGGTAACAGGTTTATTCATTAAATATTTGATGGCAGAGTGGTCGGTGTGCACAAATGTAGGGTACCCGGTGATATAATGTCAAAATTTATTGATAGAGTAAACAATAGCTAGGAATTCTTTTTCAGTAATAGTATAGTTAAGTTCAGTAGGTGCTAAGTTTTTACTAACATAATAGATGGCATAAGGTACTTGGCCATCCTGCTGTCCTAATACTGCTCCAATGGTAGTGTCAGAGGCATCTGAAGAAATATGGAAGGGCAGGGTCCAATTAGGTCCCCTTAAGATGGGAGCTGTGGACAGCTTCGCTTTAAGCTCATCGAATGTTGTCTGGCATGCTGTATTCCACACAAACTGTGCATCCTTCATTAATAGAGAGAACAAGGGAGAAGCCAGTTTGGAGAAATTTTCTATAAACCTCCGATAATATCCAGCATGTCCCAAAAATCTTCTCACCTCTTTCTGAGTTGAAGGGGTAGGTATATTCTTGATCACTTTGATTTTTGAAGGGTCTACCTGAATGCCATTGGCAGAGATAAAATGCCCCAATACCACCCCCTCACTCATCATCATATGGCACTTTTCAGTGCTTAATGAGAGTTGAGTCTGTTCACAATGAATTAAAACCTTCATTAAGTTTTCCAGTGCCTCGTCAAAATCCCTGCCATAGGGAGTAAAATCATCCATGAAGATTTCCATACTATCATTGACTAATTCAGAGAATATGCCAATCACAGCTCTTTGGAACGTTGCTGGTGAGTTACATAGTCCGAAGGGAAGCACTCTGTAGGCAAACGTTCCCCAGGGACAGGTGAAGGTGGTTTTATCCTGATCCTCAGGAGCGATCTGGATTTGGTTGTACCCACTGAATCCATCTAGGAAGGAGAATAACTTCTTCCCAGACAGGGTGTCAAGTACCTGGTCAATAAAGGGCAAAGGGAAATGATCTTTTTGAGTTGCTTTGTTCAATTCCCTGTAATCAACACAGACCCTCCATTTCCCATTTTTCTTGGGTACAATCACAAGTGGGGAGACCCACTCACTGTCTGAAATAGGATATATAAATCCCACTTCCAAAAGTTTCTGGATTTCCTCCTTCACTATATCCCTCAGATTGGGGTTCATGCATTGTTGGGGTTGACACACAGGCCGAGAGTCATTCATAATATAAATGTGATGGGTGCACATATTAGAGGGGATACCCCTCATATCCGTGTACTCCCAGGCAAATGCCCCCTTGTGTTCTTTTAAGAGGCTGATCAGGCATCTCTGTTCCTCTAAGGAGAGACTAGGATTGATATTCAAAGTCCTTCCAGGTTCTACCTCAATAGGAATACTTTCTGATTTTTCAAAACCGGGATTACGTTTGTGACATCAGCTAAGGCTTCTTCCGTAATATTTTCTTGTTCTTCCTTGCCCATGGTAGTGCTCAGAATTTGATAGACCTCTCTATTCACTGAAGTGGGTTCACTAATGAAATTGCTAATAGTATCATCTTCTATTTCATTTTTAAAGGTTAAGGCCTTCCCTAGAGTTAATAATGGCTGGACATCCTCCTCCTCCTCATGTTCTATCCAAAGGGATGTTTCAGCTTCTAGAATTGGCCGAGCTGGAGGATACATGGTGAGGTTTTTAGTATCCATACTGTCAGATATAGTCATGGACCCTGATCGACAGCTGATGCAAGCATCAGCTGTGGCCAACCAAGGTCTCCCCAAGATCAATGGGTGTCCCCCCAGCTACGATTTTGGCTGTAATACCAAAAAGTCAGCTGGGTACTCCCATGAATCTACTGAGATGACAAGGTCGTCTAGAATCCCTTCGGGTCTGATGGTGGATCTGTCTGCTAATTCCAGAATAGTAGGGTTCAGTCTAAGATTAGTGAGCCCAAGCTTCTTTACAGTCTCTATTGTTATAACATTGATCGCTGCTCCTAGATCCACTAGGACGTTGGGTATCTATGTCTGTCCTATCTGTACAGTGACGGTAGGGTTACCAGGGTCATCATATTTAGTCACAGGGGCTCTTCCTGCTATCAAGGCAGATAAGTTCCCTATGACGTGAACCGTGGGAGGATCCCTGGGTTTCCTTCCTGCTCTCTTAGTGCACAGGTCCTGAACTGTTCTAGCGTAAATAGGCACATCTTGAAGGGCTTGAAGAAGGGGGATTTTGACATAAAGGTTCCTTAACTCTCGGAGGAGGTTAAACTGAGGTTTCCCCCCCGTTCTTGGTAGCATCAGTCTTTCGGGGTATGGTGGTTTCTTTATCAACTGGGAACGCTGTGTATCATCAGTTTTATCGTTGGATGTTTCAGCCGTCCCTTCTAAGGGATGCTCAGCATCTTCAATGATAGGAACTGTGTCAAACGGATGTTGTGAACTCCGCTTTTCTTTATGTATAGAGGGTGAGACGTCCTCTGTAATTACGGGTTCTACTATTTTCCCAGATTTTAAATGGATGTCATTACAGGGTATAGGGGAAAGAGAGTAGGACGACATGTTGACAGTCTCCAATTGATGGACTGCTTTATTATTTGGGTTAGGATCTGGTTGGGCAGGAAGCTGAGGTCGTATGGGTATATTCGGGACATAATTGTTCTGCAGCTGCAATTGCGATTGCTGAGGTAGGTATTGAGGATATGGAGCAAATTGAGGGAATTGGGGAAATTGAGGAGAATATGATGACTGTTGAGGTGGAGGTGGTTGAGGAAACTGGTTCCCAGGATGGAAATTCCTCCATCCAGGAGACCACGACGTAGGTTGATGTGGTGGCTGTGTCCAAGGATTCCATGGGTTATAGTTTTGCATTGCAGGTTGGGAAGAATTCCATTGAGCATAATTTGAAGGGAATTGTGTATTCACATTTTGCATATTATTCCAATTTCCCATATTATTCAAAAATGGAAGTGAGTCTGGAGGCATACCTGGATTTCGAGGCTGCCACAGTTTCTTCTGTGCAATCAAGTAGGCTGCTTCCACGTCCGGGTTTGATTCCTACAAAACGGCCTTTACTTGAGGAAGTGAGGGGCATTCTTTCATGTCGTGGTTGAGCTCACACAGCTGACATACGTTTACTTTGTCAAGCAGGCATTCTCTCAGCGGATGATTCTTCCTACATCGGGGGAAGAACACACCTAATGTGAGATCCTCCACTGCTTGTTTTTGTTTTGCATTCAGGACATTGATCTCCGAGGAGATGGAGCTCATCATTTCTATTTTAAAATTTTCAAGGAGATTTCCTATCTCTGCACAGGTAGCGCCTCCATTGGATGACTTCTGAGTTTGGTCGAAGACGTCACGTTCTAGCTTTTCTCGTTTGTCTCGTTTATTGTTCCTGGAAGATCCCCTGGAGTATCTCTTGCATAGTTCCACAATTTTATCAAAAGTTTCTTTGGAGATATCTCCCTTACCAAGCAGGTTTAACATGTCTAAGCAATCATCCCTGATCCCCCGAAGCAAGATTATCTTGAGTACGTCCAGCCCCATGTTCATCTGCCCAGCTCTCTACACATTGTACAGCAGTCTTTCCACAAAATATTCCAAACTTTCATCTTCCTTTTGCACCATTTTAAACAGTTCCTCTCTCTTGTCCTTGGTTTTACAATATTCCTGATATTTCTCCAGGAACACCTGTTTCATTGTATCCCAATTGGCAACGGTTCCTCCCCCAAGGCTCATGAACCAGCGTAATGCATTGTCCTTCAGGGTGGCAGGAAAGAGTTTTAGCTTTTGGGCATCGGTGACATAATCATAGCTGTGACAAAGAATGTCGAATTCAAAGAGGAATTCGTCTGGGTCTTCTGCCGCCTTTCCATGGAAACGAGGTAACACCAATGGTGAAATATTTTTCATAGGAGCTGCCCCTTCTGGTTGTTGAATCGGAAATTGTAGTGTACCCACCGTTCCTTTTGGAAGGGAGTGATTTTCATGATGAAAGTTTTCTCCCATTACTTCTTCCTCGTCAGCTCCGTGTCTGTTACTCATCTCCTCCTCTGTTTTCTCCTCTTCGCTTCTTTCCACGTTCTTTTCTTCGTCCTTCTCCTGTTCCTCTTTCTTCTCTTTGTTCCTCCACTGATCCTCGAACTTCTGGTGGTATTGATCCCACTCTTCCTTAGTTACAACCCTCCCATTAATGTGGTAGGTCGGCTCTCTACCAGCAGGTCCAGTTGTAATGGTTGTGTCTTCTTCTGTAGGGATGCTCGAGGGAGTCACAGCTGCTCGTGTGTTCTCCATCGTGGATCCCAACACTGGCGCCCCAGGATCAACAGGGTTCCTTATGATAGGAGTCTCTTGAATACGAGCCCTGGTGGATGAATCAATTCTATCGACCAGATCGTCGATGAACGTTCTTCTGCCCAATGGTGCTCCTTGACCACGACACGAGCCACCTGCACTATTAGTGTTTTGTGGGGTTTTGGGAGTTGGGAGTTGATCGCGTTTTACCCTTATCGTATTCATACAACCCAAATCATTTCATCAAAGAGACTAAAAAAAATTACCAGATGCAACTAATGATAGCGTTTAATTTTTATCCTTCCCCGGCAACGTCGCCAAAATGTCGAGCACTCTAAATGCAGATAAATTGTTATTAGCACACAGAGCATACGAGATTTATTGTCAACCCGAGAAAGTCTTTTATTTCGAAGGATAAATGCACGGTCTATGCTTAAACACCAGATTATTGCAATCAAACGCTTTACCCTTTAACAACCATGTTCATCCCTCAAAACTCATGTAATCCCACCAATCTTCTTAACTCTACAAATTCAACTTCTTCCTATCATGCATCAACAAGAAATGAAATCAGATTCAACAATAATTGCAGATAAAAAGGAAATCCTATTCATATCCAGGAACAAGTGATTTACCTATTCAATCTAATCACTCTTGAAATCCATAAACATAAACCGACTGTGATCTAGAAATTCAATTGCAGAAGATTGAGTACAGCTACTTCTAAGAAATTGAATTACAGGAATAAAGATCAACAATTAAAACAGTAAATTAATTGCAAGGATTCGTGGGATGACGATCTGAAACCGTGAGATGAACAGAGCTGTGTACAACTATTGCATAAATTGTATAAAGACAGCTACCTACTCAGTCGACTGTTACTCTGTACCAATTATCAATTTCAGGAAAATGTAATACTGCAAATCCACACATACTACTGCTGTGCACATAGACAATATAATCAACAAAACATCACACGACAATGAATTTATAAATCCTACCTTAACTCAGCAATCTCTGCGGAAGGCGGGCCCAGCCTTCACACAGAGACCCTGGATGAACAACGCACAACTCCCTTAAATCATAGGTAACTCTTTGTATTAAATGAAGGAATGATTACAGATTGCTCCACTGTCAATACAAGAAATGAATTATCTATTTTCCAACCCCCTGGGTCGAGACAGCCTCCTACATTTATACATACAAAAGATAACATCCGATCCTATTACAAAGGCCAGCCATGAAGATCTCTGATCTTCAGGCGCCCTGAATAACACTGGTTGTTACAAGATGTGGCATGATACAATTATAGAAAATAAGAGAAGGCTGTTGACTGGCCCAGAAGTGGCGATCTTCTCAGATCGCCATGATATTCGAGCAACTATACTGAAGATCCCCCAATCTTAGCACATTCTGTTACGGATACTCTGACCGGCTCTGTCTGGAATGTTACATGAAAACCACGTGCCTCAATAGATGATGGACAGGTCGAGGATCCCTTTGAATCACGAACGCCCCTTGTCTCAAGACTTGTTCAGCTCCCTTCCCCTGCATTCTACTCATCTCATGCTATCTTCATAAATCACAACATATTAGCATAATTTTGAGAGATACACAGCCTTAATTCTCACAATAATAAGCATTAATAAGATAAAACAATAATCAGTCTTACCTTGACAATTTAGGGAATAAAGTGAGGAAAATAGGTCTGATTGGCATGCTGAGTGATGTAAAACAAGGGAATAAAAGGTGATTAAGGATGGTTAAAAAGGGACCAATTTTGGACTCAACAAACTTCTCTAGGATATTCTAATAACCCTAGGGCCCCACAACTACGGGGACTTTAACCCTTTATCAATAAGAGGGTTACCCACAATGACTTTACATGACTTGTTTACATTATTGAATCGCCCGATAGGAACATCAGGATATGACATGACTCAATTACATTACATATGCTTCCCATAATAAATATCGAGGTACAATACATAAAATATACAAGTGAATACATTCCTATAAATTATTTATGTTTCCAAGTATAACTACTTCCTATGTGGGTTCTCCGATATCTTTCTATTGAGTTAGTGGTTGGGGTATTTCATCCCTCGTAAAGGTTAGTAGTGATTTTAATAAGGTTTTGAGAATTAGCTCTAGCATATCTACCCTTACAATCTCTAGGTCTGTTCATGAAAAACTAAACTAAAATAGAACATATGCTACTAATACTACTACTACTACTGGATTTGGGGGCGCCTGTTATAACATATGTGCAGTTTCTTACCTCTTGTCTTAACTCTCCCCTACCACCATCCTATTACTAAACTTCATAAAGGAATTCTACCTTACTGAACAAATCCCTGTGAATGACACCAAAAATGTTGGGTGTTATAATGTCTTAATTAATTGACCTAATATTTAATTATCGATCGAGGTTGGTAAACTTAGAGTTGAAACAAAATATATGCGAAGGTAGAGGGGTTCCTAAGGTGTCGTGGAAATATTTTAACAAATAAAATATTGAAAGATATTTCAAAATGAAAAACTGAGTCAAAATCCTATAAATTCAACTATGAAGGTCATTAAACCAAAATAGAGTATTATATTAGAGCAACTTATCAAGCTATAATAATCTACTCTATGGACAATTACTGAAAGATAAAGATATAAACAATACTATTCTACTCTTTATCGTAAAACCTCTTAATTAACTATTCTACTTTTTAACAATTTCATAAACTAAGTATACAAGGAAGGATTATATTAGAAACCATGTGGGCGCGCCCTTTGCAAGCG
>LPNX011055513.1:0-106261 GCA_001517045.1 Pseudotsuga menziesii | reverse complement strand
AGGAATAAAACTTAATAAATACTTTAAACAATCTAACCTATAGTCCTAATGATAAACATAACCATTATCTAACTACCACAGTCAAAACATATTTCAAAAGATAAAGAAACTGAGATGCAAACATGCTTAAAATGAATTAAGAAAACTAAAGGCTGAACAACGGGCTGGATAATAGACTCGAATATAGGTTTGAATGATAGGCTATGTGAATGAAGTCTGTATAGAGAAAATAGTATAAAATGGACTAAATGATCTAATTATTAGTTGATTTTGTGCACATGAAAACAAAATGCGTAAAGATAGTAAGTAAACCTACTTAGTGATCGAATTCAACAACAAAATAATTTAAGCTAATTCATAATTAGAAGGAGATTATTATCTATTGCATTGTTAAACAGACTGAAATGTAACCAAATGAATTTATGACAAAACAAAAAAATGAACAGAACTGAACCTATTGTAACTTGATCCTAAGATATCAAAGTAATCTACCCTATGTATTTGTCAACATAAGACTGAATAGTAAGATGAAAAGACTGGAAAGAAAATTAAAACAAAACTACATAAGCAACTAGTCACTTTTAATCTATGAAATAAGAACTAGATTATCGAAACAACATTATAATAAACACATGCTACATGAAACAATGAAATGAATGATTACAGTAATTCAATTGCATAAAAAAACTGGAAATGAAACTATACTAATTGCAAGGAAATGGATGACGAAAATACTCACAAGAATAAAAACCACTAGTTGATGAGGTGCTATCTCAAAAATCAGGGTGATGCTTCCTAAACGCTTACACGAACAAGATCACATACACAGAAGGAATATAACTTCTATTAAAAATGCGGAACAGTATTACAGAGTTTCTCTTCGAAATTGACTGACATAATGTAAAACTACCTAACTACGCTCTCGTTTTGAGGCAAATATATATAGTGTTTACAAGGATGAGCGGGTTGACCCTTTCAATGGTCGACCACTCCTAAAATAGTCAACCATTATTACGAACAAACGGCCATAAGCTAACGCACAGTCATCCTCTTTCTTCCTCACGCGGAGGTTCTCCCTTGTGTGTGTTGTTGCGTGAGGATTCCATTTGATGTGGACTAGTGTCATGGTGTCGAGCAGAGGAGGCAAGCTAATAAGCCTTCTAGAATGAAGGTCATTCTAGCATCCTAACACGTGGACACATAACATTTGCAGACCATTCTATCCTTTAACACTTGGGAATCTACGAACAAACATTGCGCAATTTGATCGGCAAGTTGGATGGTAAGTTAGATGCACTCTGCACATATATAGCGTGATACATGTCCAGCTGTTGGCTCTTTCAAAAGATCATAACTTGCAAACAAATTCATACATATATCAAACATGCTCCTAAATAATATCAATTTTAATCAATAAAATCATGAAATAATAATAATAAACCAGAATTTGCATAAATCCAAATATATTCATACCTAAGGCTGAATGATAAGCTGTATGACATAAATTTGTCAAAAATATGACAAAATGGATGTCAAAAGGTGTAATTTACTAGCCCAAAATAGTGACAAAACTAAGATCAACATTCCCCCAAACCGAAGAAATGCCAGGTCCCACTGCGAAAAACAAAGAGGAGTTAGGAGGAAGGTTGAGCTGCATTAACATCTTCCTTCTAGTTAGAAGATGAAATAGATGATTTAAACTTCAAATTCTTGTATTGAGATTTTAAAACAGCATGCCTCTCTTGTTGAGACCTATGTGACAAATTTATATCCTTGTTGAGGTCTTCAACATGTTTAACTTGCAGACGCAAATCCTTACTCTCTTGTAACAGTTCTACAATTAACTTGGCGTATTCCTCATTCTGCCTTGTTGACCACACCAACTCTTGAGTTAATTGATCTACTATCAGGTGGTGAGGAGTAGATGGTTCGACGAGTTGCTTGGCTTCTGGAGGCGTATTCAATTCATCGGATGATATCTCGAGGTCAATGGAAGGAACTTGTTTTTCAGGACTCATGTCCTAGGTAGATGCATGGACATTCTCATGAGCAACATATTTAAGTAATATGGCTAAGACACTAGCCAATGTATACAGAGGTGAGTCTGGGTCAGGTTTATCTGCTTCGACCATACTGTCTGGATGATAGGTCTGAATATCGGGCTGAACCATGGTTTGGGTGCTAGGAGGAACCATGGAATAGACAAACACTTCCTTCTGGTCTCTGGTGCGAGGCCATGGTAAGGGTACAAACTTAGCAGATACATGGTTAACAGGGGTAGAATGGGCATATGGAGTTGCCTCCGATGTGTCTTCGTCGAGATGGACAACATTGGGGGTTTTCTTCTCTAATGATGGGGTTTGACTGGATTCATGATTATGAAGATGCTGAGGGAATTTTCGAATGTTGAGATGGGGATTCAAAACATTAAACACAAAATTATCCCAAGTGTAATTCCACTCTTTAAGTTGATCTAAGATCAAGAGCTTAATCAGAGATTATATCACCAGAGTTCGATTAACCTCTTGATCTTAGATCAACGTAAAGAGAGGAATCAGAGTTGGGATAATTTTGTGTTTAAAGTTTTAAATCCCCATCTCAACATTCAAAAACACCCTTGGAATCTTCATAATCGTGAATCCAGTCAAACCCCATCCTTAGAGAAGAAAATCCGCAATGTTATCCATATCCACAAAGACACATTGGAGGTGAGTCCATCTGCCCATTCTACCCCTGTTAACCCTATATCTGCTAAGTTTGTACCCTTACCATGACCTCGCACTAGAGACAAGAAGGAAAATTTTGTCCAGTACATGGTTCATCCTAGTGCCTAGACCATGGTTCAGCCCAATATTTAGACCGATCATCTAGACAATATGGTCGAATTAGATAAACCTGACCTAGACTCACCTATGTATACATTGGCTAGTGTCTTAGCCAGATTACTTAAAGATGTTGCTTGTGAGAATGTCCTTGTATCTTCCCAGGACATGAGTCTTGAAAAACAAGTTCCTTCCGTTGACCTTGAGATATCATCCGATGAACTTAATACGCCTCTAGAAACCAATAAACCCACGAAACCATCCACTCCTCACGAGCTGACAGTAGATCAATTAACTCAGGTGTTGGCGCAGTCAACAAGGTGTAATGAGGAATACGCCAAGGTAATTGCAGAACTGCGACAAGAGAGTAAGGATTTGCATCTACGAGTTAAATCTTTCGAAGACATCGACAAGGCTATCAATTTGTCACATAGGTATCAATAGGAGAGGCATGATGTTTTAAAATATCAGGCCAAGAATTTGAAGTTTAAATCCTTTGTTTCATCTTCTAAGTCGAAGGCAGCTGCTAACGCAGCTCAACCTTCTTCCTAACTCCTCTTTGTTTTACTCAGTGGGACCTGGTATTTCTTCGGTTTGGGGGAATGTTGATCTTAGTTTTGTCACCATTTTGGGCTGGTAAATTACACTTTTTGACAAATTTTCGTCATACAGCTTATCATTCATCCTCAGGTATGGATATATTTGAATTGATGCAAATTCTGGTTTATTATTACTATTTCATGATTTTATTGTTTAAAATTGATATTATTTAGGAGCACGTTTGATATATGTATGAATTGTTTTGTAGGTTATGATATTTTGAATGAGCCAACAACTAGACACGCATCATGATAGATATGCACAGAGTGCATCCAACTTACCATCCATCTCGTTGATCAAACCGTGCAATGTTCTGGTAGATTCCCAAGCATTAAAGGATAGAACAGTTTGCAATTGTTATGTCTCCACGCGTCGAGATGCTAGAACGACCTACATTCTAGTGGGATCGTCAGCTTGCCTCCTCTGCTCGACACCATGACACCAGTCCACATCAAAGGGAATCCTCATGCTACAACACACGTAAGGGAGAATGATTGTGCGAGGAAGAAGGATGATGACTATGTGTTGGCTTATGGCCATTTGTTTGTAATAATGGTTTACTGTTTTAGGAGCAGTCGACTACTGAAAGGTTAGACCCTCTCATCCCTATAAACACTATATATATTCGCATCCAAACGAGAGCGTACTTATCTAGTTTTACATTCTGTCAGACAATTTCAAAGAGAGAGTCTGTAATACTGTACTGCATTTTTCATAGAATTTATATTCCTACTGTGTATGTGATCTTGTTCGTGTAAGCATTTAGGAAGCGTCACCCTACTTGCTGAGAGGGCCCCTCAGCAACCATTGGTTTTCATTGTTGTGTGTATTTTCGTCATTCCTTTCCTTGCAATTAGTATAGTTTCATTTCTAGTTTGTTTATGCAATTGAATTATTGTAATCGTTCATTTCATTGTTTCCTGTAGCGTGTGTTTATTATAATGTTGTGTCGATAATCTAATTCTTATTTCATATATCAAAAGTGACCAATTGCACACTTAATTTTCTTTCAATTTTTTTTCCAGTCTTTTCAGCTTACTATTCAATCTTATGTTGACAAGTACAGAGGGTATATTACTTTGATATCTTAGGAACAAGTTACAATATGTTCAGTTCTGTTCATTTTTGTTTTGTCATAAATTCATTTGGTTATATTTCAGTCTATTTAACAATGCAATAGATAATACTTTCCTTTTAATTATGAATTAGATTAAGTTATTTTGTTGTTGAATTCGATCACTAAGTAGGTTTACTTACTGTCTTTATGCATTTTGTTTTCATGTGCACAAGATCAGATAATAATTAGATCATTTAGTCCATTTTATACTATTTTTTCTATATAGATTGTCATTCAGACAGTTTGTTCAGCCTGTCATTCATACCTATATTCGAGTATGTTATCTAGCCCATTGCTCAGCCTTTAGTGTTCTTAATTTGTTTTAAGCCTATTTAAAACTCCGTTTCTTTAGCTTTTGGAATATGTTTTGACTGTGGTAGTTAGATAATGGTTATGTTTATCACTAGGACTATAGGTTAGATTGTTTAAAGTATTTATTAAAAATTATTCATATCTTTCACCTTGAATATGTTTTGAGCTATGCTTTGTGGTTCTGTTTTTTTGTTTTGTTTATGATTTCCTTCTTCAATATTGTTGTAATGTTTTGTAATTATATCGATGGTTTGGTTTGATTTATCTCTTTGTACATGGAATTTAGCGTTAGATGTGTTAATTTCTATGGAAGTATACTAGGATCTTGTAAATTGATCATAGTATTAGGACTTGTTCCTATCACTGTGTGGTTAGCAAAGAGATTTGTAGAATGGGATTTTAAAGTTTTCTTTATTAAGTTTTCTACTTGCTTCTTATTATGTTTTCTACTTGCTTCTTTCATTAAGGTCTTTTACTTGTTTATAAACTAGATTTTCTTTACATTTGTTTCATATAAGAATTGGTTATTTATGAAAGTAATATTTAAAGAGAGTTTTGTCTCTTAATAGAGTAGTTGTTCATAATACCTTTTTAATTAAGAATCATTTTCTTATGGAATAGATCATCATGTTTGCTATCACCTGTAATTGGACATTCCTTAGTTTGCACATATTTGTAGAACTTAAGTTAGATTTAATTTCATTCAGTTTCTTTACTTCTTTTCAAAGCCATTTTGACACTACTCCTTCTCCAGTTCCAATCACAGTGAATGCATATCCATAGAACAACCACGGAGAGTGGAATTAGTTAGTTTAGTTTGAATCCTTATGTACATCTGTTAATTGCATGTATATTTTGTTTCTAATATATTCCTTCCTTGTATAATAAGTTTCTGAAATTGTTAAGAAGTAGAATATTTAATTAATAGGTTTTACTATAAATAGTAGAATAGTGTTGTTTATATCTTTATCTTTCGTTAATTGTCCACATAATAGAGTAGTATAGCTTGATACTACTATAATATAATACTCTGTTTTGGTTTAATGACCTTCATAGTTGAATTTATAGAAGTTTGACTCGGTTTTTTATTTTGAAATATCTTTCGATCTTTTCTTTGTTAAAATATTTCCACGACACCCTAGGAACCCCTCTACCTTAACATATAATTTGTGTCAACTCTAAGTTTACAAACCTCGGTTGATAATTAAATATTAGGTGAGTTAATTAAGACATTATAACACACAACAATTTATAGAAAGGAAGAATAGAATGATCATGGAAGTTGCTAGGGAAATGATTCATGATCAAAATCTTCCCATGCATCTATGGGCAGAATCTGCCAAGACAGTTGTGTATGTACAGAACCATACTCCACACAAAGTACTTGAGAACAAGACACTTGAAGAAGTCTTCTCCGGCAAGAAACCAGAAGACAACCATCTCAAAATATTTGGTTGTCCAGTGTACATACACATTCCAAAAGAAAAGATAGCGAAGTTAGATCCTTCAGTGAATAAGGGTATATTTGTGGGATATAGTGAAATCTCAAAGGATTAAATAATATAATTCGTAGTATTCAAGAAGATCGACATTATTAGAGAAGTAACATTTGAGGAAGACTCGGCTTACAACAATTCCAAAAAGAAACCTGTTAAATTGGAAAATATGATGGCTAGTAAAGAGGATCTCAAAGGGATGGCTAGAAATAATATCTTCAACACTTAAAGGAATTTTTGAGGAATATAAAACATATATTTATTCCTCATGTATCTACTCAAGAAGAGGATAAATAGGAGAAACATGACTTAGTCCAGTCACTTCTGGAGAAAATTGAAAAACTATTGAAGAGTATGAAGTTGGAGTCCTCAAAAGTTGATGATTCGCTACAACATCATGGGTTCAATTAAGGTCCAATGAACTACTTTAGCTCAAATATTGACATGACAAAGTTTGATGGTAAGGATCTATTGAGGCCTGGAAATTTGTAGGAAACAACAGCAAGGGATTCTCCCTAGTCAACGTTCCCAACTAGCACGTGATTGTTTGGTGTAGGGAATCCGTCCAGTTTGTGGTTACCTAGATTTTCCATGTCGGCATGTATATATATTCTAGGTAGATGGTTTGGCGGATTGATGGGGGATGTTTGTGGTCTTGCTTGATGATTTCTTTCATGGCCATTATAGGTTTGTAGACCGCACTCGACTGCTAGGGAAACTGGTGCAGACGGCTGTTACGCTGTTCGCACCAGTTTCCCCCAGTCTGTGTGTGGCCATCTCGGGAGGGCGTTTTCATGGGTTTCTTCCGGGATGCCAAGGTTTTTTTTTCCACTGTATGGTCGCCCTCGTTTTTTTGAACCAGGTTTTCAATGTTGAGACTGTTAAACTCAAATACAAACCCTGGACCAATTTTAGGGTCAGAATGCATTATCTAGTTAGACCGTGATGTGAGTGCTTTTTGCAGCCAGTAGCTTCATCTTATTTTTTATGAGTCAAGTTCACTATCACTTGCAGTGTCCTTCACCTAGGATTAGGCATGATATTTTCCATGTGATGTTTTAGTTCGTAGCACCGAGAGGGGGTTTTGAGATTGTTTTCTACTCAGCGAGAGGAAAGTGATATTCTTCGTTTTGAGAAAGGCAATGATATTCTAGCTTGATTCTAAAGATATTGGTCGCAGGCTAGTTTTAGCCTTTTGAGCAGATTGCTTTTATGTGGGAACTTTGGGTTTGAGTATGGTTTTTTTTACTTTCATAGCGGCAATTATGTTTATCCTAGACGAGCTAAAATGCTCATACATTTGGTCTCTACTTTTGAATGTTATCAAGGAATGGCCCAACAGAACCTAAAAGCAATTTCTGTGTACGACAAGAAAATTCTTCAGAATCCAAGATGTCTAAAAGACAGAAGAAGAAGGCTCCCGTAGTAGAGGAGGAACCCAAAGTCGAAATTGTTACCAGAGTTGAATACACCTACGAGGACACCAAATGCATTGTCGGTGTGGAACCCGAATATAAATGGGGGGGAATCTACAAACTAATAACACACCTGGAAGTACCTGACACAGGTTTTGAGGAGGAAACCATCTATGCCAATATATAGAGATCCGCGTTGGCAAAATTTCCCACCAGACATGATCTTTTTCCATGCTCAGAGGTGATTGGGTGGATTCTACCCAAGGCAGATGTAACCACCATGATTTTGGAAAATGTTGATAAACAGGGTTATGCTGCTTATAGACCTGGGTATGTATCACTATCCTACCACTTACCAGAAGCACAAGTGTACTTGACTGAAGACTGGCTGAAGGAAATTAAGATGGACCTAGTCGAGACACTGAAGAGAATGCTGGTGCCTAGCAAGAATTTTAGAACTAGGCCAACCGGGGAATATGATACTACCACTCTAAGAACCCCTTACAGGTTCATTTCCCTAATGTTGAACAGGATTTTCAGGAGGGCCCATGGTAAAAGCTTTAAGTTAGAATGGGTGCCTACCATTTTCTATGCTGCAACACAGGGGACAATGTTCAACTGGGAAAACATTGTGTCCAACAGCCTCTCATCCTGCATTGCATCAGCATTAGGAGGGGTGTCCCAGAAGAGATCAGAGTTCTATATGAGCTCTATACTGATTGATTGCATACTATGAAACCAACCCTTCCCCAATCTGAGTTGTTTCTGGGACTAGGAGAGAACACCAGTATACTTAGCATACAAGCCACTATGGGCACACAAATACCACAGTCACTATAGAGAAGTGTGTGAGCACTTTGTCATGCCATTATATACATTGATATTCTTAAAGGAGTGCAACTGTATGTTAGAGGAAGCATTGAAGGTGATTGAGTAATATGTAGACTACTATCTAACAGAGGATGGATTGTATTTCAGAATGTATCGATGCTCTAGAGCACCCTCACTACTGCCAAAATATGCCACTGACTATATAGTGCACAAAGAGGTAGTTAGACAGGTCTTCTTAGATGGTATAGGGAGATTTTTATTCGAACATAAGAAAGCAGCTTATCCTCCCTTACCATTCAGGTTGGGAAGCTATAAGTTCACAAGAGTGAAGAAAGCTGATGAATTTTTGGAGGAATTGGAAAAATTCCATTTTGGGGAAATAAATTTCCACAGGAATGATTCCCGGAACAAAGTGGCAGAGCATTGCAGGGAAGCAAATGTACATTTTGAATACACAAGCCACTAGGATAGAGAGGAATCCATTTTTCAGAGTGCACAAAATATAACGGCCTTAAGAAGAAGGTTTAAAAAGAAAATCACCACCAAAGGTGAGAAAGGATAGGATGAGCAAGAAAAGGAAGATGAGGAAGAAGGTATAAAAAGGGATGAAAATGCTAGGAGGCTAGCACAAGAAGCCAGAAGCTTCCCGGAGTGAAGAGGAGGAAAATAAAAGAAATATGGATGAGGAACTCAAGAAGAAGGAAGTAGAAAGGATAAAGCTGACAGGGGCAGAGCAATCGGCTTTCGATCCTGTAGACAATTAGGCTCAGGAATTGGGTAATGCTGATATTCAAGATCCTAAGGCAGCTACTGGTAGCACAACAAGACAGGCTATGGTCCCCACCCTAAGGCTAATCCCTTTTGAGAATAAGAAAGGGGAGGAGGTACAGGATTTAAACACTATTTTTTTAGATAGAGAAAGGAAAAGAATAGTGAAGAGGACCGAGAGAAAGTTCAAGACTGGGGGGTAGTCAGGTAAAATGATAATTGATAAAACTGTAGTATATGGGACAGACAAAGACCCCAGATTCACCATCAGAGCTGGGGCTGCATTAATCCATGCTTCTGAGGACAATGTAGATCGAATAATGACTGATCTTAAATAGTCAAAGAAGTCTACTGCCCAGCTAAAAGATACCCTGAGAAGAGAGAGAGGAAAATAATAGATTGAAAAGAAAGTTTGAAGACATACAACATGAAATAAATTCTTCAAAATCTGAGCTCCAGTTCCTCCAAGTAGAGAAGAGATCTCTGGAGGCTGCCCAAGGATGTTTGTAGGAATTGCAGCAGGAATGTCAAGGGTTGAGGACAGAAAAGGAGCAGCTTCTAGGAAAGATAGGGGAATTGGAGCTACAGAAGGCTACCTTGGAGGAATCTGGAAGGCAATCTCAGGGGCAGATTGAAAAGCTAAGAGAATAGGTTGCCTCATTAACAATAGCTCTAGAATAGGCCAAGGAATAGTAGGTCAGTCTTCATCCTTTCAAGGAGCACGTTCTAGGACAAAGGAGCAAGATGCACCAGCTACAAGTAGCCATAGAGGAATAAAGGTGCAAGATTTTGTAGGTGGACAATCGGTTGGAAGAGATTTTGGAAACCTCTTCATATTTTGCAGATAGATCGTAGGATATCTTAGAAGTCATGACAGGAAGGATGGTGATATTAGAAGTGAATGAAGAAACCCCTGTAGATATACCATCAAAATATCAACAAGCCCTAAGGCAAGACTATGATTTACTGGAGTTTTTTATAAACACAACTGAATAATTCAAGAAGGCTTTCAAAAAGACAAAGGGGGCTTGTGCAGAATTCTTCACGAGACTTTTGATCACTTATAATCATTACCAGGTTGAGGCTGAACAGAGAATGGATACCTTTCCAGACCACAACCTATTTTTGGAGATGTTGCAAAGAAGATATCAAGAAGATGAACAAAGGATACAACACATCAAAGCCATAGATGAGGAAATCCTGAGGAATGAAGTAGCTCATTCCGTGTTCAGTGTGCAGTTGTTAGAAGACCAAATTCGCTTGAGCACAGCCAGAATAGAAGTAATAAGAAATCAGGCTCCTAAATTCGAAATAAATACTCATTTCTTAGAACCTTCTGAATTCGAAAGCATTGCCTCAGAGGCTTCAGCATGGAAGAAGTTTTTCAATAGTCAAGCGGGACCCTCCTCACGAGCACTTTATTCATTTTATTGTAATATATTGTAAATTCTGTAAGCACTTAATGAAAGAAAATGTGGGAGGTGAAGAGTTGGGGAAGCCCAAGAGTCATTCATGGGCAACCCAACAGTTTTGTTCTTTTTTTTTAAATATAGAATATTTAGATCAGAGAGGGAATTTTTCCAAGTTAGATTGGTGAAGACATATTGTAAGAAGAACTATTTCCTTTTGCAATAGATAATTACAGTTTTCCTATTGGAGAAATCTTGGTGGAATGTTCAAATGTTATGCTATGGATTTGTTGAAGAGGAACTATTTCGTTTTCAGCTTTGTGTCCCTTAACTGTGAGATCGTTCTAACTCTTTGAACCTATGTTTTCGTATGAATGATCTCTAGTTTATTTTATGAAAATTTCCACTATGTGTAATGAATGTTGTTCATAAACAATTGGCTATCTGGTTGTTCAAATATCTTTAAATGTTCATGTGTTTCGAAAGAGGTATCAACTATCTGTGATTTTTTCATAATGCATGCACGAAATACATTACTCATTAATAAGTGATAATCCTCCTCCCTAGGGATAGGTTAGGTAGTTAGTTTTAATTCCTTGTTGTGTATGATTTAGATGCAAGAGAGTCTAAGGCGAGAGATAAGAACCTGCGCATCACATTGTGACCACTCCTTGCATTCTCAATCAATCTACATTTTTAGATAGGCACTTGCATGTCATACTTAAAACTAAAAAAACAAAAAAATATACAGGTGGACCAGGTCGTAACCGGTAAAACCTTTTATTTTTGTTACTTGACCTATGGTAGCCGGACCGGAAACCGAATGGATTCCCTACACCAAACAGTCACGGGCTAGTTGGGAACGTTGACTGGGGAGAATCCATTGCTGTTGTTTCCTGCGAATTTCCAGGCCTCAACAATTTTCTGGCACTAGAAGGAGGGACGCCAGTGCATGGATGGTCGAGGAAATCCATTTCCTCGAAATAACTCCACCAGTGATAGTTTTGAAATTAGTTTTCCTCATCCTAATACTAAAGGGAATAGAGAACATTTTTTTGATGTGGAAAATCAAGTAGTAAATGATCTGAGAAGACACAGATGCGTTTGTGTAAAGAGTATTGGAGGATTACCCATTATCCTTGATTTACCCCGAAGAGAATACAAGAAGAAATACCGTCCCATGTTGGAAGATTTAGTGTTGGTTGGAGACTTGGAAGAGTTAGTAGAAGGAGCATTACAGGAGGTTGTTCAGCCTTTGAATCAAATAGGCCCAAACACACCTTACTGTTCACTTGTGTGGACTACTGTTCCTTCACCTCCTCACTCTCCACCCAGACTCATGGTAGGTGTAAATGCAAATCAGCCACGTAACCCACCAAATCCACCACCAGCTTGGAAATCCAAATCACCCTTGAACTTAACACCTCTGTTGCATCACTTACCTCAAGCTTTTGAGAAGTTGTTGCCTAAGTTTGATCCTAATGAGAAGGTTGTAGTAGATGACCATTCGCAAAGTTTCTATTTAGAAATAGAAGGATTAAGGGCTGGGGAACATGAGGATGTTGTTTGTAGACTTTTTCCACACATCCTAAAAGGAGCAGAAGCATCCTGGTATTTTGGTTTTCTTGCAAACTCTATCCTAGATTGGGATACCTTTGAAAGGATTTTCAGAAACATGCAGCCCAAAAGATGCATGCAACACTAATGAAAGGTTTGGGCGCTTTAAAAAAAGAAAGGAATGAAAAGGTACACAGTTTCACTCAAAGATTTTCTGCTTACCTCAAGAACTTCTCTGCAACTGATAAGCCCTCTGATAAATTTTTGATTGACTATTATACCTCAGCTTTAGGTCCTGACTTGGCTATGTTCGCAAAAGTTCAAGTTAAGCATACGTTGGAAAATACTTATGAAGAAGCTGAAAGAGTATAGGCTGAAAAGGAAAGTATAGAGGATTATACCGAGCAATCTGGAGAAAAAACTTCCGGAAAAAGAGCCTTATTGCTGTCCAAACCTAAAGAGGATCAATCACATGATTTCAAGGGGATGTTAAAGATGATGCAAAAGATTTCCAACAGAATAATAGATTTGGAGAAGGAAAAAGAAGCTCAGAAAGATTATAAGCCTTACTACAAAAAAAATTAAGATAACAACCAATTCAAGACCCCTCCACCCGGTTCAGCATCAATGAATATGACAGAGGTAGGGATTTATAATTTCTGCACTTTTCACCAACAACCCCATTCTCAAAAGAATTGTCCTCAATGGTTAATTTCAATGACACTGGTAATGAATCAGCTCTTGGACTCTAAATTGACTGAGGACAGTGATGAAGAGGGAAAAGGTGATAAGACCATAGAAAAACAAGAAAATTATACCATGTTTTTATGGGATTGTGTCTCGCTGTTTGATATAGAAAAAAGTACTCTTAAACCTGAGAATATACCAACGACAAAAAAAGACATGAATTTGGTAAATAAAGACAATATAATAATCTCAAAAATTAAGAAGTTGCAAGAGAATGTTAGGAAATAGCCAAAGAACAATGTTGAGGACAAAGTACCCGAAATTACCATTATCAGCCAAGATCCGGAGCAAATCAACAAGCCTGCTAAGCCTATGGAAGAACAAGTAGGTGTTAATAAATAAAATACTAAAAGGCCTGAAGAACTAGAGGAAGAGATACCCACCAAAAACTAACCTGTGGAGGAAGATGTCGAATCAATTGGGGAAGGGAAAGCTAGAACCCCGCCTTTCCTTTTGACTCTGGAAATGCTGAACCATAAGGTGCATAATTGTTTGGTAGATTCTGGATCATCGGTGAATGTTATGCCACTCGCAGTTTGCAAAACAATTAATGGGCAGCCAAAACCTACTGCTTGGGAAGTCACTCAACTAGACAGAACTAGTGTCAAAGTAGTAGGGGAAATGGAGAATGTTCTCATTCATTTATCTGTAAATAACAAGATATGTCAATTTATTGATATTGTGGTGGCTGACATACAGGATGGATATGGAATTATTTTGAATCGAGACTCGTCCGCAAGGTTAAAAGGGTATTTTGCTTCAGATTGGTCACATTTATGGTTGCCTAATAAAGGGGTCCCAAATTGGATCAAAATTTTAAGGGGACCTTACATGAAACACACTATCACTAAGTTGGAAGAAGGAAATGAATCTGCTAATTCTATTTTGGGGAATTATCTAACAGAGCTTGAACTAAGATATCATGTAGACGAAGCACACAGTATGACTGACACTTAGCCCGATCTCCTTCAAGGTTCACAGGCTAATAAGATTGATTGTAAATTGGTAGACATAGTTTCGGTTTCAAAGATAGTAGAATTAGATCACGGTTAGGTATCTCATGTCTGCAATCAAGCCTATCCCCTGGACTCATAGGTTGATAGATTTTTAGGGGTGGGCACAGAACTGATCAGGTAGTGGTTGGTTCTCGAATTTTCTTCTTCTTTTGATTTGATGACCTTGCACATAAATAGTTTGATGTAGTTTTACTTTGACTTACCGCTTTTATTCTGGTTATTTTGGTTTGTTTTTGAATAAAAGAGGAAAATTTTTGGTTTCATGGAAAGAATCAAGGTTCTCGATTAACTGAAATCTATGGGATAAGACTGTGCATTTTATTTTGAAATGATAGAATTTCTTCTAGTAAGTAGTTTTCCTAAATTTCTATGCACTCATTGAAGTCCTGCTTAACCCCTGAAAATAACTCAAAATTAAGAGGTATGGAATACTATTTCAAGGCTCCATCCATTTCACATCTAAGATGTCCTAGGGAGTGATAGCAAAAGAACCACGGAAAGGAAGCAAGGTAAACAGTCTATTATATATAAATGATCCCGTGCCATGATTTCAAAAGCCTAAAGGCTGTTAAGAGTCAAAACTCCTGAAAGAAGCAATACATATCAAAGCGAAGTATCAGAAACATGAATATCAATCTGTCAAAAGTTCTTCTCTGTCCATGAGCTGAAAAGTAAATACATCTCTCACACAAAAGGACACTATGGATAGAAGAGCCTGAATAAAATTCAGAAAGAAAGGCACATGGAGGACTCAAAAGAAAAAAAGTTCAAAGGGCACAAAAGTGCAATTAGCATGGGAATGAGGAACAAATGAATAGTTCCGTTGACCATATGTTACGATCCTGTGGTGTCCAAGCTAGAAACAACCCAAAGACAGAGGTAAAATAAAACTCACCTACTAAGCCTCAAAAGAGTTATCCAGACTTTCAAATTTTTTGGGTGTTCCCATTTCCAAAAAATGGACTGTCCTCAATGATTCAAATGCATGTGTTTGCCATCTTAGGAATACAAGCATATAGAAATATTCAACTTATGAGTTAAATGATTAAATAGTCTTTTACTGGGAAGAAGCTGATTCAGAAATCTGGGGTTCAACAGGTAGTCGCCAATTGTTGCAATTGCAACATTTTCCCAAAATTCAAAATTTTTTGGGACCCTCCTCTAATTCATTTTGCTCAGCTTTTAGGTTTTGCTTGATGTTTGCGCAAATATTACTTTGATGCTAGCGATTTTTTACGGTTTGAATTGATTTTTCCTTTCCATCGGAAGCATGTGAGATTTTTGAGTTGGGAGTCCAGTTATCTTCACAACCTTCGTTGCAGAAAAGAACAAGACATCAATTCCGAGTCAAGTGTATTTGGTCTCCAATGCATTTTTCTTTTTCGGCGGTTGTTTTGAGATCCCGTCAAAACCTTTGTCTATATGTCTTTCGCCATTGCGGAGAAGGTACTGCGAAGTTTTTCGAGAGTTGTTTTATCCTCTTCCAATCCCCACCATTTTTTATTCGCAGATCCTTTGGATTTCAGCTTTCACCGTTGCAGCTTTGGAGAGCACTATCTTTCCACTGTAGTTTGATTTTGTTTTTCGTGTGACCGTTATTTTTTGGCCGAAGTCATGTTTGTTTTTACTCTTATTTTTGCAAGTCTGCGGAACTTGGTTTCTTTTATGGTTTCACCATTGCGGATCTCTAACCATCTATTGATCCGAAGCCTTAGTCTCGTGAGCTCTGAAGCGAGTTTTGATTTGTTTCTCCATCGGTGCCATCGTGGGTTTCCTGGTTGTTTCATCATATGCCGTTGCGGAGGCGATGTTGACAGGATCGCCGATCCCATAGTCTTTTGCCACCCGATGATCTTATTTTTTCCCTCTGCTTATTTGTTGACCGGGGCACATATATTTTGGGTTTGCGGTTTATTATTTTATTGTTATTTTGGCAATTTCCTCGTGCTGTCGTTATCACTCGAGCAGACCAACGCATTCGCTGTCGATACCTTCGCTCCTAGGTGGCTCCGCCGTGGAAGTTTATGGGTTTTTCTCCACTAGTCGTACAACACAGTTCCAGGTAGGCCCTTATGCCCGTTTTACCTTTCCATTCGATTGCTCAAACTATTTTTGTTGTCTCCGCGGTTGGTGGTTACCTAGGTTTTCCATCTCGGCATGTATATATATTCTAGGTAGATGGTTTGGCGGCCCGGTGGGGGGTGTTTGTGGTCTTTCTTGATGATTTATTTTGCGGCCATTATGGGTTTGCAGACTGCACTCAACTGCAGGGGAAATTGGTGTAGACAGCCATTACGATGTCCACACCAGTTTCCCCCAGTCTGTGTGTGGCCATCCGGGGAGGGCGTTTTCATGGGTTTCTTCCGAGATGCTGAGGTTTTGTTTCCGCTGTATGGTCGCCCTCATTTTTGTGAACAAGGTTTGTAACGTTGATACTGTTAAACTCGAATATGAACCCCGAACCAATTTTAGGGTCAAAATGCATTATCTAGTCGAACCGTGATGTGAGTGCTTTTTGCAACAAGTAGCTTCATCTTATTTTTTATGACTCAAGTGTGCTATCACTTGCAGTGTCCTTCACCTGGGATTAGGCACCATATTTTTCGCGTGATGTTTTAGTTCGTAGTGCCAAGAGGGGGTTTTGAGATTGTTTTCTACTCAGCGAGAGGAAAGTGATATTCTTCGTTTTGAGAAAGGCAATGATATTCTAGGTTGATTCTAAAGATATTGGTCATGGGCTGGTTTTAGCATTTTGAGCAATTTTTTTTTATGTGGGAACTTTGGGTTTGAGTATGGTTTGTTTTACTTTCATAGCGGCAATTATGTTTAGCCTAGATGAGCTAAAATGATCATACATTTGGTCTCCATTTTTGAATGTTATCAAGGAATGGCCCAACAGAACCTAAAAGCAATTTCTGTGTATGACAGGAAAATTCTTTAGAATCCAAGATGTCTAAATGATAGAAGAATAAGGCTCCCATAGTAGAGGAGGAACCTGAAGTCGAAATTGTTACCAGAGTTAAATACACCTACGAGAACACCAAATGCATAGTCAGTGTGGAACCCGAATATAAATGGGGGGAAATATACAGACTAATAACACACCAGGAAGTACCTGACACAGGTTTTGAGGAGGAAACCATCTATGCCAATATAGAGAGATCTACATTGATGAAAGTTGCTACCAGACCTGAGCTTTTTTGATGCTCAGAGGTGATTGTGTGGATTCTTCCCAAGGCAGATGTAACCACCATGATTTTGGCAAATGTTGATAAACAGGGTTATGCTGCTTATAGCCCTGGGTATGTATCACTAGCCTACCACTTACCAGAAGCACAAGTGTACTTGACTGAAGACTGGCTGAAGGCAATTAAGATGGACCTAGTCGAGACACTGAAGAGAATGCTAGTGCCTGGCAAGAATTTTAGAACTAGGCCAACTGGGGAATATGATACTGCCACTCTAAGAACCCCTTATAGATTCATTTCCCTGATGTTGAATAGGATTTTCAAGAGGACCCATGGTAAAATATTCAAGTTAGAATGGGTGCCTATCATTTTCTATGTTGCAACACAGGGGACAGTGTTCAACTGGGCAAACATTGTGTCCAACAGCCTCTCATCCTGCATTGCATCAGCATTAGGAGGGGTGTCCTAGAAGAGATCAGAGTTCTATATGAGCTATATACTGATTGATTGCATACTATACAACCAACGCTTCCCCAATCTTAGGTGTATCTGGGACCGGGAGAGAACACCAGTCTACTCAGCATACAAGCCATTGTGGGCACACAAACACCACAGTCACTATAGAGAAGTGTGTGAGCACTTCGTCATGCCATTATATACATTGATATTCTTAAAGGAGTGCAATTGTATGTCAGAGGAAGCATTGCAGGTGATTGAGGAATATGCAGACTACTATCTAATAGAGGACGGATTGTATTTCAGAATGTATGGATGCTATAGAGCACCCTCACTGTTGTCAAAATATGCCATTGACTATATAGTGCACAAAGAGGCAGTTAGACAGATCTTCTAAGATGGTATAGGGAGATTTTTATTCAAACATAAGAAAGTAGCTTATCCTCCCTTACCATTTAGGTTGGGAAGCTATAAGTTCACAAGAGTGAAGAAAGCTGATGAATTTGTGGAGGAATTGGAAAAATTCCATTTTGGGGAAATAAATTTCCAAAGGAATTATTCCTGAAACAAAGTGGCAGAGCATTGCAGGGAAGCAAATGTACATTTTTAATACACAAGCCACTGGGATAGAGGGGAATCCATTTTCCGCAGTGCACAAAATATAATGGCCTTAAGAAGAAGGTTTAAAAAGAAAATCACCACCAGAGGCGGGAAAGGACAAGATGAGCAAGAAAAGGTAGAGGAGGAAGAAGCTAGAAAAAGGGATGAAAATGCTAGGAGGCTAGCACAGGAAGCCAGAAGCTACCCAGAGTGAAGAGGAGGAAAAGAAAAGAAAGATGGACGAGGAACTAAAGAACCAAGAAGCAAAAAGGCTAAAGCTGACAGGGGCAGAGCAATCAGCTTTCAATCATGTAGACAGTTAGGCTTAGGACTCGGGTAATCCTAATATTCAAGACCCTGAGGCAGCTGCTGGCAGCACAACAGGACAGGCTATGGTCCCCACCCTTAGGCTAATCCATTTTGAGAAAAACAAAGGGGAGGAGGTACCGGATTTCAACACTATTTTTTATGATAGAGAAAGGAAAAGAATAGTGAAGAGGACCGAGAGAAAGGTCGAGACCGGGGGGCAGTCAGGTAAAATGATAAATGATAAAACTGTAGTATATGGGATAGACAAAGACCCCAGATTCACCATCAGAGCTAGGGCTGCATTGATCCATGCTTCTGACGACAACGTAGATCGAATAATGACTAATCTTGAACGGTTAAAGAAGTCTACTGCCCAGCTAAAAGATACCCTGAGAAGAGAGAGAGAGGAAAATAATAGATTAAAAAGAAAGTTTGAAGACATACAACATGAAATAAAGTCTTCAAAAGCTGAGCTCCAGTTACTCCAAGTAGAGAAGAGATCTATGGAGGCTGCCCAAGGAATTTTGCAAGAATTGTAGCAGGAATGTCAAGTGTTGACGACAGAAAAGGAGCAACTGCTAGGAAAGATAGGGGAATTGGAGCTACAAAAGGCTACCTTGGAGGAATCTGAAAGGAAATCTCGCTGGCAAACTGCAGAGTTGAGAGAACAGGTTTCCTCATGAACAACAACTCTAGAAGATACCAAGGAACAGCAGGACAGTCTTCAACCTTTCAAGGAGCATGTTCTAGGACAAAGGAGCAAGATGCACTAGCTGCAAGTAGCCATAGAGGAAGAAAGGTGCAAGGTTTTGCAGGTGGACAATTGGCTGAAAGAGATTTTGGAAACCTCTTCATATTTTGTAGATAGATTGCAGGATATCTTAGAAGTCCTGACAGGAAGGATGGTGAGATTATAAGCAAATGAAGAAAACCCTATAGATCTACCATCAAAAGATCAACAAGCCCTAAGGCAAGACTATGATTTACTAGAGTTTTCCATAAACACAACTGAAGAATTCAAGAAGGCTGTCAAGAAGACAAAGGGGGCTTGTGCAGAATTCTTCAGGAGACTTTTAATCACTTATAATCACTGCCAGGTTGAGGCTGAATAGAGAATGGATACCTTTTCATACCACAACCTGTTTTTGGAGATGTTGCAAAGAAGATATCAAGAAGATGAACAAAGGACACAGCACATCAAAGCCACAGATGAGCAAATCCTGAGGAATGAAGTAGCTCATTCCGTGGTCAGTGTGCAATTGTTAGACGACCAACTTCGCCTGAGCGCAGCCAGAATATAAGTAATAAGAAATTAGGCTGCTAAATTCGAAATAAATATTCATTTCTTAGAACCTTTTGAATTTGAAAGCATTGCCTCAGAGGCTTCAGCATGGAATAAGTTTTTGAATAGTCAAGCGGGACCCTCCTCATGAGCACTTTATTCATTTTATTGTAATATATTGTAATTCTGTAAGCACTTAATTAAAGAAAATGTGGGAGGTGAAGAGTTGGGGAAGCCCAAGAGTCATTCGTGGGCATCCCAACAGTTTTTTAATTTTTGTATAAATATAGAAGATTTAGATAAGAGAGGGACTTTTTCCCAGTTAGATTGGTGAAGACATATTGTAAGAAGAACTATTTCCTTTTGCAATAGATAATTACAGTTTTCCTGTTGGAGAAATCTTGGTGGAATGTTCAAATGTTATGCTATGGATTTGTCGAAGATGAACTATTTCGTTTTCAGCTTTATGTCCATTAACTGCGAGATCGTTCTAGCTCTTTGAACCTATGTTCTTGTATGAATGATCTCTGGTTTATTTTATGAAAATTTCCACTATGAGTAATGAATGTTGTTCATAAACAATTGGCTATCTGGTTTTTCAAATATCTTTAAATGTTCATGTGTTTTGAAAGAGGTATCAGCTATCTGTGATTTTTTCATAATGCATGCATTGAAATACATTACTCATTAATAAGCGATAATCTTGCTCCCTAGGGATAGGTTAGGTAGTTAGTTTTAATTCCTTGCTGTGTGTGATTTAGATGCAAGAGAGTCTATGACGAGAGGTAAGAACCTGTGCATCACATTGTGACCACTCCTTGCATTCTCAATCAATTTGCATTTTTAGATAGGCACTTGCATGTCATACTTAAAACTAAAAAAACAAAAAATATACACGGTGGACAGGGCCGCAACCAGTATAACCTTTTATTTTTGTTACTTGACCTACGGTAGCTGGACTGCAAACCGGACAGATTCCCTACACCAAATAGTCATGGGCTAGTTGGGAAAGTTGACTAGGGAGAATCCCTTGCTGTTGTTTCCTGTGAATTTCTAGGCCTCAATAGTCTTCTTGACACCCTTCTTGAATTCTTCGGCTGTGTTTATGGAAAACTCCAGTAAATCATAGTCTTGCCTTAGGGCTTGTTGATCTTTTGATGGTAGATCTACAAGGGTTTCTTCATTCGCTTCTAATCTCGCCATCCTTCCTGTCAGGACTTCTAAGATATCTTGCAATCTATCTACAAAATATGAAGAGGTTTCCAAAATATCTTCCAGTCGATTGTCCACCTGCAAAATCTTGCACCTTTCTTCCTCTATGGCTACTTGCAGCTGGTGCATCTTGCTCCTTTGTCTTAGAATGTGCTCCTTGAAAGGATGAAGACTGACCTGCTGTTCCTTGGACTCTTCTAGAGCTGTTGTTGATGAGGAAACCTGTTCTCTCAGATCTGCAGTCTACCCCTGAGATTTCCTTTCAGATTCCTCCAAGGTAGCCTTCTGTAGCTCCAATTCCCCTATCTTTCCTAGCAGCTGCTCCTTTTCTGTCCTCAACCCTTGACATTCCTGCTGCAATTCCTGCAAACTTCCTTGGGGAGCCTCCAGAGATCTCTTCTCTACTTGGAGGAACTGGAGCTCAACTTTTGAATACTTTATTTCATGTTGTATGTCTTCAAACTTTCTTTTCAATCTATTATTTTCCTCTCTCTCTCTCTTCTCAGGGTATCTTTTAGCTAGGTAGTAGACTTCTTTGACTGTTCAAGATTAGTCATTATTTGATCTAAATTGTCCTCAGAAGCATGGATCAATGTAACCCCAACTCTGATGGTGAATCTAGGGTCTTTGTCTGTCCCATATACTACAGTTTTATCATTTATCATTTTACCTGACTGCCCCCTAGTCTCGACCTTTCTCTCGGTCCTCTTCACTATTCTTTTCCTTTCTTTATCATAAAAAATAGTGTTGAAATCCGATACCTCCTCCCTTTTCTTCTGCTCAAAATGTATTATCCTAAGGGTGGGGACCATAGCCTGTCCTGTTGTGCTGCTAGCAGCTGCCTCAGGATCTTGAATATCAGGATTACTCAAGTCCTGAGCCTGACTGTCTACAGGATCGGAAGCTAATTGCTCTGCCCCTATCATCTTTAGCCTTTCTGCTTCTTGCTTCTTCAGTTCCTCATCCATATTTATTTTCTTTTCCTCCTCTTCACTCCGAGTAGCTTTTGGCTTCCTGTGCTAGGAGGCATTTTCATCCCTTTTTCTAGATTCTTCCTCCTCTGCCTTGTCTTGCTCATCCTGTCCTTTCCTGCCTTTGGTGGTGATTTTATTTTTAAACCTTCTTCTTAAGGCCATTATATTTTGTGCACTGTGGAAAATGGATTCCTCTCTATCCCAGTGGCTTGTGTATTCAAAATGTACATTTTCTTCCCTACAATGCTCTGCCACTTTGTTCTGGGAATCATTCCTATGGAAATTTATTTCCCCAAAATGGAATTTCCCCAATTCCTCCACAAATTCATTAGCTTTCTTCACTCTTGTGAACTTATAGCTTCCCAACCCGAATGGTAAGGGAGGATAAGCTGCTTTCTTATGTTCGAATAAAAAGCTACCTATACCATCTAAGAAGACCTGTCTAACTGCCTCTTTGTGCACTATCTAGTCAGTGGCATATTTTGGCAGTAGTGAGGGTGCTCTAGAGCATCCATACATTCTGAAATACAATCCATCCTCTATTAGATAGTAGTCTGCATATTCCTCAATCACTTGCAATGCTTCCTCTGACATACAGTTGCACTCCTTTAAGAAGATCAATGTATATAATGTCATGATGAAGTGCTCACACACTTCTCTATAGTGACTGTGGTATTTGTGTGCCCACATTGGCTTATATGTTGAGTAGATTGGTGTTCTCTCCCGGTCCTAGATACACCTGAGATTGGGGAAGGGTTGGTTGCATAGTATGCAATCAATCAGTATAGAGCTCATATAGAACTCTGATCTCTTCTAGGACACCCCTCCTATTGTTGATGCAATGCAGGCTGAGAGGCTATTGGACACAATGTTTTCCCAGTTGAACATTATCCCCTATTTTGCAACATAGAAAATGATAGGCACCCATTCTAACTTGAATATTTTTTCGTGGGCCCTCCGAAAAATCCTGTTCAACATCAGGGCAATGAACCTATAAGGGGTTCTTAGAGTGGCGATATCATATTCCCTGGTTGGCCTAGTTCTAAAATTCTTGCCAGGCACCAGCATTCTCTTTAGTGTCTCGACTAGGTCCATCTTAATTTCCTTCAGCCAGTCTTCAATCAAGTACACTTGTGCTTCTGGTAAGTGGTATCCCAGTGATACATACCCAGGGCTATAAGAAGCATAACCCTGTTTATCAACATTTTCCAAAATCATGGTGATTACATCTGCCCTGGGTAGAATCCACCCAATAAACTCATCAATGCAGATCTCTCTATATTGGCATAGATGGTTTCCTCCTCAAAACTTGTGTCAGGTACTTTTCGGTGTGTTATTAGTCTGTAGATTTCCCCCCATTTATATTTGGGTTCCACACCGACTATTCATTTGGTGTCCTCGTAGGTGTATTCAACTCTGGTAACAATTTCGACTTCGGGTTCCTCCTCTACTGTGGGAGCCTTCTTCTTCTGTCATTTAGACATCTTGGATTCTGAAGAATTTTCCTGTCATACACAGAAATTGCTTTTAGGTTCTGTTGGGCCATTCCTCGATAACATTAAAAAATGGAGACCAAATGTATCAACATTTTACCTCGTGTAGGCTAAATATAATTATCGGTATGAAAGTAAAACAAACCATACTCAAACCCAAAGTTTCCGCATAAAAACAATCTGCTCAAAAGGCTAAAACAAGCCTGCAACCAATATCTTCAGAATCAACCTAGAATATCATTGCCTTTCTCAAAACGAAGAATATCACTCTCCTCTCGCTGAGTACAAAATAATCTCAAAACCCCCTCTCGGTGCTATGAACTAAAACGTCACGTGGAAAATATGGTGACTAATCCCAGGTGAAGGACACTACAAGTGATAGCGCTCTTGACTCATAAAAAATAAGATGAAGCTACTTGCTGCAGAAAACACTCACATTATGGTCCGACTAGATAATGCATTCTGACCATAAAATTGGTCTAGGGTTCGTATTCAAGTTTAACAGTCTCAACATTGTGAACCTGGTTCACAAAAACGAGGGCGACCATATAGCAGAAACAAAACCTCGGCATCCCGGAAGAAACCCATGAAAACGCCCTCCCCGGATGGCCACACACAGACTGGGGGAAACTGGTGCGGACAGTGTAACGACCGTCTGCACCGGTTTCCCCAGTAGTCGAGTGCAGTCTGCAAACCCATAACAGTCATGAAAGAAATCATCAAGCAAGACCACAAACACCCCCCACCGGGCCGCCAAACAATCTACCTAGAACATATATACATGCCGAGATGGAAAACCTAGGTGACCACTAACCACGTTGACAACAAAATCAGTTTGACCAATCGAATGGAAAGGTAAAATGGGCATAAGGGCCTACCTAGCACTGTCCTGCATGATTGGTGGAGAAAAACCCATAAACTTCCACAGCGGAGCCACCTAGCAGTGAAGGTACCGACAGCGAATGCGTTGGTCTTCTCAAGCGATAATGACAGCACGGGGAAATCGCCAAAATAACAATAAAATAGAAAACCCCAAACCCAAAATATATATTCTCCGGTCAACAAATAATCGGTGGGAAAAAATAAGATCATCGAGTGGCAAAAGACTATGGGATTGGAAATCCTGTCAACATCACCTCCGCAACGGTAGATGATGAAACAACCAGGAAACCCGCGATAGCACCAGTAGAGAAACAAATCAAAACTTGCTTCGGAGCTCATGAGACTAAGGCTTTGGATCAATAGATGGTTAGAGATCCGCAACGGCGAAACCATAAAAGAAACCAAGTTCTGCAGACCAGCAAAAACCAGAGTAAAAACAAACATGACTTCGGCCAAAAAATAACGGTCACGCGGAAAACAAAATCAAACTACAGTGGAAAGATAGTGCTCTCCAAATCCGCAATGGCGAAAGCTGAAATCCAAAGGATCTGCGAATGAAAATGGCGGGGATCGGAAGAGGATAAAACAACTCTCGGAAAACTTCACAATACCTTCTCCGCAACGGCGGAAGACGTATAGACAAAGGTTCCGACGGGATCTCAAAAAAACCGCCGATAAAGAAAAATGCATCGGAGACCAAATACACTTGACTCGAACTTGATGTCCTGTTCTTTTCCACAACAATGGTCGTGAAGATAACTGGACTCCCGACTCAAAAATCTAACATGCTTCCGACGGTAAGGAAAAATCAATTCAAACCGTAAAAAATTGCTGGCATCAAAGTAATCTTTGCGCAAACATCAAGCAAAACCAAAAATCTGAGCAAAACGAATTAAAGGAGAGTCCCAAAATTTTTTGAATTTTGGGAAAATGTTGCAGTTGCAATAGGATCCAATCATATGGAGCAATTATTTGATCTACACCAGGTTCCCACTTTACAAAAGGTAACTATTGCATCCTTATATTTAGAACCTGATCAATTTATATTGTACTAATGGATTTGTGAACGTAAAAATGACTATTATATTTTGGTTTATATTCACAGAAGAATTGATTGCACATTATGGGGATATAATTAGAAACACCTTCTTTAGTCAGTTGGTAAATCTTAATAAAAAAGGTCGAGTTATAGTGTACATCAAGCAATTTCAGCAGCTGAGTATTAGAGTAGAGAATATTTCAAAAGATAATTTGCTAAATATCTATATTGGAACCTTGAAGGATAACATTCAACATGATTTGTTTTTCTTTGAACCATCATCCCTTGAAACGCCTTTCATGATGGCAATGAAGGTTGATATGGTGAATACTACTAGAAATACCACTTCCAACACTTACATAGAGAATGATGTTCCTTCTAACCAACCTCAGAGGTTGACACCTCAACAAATAGAGGAAAGAAGAGTCAAAGGTATATGCTTTAATTGTGACAACAAGTACAGTAAGGGACATAATTATGGAGGGAAAAAACTCTTCTACATAGAATGTAACGATGAAGAACAAAAAGAACAGAAACCACTACAAGGGGATTAACTAGAAGTGATTACTCCCACCATATAATGTCATGCCTTGGCTGGAATTAACACTCCTCAAACTCACAATATCAAAGGATATAACAAAAATAAAAATGTATTAGTGTTTATTGATTTGGGTATTACTCATAATTTCATTCACTGTAAAGTATCCAAATATCTCAATTTCTTTGTATATCCAACACTAGAATTTCAGGTAATGATTGCAAATGGATGAACCATCAATTATTCATGGAAATACCATAATATTAATTTTACTATGGGAAATATGTATTTAATAGTCCCATGATTGATATCCCAATGGGGGATGTTGATGTTGTATTAGGATTTGAATGGTAACAATCATTGATAACAATGGATTTTAATTTTCAGAATATTTTCTTGAAATTTTTCTGAGAAGGAAAGGTATGTGTTAAATGGTATCATAGGGAAACCAATAAAGGTGATGAACTTTAATGGTATGCCAACAATGTCTAAAAAAATAAAAATAAGGTGTAAATACACAATTATACTCACTAGATGTTCAAACATTTAAGGCTCCTATTTTTCTAGATATCCAAAAGGTCCTAAAAAATATTCCAAGATATTTGAAGATATTCCAATAAGTCATCCACCTATTCGAGATTTGGACAATGTTAATAAATTAAATCTGGGAAGCGTTCCTTCTATCATCATACCTTACAAATAACGCTATCTCCAGAAGAATGAAATGGATAAGATGGTCGAAGCAATGACAGGAAAATCTATAGTTCAAGCAGTGGAAGATCGAATAGAGCACAAGCAAGTAGTTTTCCAAATCCCAACGATGTCAAAAAAAAAAATATGAAACTACATGCAGATAAACATCACCATTAAAGGAGTTTTGAAAAAGAAAAAATCATATGGGAACCTGAAAAAATCATCGAAACAAGTACCAAACAACTACGAAATCAAGCTAATATCCAATACCTCATCAAGTGGAAGAACCTACCAGCTGCAAATTTGACATGGGAAGATTATACCTTCATAAAAATGAATTCACAACTACCCAAGCATTGAGCACAATGCTTGTCTGAAGGGGAGGGGCATGTTAATCCCTAAATGTTGGGCATAGTCCCAAGGATGATTTTAAGTAACCATACTTATTTAAAAGTGTATAAATGTTGGCGAATATTACCAATTCTTAAAACGCCAACTATAAAATGATTGGCAATATTTTTTTAAAAATATTTTAATTTCCAAGGATTTTATGTCATTTATATAAAAATTTGGTGATTTTTAGGGTGAAAAAATTTTACCCCATCAAAATTGGGCGAAACAGGGCTTCAAAAAATGCAAAATGGCGATGCTTTTTTGGGACCAAAACATGGAAAAATAGCCCACTGGGATAAAATTTGCCCCTAAAATTATCTCTGCACCATCCCCCCTATAGTGTGGCACTTTACCCCGTATATGGTGGTGTATTATATATTATTGATGTAGGCTTGGGTTTATTAGTTGTGATTGTACACCTTTGTCTCCTATATATAGAAAGGAGATAATTTCATTTGAACAAACATTGTGTGTTTTCTTGTCTTGGGTACATAATACATTGTGTAAGGAGGTTCCTCCATCAAAGAGGATTTTTATTTATCTCTATTCTTCATTATTAAGGCGTGGATTACTCTCCTTTTGTCTATTTCTACTCTCTTTAGGTTATTTCTTAGACTTGGTTGCATAACATTAGATAAAAAAGAATTGGTATTGTCCGACATTATTTCACAAACACAATATATTACCATGTTTTGTAAAATTATGGAAAATATTCATTATTTATATGAATGAGACATAATAACAAAAAAAGATATTTTTGAGGAAGAGGTTGTTTAATCTCAAAATAAAGGAAGAGATCACAATGGTTGAACATTTAAATGGGTTACACATGGTGTTGAACCAACTCACTTCATTGAAGATTGTATTTGATGAAGGGATCCAAGCGTTCCTACTCATGAACTAAATGTTAGATAGTTGTGTTGGAGACATTTACCATCATACACACTCTTTCGGTCAAATTGGCCTAGTTAAACCACTATCCTAAGTATAACTGACATTAATTGACATCAGTGGAGCATTAATTGTCATCATCCAGTCACACCCATGCCTACCTACAGTTAAGGAGGCTAACTGGAGCACTCCGGCGGTGATCTAAGTAACATGAATGCACCTAATTGCTAACTGGTGGTTACAATCAGTTCAACTAGTCAGTTAAGGTGCCTCCAGTCATTAAATATATTATTTAATGATTATTTATTATTATTTAATGCTCTGGAGTCAACAAGGCGCCTCCACCAACTTCTGATGGTCAATTCAGCTTCAGTAACCTCATCAGGGTTCATTGAAGTCATGGAGCACTAGCACTTGATGGTTGGATTGCTATGACATGTGTTTGATCTCCTTCAATTGAGATTCAGTCATTTATTGCACTTCGACTTCAGTTAGGGTTTGGTGAGCCAATTAGGGTTTTGGTCAAGTGGTTAACTGAGTGTGATTGAATGGCTTAGAGTCAGTTAAGCTAGACTCACTCACTGAATTTGAATTGGCTCCTTAGGTATTCGAATTCTTCATGGAGTTAAGCTATTGCTTGACATTGGTATTGTAACCATTCATTGTTTATTAAAAATACAGAAAGGAAACCAATTCCGGTTCCGATTAACACCATTTCATGAGTATTTGTTGATTATTCTTTCATGAGATTGATTCTTAGTTCCTAGATCATGTGTAAGAATTAATATGGTATCAGAGCATACAGCGGGATGAAGATCTATCCCTCAAAAACAAGATTTTTAACAAATTTCTCCATGAAAAGTGAGCAATAGCTCAAAATTCTAGCACTACACCAGAATCCAAGGCTTACCACTCAATATCCCAAGTAAAGAACTTGTTGATCAAGCTTGCTTGATTGACTATGCTGGGTGTGATGAAAGCCTAGAATGTGCAAGTTGTCTGACCTTATTTTTCCCTTTCTGTTTTGATTTTCAAGTTTCTACAGGTGAATCATTCGCTACAGCATATCCAGATGGCATCCTCAGTACCTCTGTTGACTCCATACAATTTTCACACATGGAAAAATAAAATGAAGATTCAGCTGTTTTCCAAAGGACTCTATAGAGTCGCCATGGACATTGAACTTGAGCCTGGATCTGCCATAGAAAAATCAAGATTCTTGAACAAGAAGGAAGAAGCCTTCGGTTTCTTGTGCCTCTCTATTTCCGATGACCTTCTCTTCCATCTTACGGATCTAAAGACACTGAAACAAATATGGGACAAATTGGAATCTCTGTATGGAAAGAATGATGACTTGAGAGTTTACCAACTCGAAAATGAACTCATGTCTCTCCAACCTTCCAATTTCGAGACTCTAAATTATTTCTTTACAAAGTTCAAGCATACTTTTTTTCTCTTGAAGCAATGCAAAGTGGAGAAGGAGGATGATCAGCTCATCCTAGCCATCCTCTCTAGACTTGGGGCTGATTATTCAATTTTTGTTTCTACATTCCATGCGGGGAAACTAACAACCCTCAGATGGAAGATGCTTACACTCAATGCCTTCATTGAGTCCCTAACTAGTGAACATGACAAGCATGTCCCAATGGGGATCATTCGATATTCCTATGATCAAGCCCTCCATGTCTCGGGGCCCAAAGATCTGAAGGCTAAAGGAAAGCAACAGAAAAACCAGAAAACTAAATTTGATGCTCCCAAGCCTAGAGTTGAAAATCAGTAGCATGATGAATCTTCCGGCTCAAGGAAGAAAAAAGGAAAAGGGCACAATGGGAAAGAAAAAGTTAGGTGTTCTTACTGTGGGAATGGTTTTCACCCTGAACATGCTTGCATGAAGAAAAATCTTGATGAAGCAACTTCTCTCCTTGAGAGGAATCACATCAATCTTCCGGAAAGCTTTCGGAGGAGAGATCACCAAGATCGGGAACCACAGCATGAGAAAGGTCATTCCCTCATGGCAAGCACTTCGAAGTCCAAAGCACTGCTGATTGAAAGTGGAGCTTCGAATCACATGATGGCTGAAAAAGACTCCTTTTCATCCTTGGATACTGGCAAATACATCCCCATCCACATGGGTGATGACTCCACCATCATTTCCGAAGGACAAGGTACTGTAGATGTAGAAAATGGTTTTTTTTCTAAAGTTTTGTATGTACCGTCTCTAGCAGCAAATCTCCTTAGTGTCTATTAGATGACACATACAGGAATGCCTAAGAGAGTCTCTTTCAGCCCAAATGATGTTGAGATAATAGAAATTGCATTCGGGAAACTCATTGCAAAAGGCCTTGCAAATCATCATGCAAAAGCCTATGAGTTCTCTCACTTTGTTGCAGATGCAAAGCCCACCGCTCTGTTAACTCATGGAAATGAGGTTAGTAGGCTATGGCATGAGAGATTTGGCCATATTAATTTCAAATATTTGTAGAAATTACAGAAAAACACCATGGTTGAAGGCCTCCCGGTCATCAAGGCAACCATGGGAGTCTGCAAGGGCTGTGTGATTGGAAAACACCCTGAGCACAAGTTCGATCGGGGGAAGGCAAACCGAGCTACAAGCATATTGGGGCTGATACACTCTGATATCAGCGGTCCAATGCCTATCACATCCATGAATGGATCAAGGTACCTGCTTACTTTTATTGATGATTTTTCAAGGTATACATGGGTTTTCTTTCTCAAAAAGAAATCGGAAGTATGTGAAAAAATTTCTGAATTGAAGCCCTTGTTCGAAAATGCCTCTAGGATTAAGATCAAGATATTGAGATATGATAATGGAGGGGAGTATGTCAGTAATGAGTTGCTGTAAATTTTCTCCCAAAGTGGTATTCAGGTCCAACATTAAATTCCCTACACTCCTCAGCAGAACAGAGTAGCGGAAAGGAAGAACCGATCTCTCAAAGAGATGACCACCTGTATGTTGGAGTCAAAGAAGCTTGCTCCAAATTTGTGGGTTGAATCCATGCATGCTGCAGCATACATTCAGAATAGGGTGCCACATTCATCAGTGAAAGGAAAGACTCCTTTCGAAGCATACTTCGGACACAATCCAGATGTGTCAAACCTACGGGTGTTTGGGTCCACTGCATGGGCCCGGATTTCGCTTGATAAAAGAAGGGCTTTGCAACCATAGAGCATAGAATGTCTGTTTATTGGGTATCCTAATGAATACAAAGGATTCAAGCTGCTAGATATCAATACCAAATAGATCATCATCGAGAGAAGTGTCAAGTTCAATGAGCCTCTTCAGGAGGTGGAACTAGTGAAGGAGAAAACTGCTGAATTTCCTTCCTATTCCACTGAATATTTGGATGATGAAATTGGGGGTGATGACCTTGATTTGGATCCTTTGATTTCTGATATCAGTGTGTAGAAATCATCATATATTAAATCAGAACCCGAAGTGCAAAATCATCTTCCTACATGGGCCCAAAAGACACTCTCCTCCGCAGGAGACAACATTGGAAATCCAGATGATCCAAGGAGAACCCGGTCTGATTTCCAAAGAGTAGGTATTGCGCTCTCTTGTTATGATAATTTTCTGTCCAAAAATTTCTATTTGATGATTATTTCAGATCCAAAATCCTACTACCATGCTCGGAATGATCCGAGATGGCAAGTTGCCATGGATGAAGAGATGAATTCTCTTCAGAAAAACACTACTTGGGAGCTAGTTTCTCTTCCTCCAGGAAGGAAATTGGTTCAATGCAAGTGGGTGTTTTGGACAAAGGTTGCTTTTGATGGAAGCACCCACAAATATAAGGAAAGGATGGTAGAAAAAGGTTTCTTTCAGGTCCAAGGAGTGGACTACCATGAGACCTTTGCACCTGTTGCAAAAATGGACTCCATCCGCCTTGTTTTAGCTATTTCTGCATCCAAGCACTGGGAGGTGCATCGCATGGATGTTAAGTCAGCCTTTCTGCATGGAGATATTCATGATGAGATATACATGAATTATCCTGAGGGCTACATCACTGATCTATCTTTGGTTTGCAAGCTAAAGAAGTCACTATACGGGTTAAAACAGGCCCTAAGAGAGTGGTATTCCAAGATGGATGCCTTCCTTCTCTCGCAAAACTTTCAGAGATGTAGATCAAATACAAATGTGTATTTAAAGCAGCATGATGGTCATATAATTATCATTGTTTTATATGTTTATGACTTACTGATCACAGGTAGCACAATTGCCTCCATTTCAGCCATCAAAACTGCTCTCCACAATGCCTTTGAAATGAGTGATTTGGGGCTCGAAATCGAGCAAAATTCTGATGGGATTATGGTCACTCAGTCCAAATACATTTCAGACCTATTAGTAAAGTTTAACATGGCTGAATGTAGGCCTGCACCATTCCCTTTCTTTTCAGGGATCATCCTTGAAGAAGGAAAACACACACCTCCCATGGACTGCACTATCTATCGACAACTGATTGGTAGCTTGTTGTACTTGACACATTCTAGGCCTGATCTTTTTTATGCCATGAATGTTGTATCAAGATTCATGCAGCAGCCTCATGATCTTCATTGGAAGGAAGCCAAGAGGATCCTCCAGTACATTCAGGGAACCAGGACCTACGGCATTCACTATGCTGCAGACTCCGAGCTAGAGCTGGTTGGATACAAAGATTCCGATTGGGCGGGTGATTCTATTGATCGGAAGTCAACTTCTGGTTATGTATTCATGTTTGGTGGTGGCCCTCTTTGCTGGTCAAGCAAAAAGCAGGCTTCCATAGCACTATCTTCAGCAGAGGCCAAGTATCGAGGAGCGGTGAATGCTTGCATCCAAGCAGTTTGGTTGCAAGGCATTCTTTCAGAGTTTGATCTTGGTAGTACTTTGTCCACTGTCCTCTTTTGTGACAACCAGAGTGCTATTAAGATATCCACGGATCTAGTTACCAGGCAGATGACCAAGCATGTAGAGATTCACATGCACTACATCAGGGAGCTAGTGCATGACAGGACCATCATTCTGCAATACTGCCCAACTAATCAACAGATTGCAGACATCTTCACCAAGAGATTTTCAGAAAAGAAGTTCACTTACCTCTGTTCACTGTTGGGGGTGAGTTCATCAGGGTGATACAGACTACTTTCAGTGTTCAGCTTGAGGGAGGGGTTTTCCCACTGGGTTTTCCCTCTTTTCCTCACTTAGTTTGTATTGAGCATTGTTTCAGTTTTAGCATTGTATAGGGTGACCTATGGCCTTAGTTTATATGGCCCTAGCATTTTATGCATCTATGTTTTCTAACTCTTCTTGAGTATAGCTTAAGGGGGGGTGTTGGAGATATTTACCATCATGCACACTCTTTCGGTCAAATTGGCCTAGTTGAACCACTATCCTGAGTATAATTGACATTAATTGACATCAGTGGAGCATTAATTACCATCATCCAGTCACACCCACGCCTACCTACAGTCAAGGAGGCTAACTGGAGCACTCTGGGGGTGATCTGAGTGACATTAATGTACCTAATTGCTAACTAGTGGTTACAATCAGTTCAACTAGTCAGTTAAGGTGCCTCCAGTCATTAAATATATTATTTATTATTATTTAATGATATGGAGTCAACAAGGCGCCTCCACCAACTTCTGATGGTCAGTTCATCTTCAATTAACCTCATCGAGCTTCATTGAAGTCATGGAGCACTAGCAATTGATGGTTGGCTTGCTATGACATGTGTTTGATCTCCTTCAGTTGAGATTAAGTCATTTATTGCACTCTGACTTTAGTTAGGGTTTGGTGAGTCAATTAGGGTTTTGGTCAAGTGGTTAACTGAGTGTGATTGAATGTCTTACAATCAGTTAAGCTAGACTCACTCACTGAATTCGAATTGGCTCCTTAGGTATTCGAATTCTTCATGGAGTTAAGCTATCGCTCGGCATTGGTATTGTAACCATTCATTGTTTATTAAATATACAGAAAGGAAACCAATTCCGATTCCGATTAACACCATTTCATGAGTATTTGTTGATTATTATTTCATGAGATTGATTCTTGGTTCCTAGATCATGTGCAAGAATTAATAAGTTGGAATAACTTAGTCATCGCCATAAGTAATGCAACACCTAAAGGTAAAATGTGTTTTGAATATGTTTTTTAGTCTATTATATGAATAGATCAACAATAATTTTACAGGAAAAGAAATGTCGAATATGGAGGCATTAACCCTTTGTGACTCTGGAAGGAAATTAAACGAGAAGAAATCAAGGTGATCAAACTCTAAATGCATGTAATCTTGACCTATTATCATTATGAAAAACCCATTCATGTCAAAAGAAAATGAAAGATATAAAAAGGTAGTTAAACAAACAAAAGGCAATAAGAAACAACAACCATTACTGAAGAAACCGTTGCTGTTGTATCATATGGTGAGGTATTAATCATTGTGTCTTGCGAGGATGCATCCTTTAATAATTATAGTTTTGATAGTAATTGGATTATGGATCCTCCTACCATGCTACGCTATGTAGAGAAAATTCCATTTCCTATTGATCTGGTAATATGGGTTTGGTTTGCTTGGGTAATTATAGTTTTTCTAATCTTGAAGCAGTGAGGTATTTTTTAATAAATACATAATATGGTTGGAGTTTATTTTTTAAAAAGTTCAAGAATGTACCAGAAGCTTATAATGAATTTGATTTTAGCTATAAGTCTAGATAATGAAGGCTACCATATATTAGCAATGAAATCTAGAACATTGTAAAAGGATCATTAGTTGTTGCAAACATGCATAAAATAAGCACTCTTTACACATGAAAAATCAAAACTGAAGAAATCATATATTGTTCTTAAAGATTTTTTTGTATATCCATTGCATAATTTTTTATGCATCCATGTTTCAGACCAAACCAGCATGGTCCATCATCAAGAAAATATAGAAAGGAAATCACTCTATAGTTTTGTCTAAAGCGTCAATCCTTAAAAACTTACACAACGGATATGAAAAACAATCTTTGATAATTCATTGATCGCATAAACTTGAAAACATAAATATATTTTTGTTTTTGTAAAGGAGGAGCATACATCAAATTTGTGGCACAAAAGACTTTGGCACATGGTTGAAAGAGACTTAAAAATCCTTAATGAGCAAAAAACGTTTCCCTGGGATACATAAACACATAATTTAAATTTTGCAAGCATTCAACGGTATCATTTATAAGGAATAATCAATACGAAAATAATAGATTTAGTACATTATGATGTTCATGGCCCAATTAATGTAAAATCACTAGGACCGGTTACTTGTTTTGTTACTTTTATTAATTATGCATACAAAAATGTGTGGGTTTTCCTATGAAGACAAAGGATGAAGTTTTAAACACTTTACAACAAATTCATATGGTTGTTTAAAGGGACACTAAGAAATTATTGAGATGTATTAGAATAGATAATTGTCAAAAGTAGTGCCCCGAGGCCTTTAAATAAAATTGTTATAAAAATGGAAAAAAGAATGTAAAAGTAGTTCCTTGCACCCTAAAACAAAATGGAATAACCAACTAAATGAATAAGACAAAAAAGGAGAAGCTAGAAATATGCTTTCAAATTCTGCTAAAAAAGGTGTGGGATTTCCCAATTAAGAGCATCGATGCCCTATTAAGAGCATTGATTTCCATTCATCTATCAAAGTTATGCCCAAAATGCACACACCGGACTCATACCCTTCCTCCATTATACCCATACCATGTTGGGCCCTGTTGTGTCCACTTTTATCTCTATGAGGAGTTCCCCGCTATCGAGACATGGTGGCAACCAGAGAATTATGAAGCCTGAGCGAAGAGAGAAGTTATTGCAGAGGAAAACATGGAACATAAAATCTTGGCCAAAAGGAGTCTTGTATGAACATAATAGAGGGGTGACGAAGACATACACTGCAAACAAAAAACACAAGCGAGAGAATGAGCCAACTCACCTCCCCAGCCTGCTTCATTAACTTGACGATCACACATGTAACATCCCTATAAATAATAATAATAAAAAAATATTTACTATATGTAACTTTCAAAAACTCCCAGGAATAAATCCAAGATATGTTTAAACTTTATGTTCTAGTGTTTTTCAACAACACGCCTATTTTTACGACATTATGTCGATACAATGTCATGCATTTAGGTCAATACTAAGTTGTAATTCTATTTGCTTTTACATCCTTGTTAGTTTCACTATCGTAAAATTGCTTTCATTCTTTCATTTTGTGTCCTACCTAAGATTTGTTAAAGGAAAAGGTCATAGTCTTACTTAGACTTTAAGTCTAACACATTAACCTTCATTTTCCCTTTGTGTAGGTGAAGGAGATTAAGCTTAGAGTTTCTTGCTAAGGACAACAATCTTAACTACAAGGTATCCAACATCCTAGTTGAAAGGATAGGACACTAAGAGTTTGAAAAAAAACTATACTAAAATCATATTAGATCGAACTCAATAATATAGCTACCCTACTTTACTATGTTCTAAGACATGATCCAAACTACCATCTTGGTGAAACTATGCCAAATTACTTAGCTTTTAAAGCGATACAATGGTTGACTTTACAACTTGGAAACAAAGATATGGTAATGATATGAAAAGGGCATGTAATAAAATGGTTCACATGTAGACCATATGAAAATAATGGTAACTCCAGCTGGCATCCATTATGCATGGTGCAAAACCCTAGGGGCTTAATGCACCTCATTGATTGCGTTGATATTTTCGATGAATTTCTGTTTGGGGTTCATTTTCCTTTGGTTCGCTTCCTCCGATTTCTATCTTCTCAATTGTTTTCCTTCATTGCATGGAACAATGGTGGAGAATCCAAATCCTTCAGCCCTCGACACCATTCCTCTCTTCCTAAATACTTGATGTTTTCTCATTGTGTAGCTTTAGTTATGATTCAGAGAATGCACAAAAAGGTAGTTTCTCCTTCTGTAACTTGTAGAGATTCATTTTTTTATGCCCTGCATTGTTTCTTTATATAAATATATATCAATGTTTTGACCTCTTGTTTTGTTTGTATGTGTAGGAGGAAACCTAGGACATTCCTTGCACACAAGGGAAACAGAGTGTTGAAGAGACCGTGGCTTAGTAAGACTGGTACCCTTCCCTTTATGGCTTTAAGGTTTGGCTTGTTCTTTCTTTTCAAGGAATAGTCTGGATGCCTAACTCTGTGTGGGTTTTCTATGAAAGTGATGAGTTTCTTGGTAGTCATGAGGCGATTTTCTTAAAATTTGACTATACAGGGAGTCCTCTGATACAAGGATAAAATAATTTTTGTTTTATTTTCAAAAGTATGAGCAGTCCTTCGACTGTCTCTATGGCAATGTAAATATATTTGTTAAAAACCCTGTGAGGGATTTTGTTTGTGAATCATAGTTGTAATTTTGATTTGCAGTCCTTCATTTTGTGATGTTGGTTGTGGAGCCTAATCTTACAGATCCAGAGATATTATTCAGTCATGTTTGTACCCCAGGTGTACTGTACACTTGATCCCCCAAGAAAAACTTTTGGGATGTGTGTTGGCCAACAGTTATGCGAACCCATGGTATTGGGTTAACCGTAGTATTTTCCCATGGTATTTCCCCCCTATAAGAGAAAGCATTGTAACAAGGTTTTGTATGGTATTATAACATTGTAAACAATCTTTGTGATTGTGTGAGAGAGACTGTGAGAGCATGAAGAGGAAGTGCAGCGGTTTTGCTGCAGGTTGTATCCCTTCATCTTTCTAGATAGTAATAAAAGGACTGGCAATTTCTTTGTTGACATAGACCATCATTTGGGTGAACCACGTTATATCTGTGTCTCTCTGTAATGTGTTTAATGTAGTTTTCATCTTGTTTAATGATTTAATTGTATAACAGTTATTGCTCTATGATCCTGTTTTCTAACAATTGGTATCAGAGCCAAAAGGTCTATTTGGCTCGTAAACTCGCAGGAAATAAGGGTTCGTAGTTTGAGTGGGAGCAATGGCGGAAGAGGGAAAGTTTAGGGTCGAGAAATTTAATGGCAAAAACTATCAATTATGTAAGATGCAAATGGAGGACTATCTGTACCAGAAAAATCTATACATGTCGTTGGGTGAAAAAGAAAAACAACCGACGGACATGAAGGATGAAGAATGGGAGTTCTTGACAGAAAGGCACTGGGAACAATACGGTTGTGCCTTGATTCATTGGTGGTTTCAATATTTCGAAAGAAAAAACAATAGAGGGCATGATGACCACATTGGGTAAGCTCTACGAAAAAACCTCGGCTTCCAACAAGGTATTTTTAATGAAGCGTTTATTTAATATGAAGATGTCAGAAGGTGGATCTATTGCTGATCATTTAAATGAGTTTAATACACTTACCAACCAGTTAAGTTCTATAAAATTAAACTTTGATAATGAGGTTAGGGATCTTCTAATCTTGTGTTCATTGCCAGAAAGTTGGAATAGCTTGGTCATGGCTGTAAGTAACTCTGTCCCTAATTCAAACACTCTTAAGTTTGATAATGTTGTTGGTGTTATTCTTAGTGAGGAAATGTGAAGAAAAAGCAGAGGTGAGACATCAGGTAATGCATTGACCATGGAGAGCAGAGGAAGACAAAAGGATACAGGAAAGAGACCACGTAATCGCGGCAAGTCTGGAAAGGGCAGATCCAAGTCCAGATTCAGAAAAATAGAGTGTTGGAACTCTGGTAAGAAAGGACACTTGAAGAAAGACTGCAGAGCTCCAAAGAAGAAAGGAGAAAAATAGCAAGAGACTACTCAGGAAGTCAATGTAGCAGGTGATGTGTTACAAGATTCTTTGATTCTTGCATTAGATAATACTAATTATTATTGGGTAGCAGATTCAGGGGATTCATATCATGATACGCCCCATAGGAAATTCTTTCATGATTATGTTCAAGGTGATTTGGACATGTTTTATTGGGGGATGATGAACCATGTAAAATTTTTGGAAAGGGTAAGGTACAGATTAAGTTAAATAATGGAAATGACTGGCTGCTAAAATATGTAAGGCACATTCCTGATATGAAAATAAATCCTATCTCAACAGGGAAGTTGGGATATGGTGTTTGTTTGTCTACGTTTGGAGAAATGTAGTGGAAAGCCACTAAAGGATCAATGGTAATAGCAAAAGGAGATAGGATAGGTATGTTGAAATATTGTAACTTCAAAGAACATTCTATATGTATCTTTTTGTGGTCCCCGAGGATCCTATCGGGAGAACCACTTGTATTACTTTGTACCCCGATGCTTCTAATTGGAATAACTAATAAGAGTCATGAGGTAGTCCCCTCTAATTGTAAAGGTGGGTCATTAGCACCCTAGTTTGGTTACTTGAGCCTACATGATTAACTCAAAACTACATGTCGGATGAATTAATTAAAGTGAACGAATGAATATAAATAGAGGTGTGGCGCTCCTCATTTGGACACACACACTCTCACTTGTGTAGCGCATTAGTGGAGAAGAGAAGAGTAGCAGGAGAAGGAAGAGGATCAGGCTTTGATCTCCATTGCTGGTTTTATATTTTACCTTTTCTGGGGCATCTATATTGAGGAAGCTTTCGCTAGGTTTTTCCCTTTAGGGTTTTCCCAGGATAAATTTGTGTTGTTCTTGTGATGCTATTTCTTTCAGTGATCCTGTTTATATGCTTTTGTTATGAAAATGAAATGAAATACTGATGTTCTAGCTTAGCATATGAAAATTTAACATGGTATCAGAGCTAACCTAAACATGACTGCTTTCACAAGGTGAAATAGCTCTCTCTCTCTCCTCGGAAGAAATTAGGGTTTTCAGGAAAATTTTTGAGTCTCGAAAAAATGATTGCATGGAAAGTTACGCCCTCCCAGAGCGCATATTTTGAGCCTGGAATCACATTTTTTGGATGTGTGAGTCTACAAAAAAGTCAAACTCTAGTTTGACAGCTATCTTAGAAAACTGCTAAACAAGAAAACTGCAGAAGCTGAATCTTGCAAGTCTGATTTGAAAGGTGAAGAATTGAAATATCTAGAATCCAAGCACACCAGTTAACTCACCTCATTCAAGTGCATGTCCTGGTAAGTTCAGCTTCTCATTCCGCAAAATTTCATTTTTTTGTGATTTTTTGACAAGATGGCCCCAAGCACTAAGCTTGAGGATAAGCTAGAAGGCATAGAGAATTTTTGATCATGGAAATACAGGATTAGTCTCATTCTCTAAGAGAATGATCTTGATAAGTATGTCAAAGAAGAAGTCTCAGAACCTGAAGAAGCTGAAGCCAAGGAGAAGCACATAAAGGATATGATTAGGGCACAAAGGATTATTGCTGACTCTATCAAGGATCACTTGATTCCTCAAGTGTCATCCAAGAAGACTCCAAAATAAATGTATGATGCCCTTTCTAGAATGTTTGAGGGAAGAAACAACAACAAGAATATGAATCTAAGAGCTCAACTGAAGAGTACCAAGATGAGTCATGGAGAATCCATCCAAGACTACTTCACAAGGGTTTCTCAGATCAAAGAGCAACTAGAAGCTGTTGGAGATAAGCTTTATGAAGATGAATTGGTTATGACTGCTCTCAATGGTCTTACTAGACCCTCGAAATCCTTCATCCATATGATGTGTGCCAGAAAAGAAAGCATGATGTTTGAAGTAGTATGGGAATACTGCATTCAGGAAGAGACTAGAGTGGCAAACAAAGAAGCCTTACTAAAAGAGGATGATCAAGCTCTAGCCACTCATACCAAGAAAAGAAGAAGGAATCAACCCATATTCAAGAAGGGAAACCAAAAATAGCATCTACCTCCCAGAAGGTTCCAAAGATCAAGATAAAGTCTAGCAAACAAGGACTACGTTGGTTTTCAGTGTTTCCATTGTGAGAAGATAGGACACATTGCTAGGAATTGTCCTATGAAGAAGCAAGAATATAATAAGATGATCAACAAAAACAAAATATATCATGCTCATCTAGCTGAATATGAGGATGAATAAGAAGAAGAAGGAGAAGGACCTCCAAGAAAGCAAGCAAGAGAAGAAGATGTAGAAGAGTATGTGCTATTCTCTGCACTCTCTGGTTCTATAACACCTGGAGAAGACACTTGGCTGATTGATAGTGGTGCTTCAAAGCACATGATAGGACAAAATAAGACTATGTCCAAACTTAAAGAAAGGATCTCTCCTCAGAAGGTATCCCTAGGAGATGACTATCAATATCCGATCAAAGGAGTTGGTGAGGCAAGCTACAAACTTGATTCAGGTAATCCCCTAAAGATGAAAGATGTATTATATGTACCTGGTTTAAAGAAGAACTTACTTTCTATCTCAGCTTTATATAATAAAGGATTCATAGTTGCTTTCATAGATGGCCAAGTACTCATGTGGCCCAAAGGAAATAATATTGAAGATGCAATCATCATTGGTGAAGAAGAAGGAGGCTTGTATAAACTCAAAGGACACTCAGAAACATCCTTTGTTCATGAGTCCACTGACCCTAGTGAACTATGGCATAGAAGGATTTCCCACATCAAATACAAGGCACTACCTCATGTGAACAAAGTAGTGATAGGATTACCAGATATGAAGATCAAGCATGAAGGCATTTGCAAAGGATGTGCGAAGGGAAAGAACATCAAGAATCCATTTCTGAAAAGTGAAACTAAAACAAAAGGTATGTTAGAATTGATTCATTCAGATGTATGTGGTCCAATGTCTTCTACATCCTTAAGTGGCTTTGAATACTATATCACATTCATTGATGACTTTTCAAGAAAGACTTGGATATACTTCTTGAAAGAAAAGAATGAAGTGTTTGAGAAATTCAACGAGTTCAAAGCCTTGATAGAGAATCTTTCAGACAAGAAGATAAAGACACTCTGATCAAACAATGGAGGAGAATATACCTCAAAATATTTTGAGGCCTTTTGCAAAGATGCCGAAATCAAGAGGGAAATAACTACTCCCTACAATCCACAACAGAATGGGGTTGCGGAAAGAAAGAACAGAACCATCATGGAGGCAGTGAAGACAATATGATCAAGATCTTCCAATGCATCTATGGGCAGAAGCAGCAAGAATTGTTGTGTATGTGTAGAATAGAATATCTCGTAGTGCTCTTGGGTTCAAGACTCCAGAAGAGATATTCACAGGAAAGAAGCCTGAGGTAAGTCTCCTCAAGATATTTGGTTGTCCAGTATATATTCATATACCGAAAGAGAAAAGAACCAAGTTAGATCCTTCCGGAAAGAAGGGGATATTTGTTGGATATTGTGAAGTATCCAAATCATTTAGAATTTACATTCTTGGATTCCATCGCATGGAAATCAGTCGAGATGTGACATTTGATGAAGAGACTGCCATCAAGAGATCAAGGAAGTGCCAACATGAAGAAGTGTATGAAGAAGAGACACCTCCCAGAAATGAGAAAACTACATATCTCCCTGAAGAAGAAGTTCCTGAAGAACATGACATGGAAGAACCACAAGAACCCCCTATGATGGAGACATCAAGAAAGAGAAATCCTGCTTGGACAAGAGAAATTATACGTGAGGCAGAAAGATATGGAGCTCGTGAAGGATCCACAAGGGAAAGGAGGAAACCTAAGACCTTTTCCAACTATGTAGCCTTGATGTGTGATCTGGTATATCAAGAACCTACAAAATACGAAGAAGGAGTACAAAAGAAATAATGGAAAGAAGAAATGACTGAAGAATACCAGTCAATAATGAAGAATGATGTATGGGATATAGTTCCCAAACCAGAAGGAAAGAGTATAGTATCCTCCAAATGGATATGCAAAATAAAGCATGCAGCTGACGGAAGTATCGAGAAGTATAAAGCAAGATTTGTGGCCAGAGGTTTCTCTCAGAAAGAGGGAATTGATTATGAAGAGACATTTGCCCCAGTAGCATGGTATACTTTGATTAGAGCTATCATGGCACTTGCATCCATAATGAAGTGGGACTTACACTAGATGGATGTGAAAACAATCTTTCTGAATGGTGTGATCAAAGAAGAAATATACATAGAACAACCACAAGGATTTGAAGTTGAATATAGACATACTCACATATGCAAGTTGAAGAAGGCCTTGAATGGCCTGAAACAAGCTCCTTGAGCTTGGTATGAAAGGATAGACAGTTTCCTATCAAGCATGGGTTTCACCAAGAGCAAAGCTGATCCTAACCTTTATCTTAAGGTTGTAAAAGATGAACCTATCATTTTGTTGTTATATGTGGATGACTTATTCTTGATAGGAAATGAGAAATGGATTATGGAAAGCAAGAAAAAACTAGAAAAATAATTTGAGATGAAAGACCTTGGATTGATGCATTATTTCCTAGGTCTGGAAGTATGGCAATGCACAAAAAGAATCTTTCTCAACCAGGGAAACTATGTGGTAGAGATATTCAAAAGATTCAATATGTTGGAATGCAAAGCCTTGGCCACACCCATGGACTCCAACCTAAAGCTGTTAGTTGATGACTCATCAGAGTTAGTGGATGTGACTCAATACAGACAGATCATTGGGTCATTGATGTACTTAACAAATACCAGACTAGACATTTGTTTTGCTGTGAACACCCTGAGGCAATATCTTGTTCAACCAAGACGGGTTCACCTAGTAGCTGCAAAATATGTGATGAGATATCTAAAAGGGACGATAGAATTTGGTCTATACTATGTGTTTGTGCCAGAAATTGTTTCCAGGCCACAAAGAAACAAGCCAACACAATCTCAAATGTTCAATAAATAAAACTAGGGTTTAGGGTTTTTAGAAAGGTTTTTTTCTGGTTGTAAATTTGGTGACTGAAGGGAATGCATTCATAAGCAAATCAGGAACTAAATCATAAGTAAATGAGAATAGAGATTCCCAATATAATCACCAATATCCAATAGAACATGACATTGAAGTTCATTCACAATTAACAAGCACTACCAGCATTCAAACCATAAACCAGCAATGAATTTATTAATCATGTAACTAAACAAGTCAAAAATGAAGCCAAAACATAGACTGAAGGGTTGAAAGGATCATATATTTCATAATTCTATTCAGCAAATACACATGCGAGTTATAGTACTTGGCTCATAAACAAGTCACAGACCTCCTTAAACCATCCAAAAATCGAACCATCTGTTCTCTTTCTCATCTATCTAAATACTGTTTCTCAAAAAAATCAGTTAGGGTCTAAACCCTAACTGTCTCCAGCCAACTCATCGATGGGATAAAATGAAATTATACTTTACAAAATAAAGTATTTCTTCAAAAACATAACTAATAACTGACTAACTAAAGTATTTTTCAAAAGACATAACAAGTAACTGACTAACTAACAAACTCAAAGGTCTTTAGCAGCTTCAACTAGTAAGGCTATTCCATCCAAAGCTTGGGCCTTCTTATTGGGTCTCTTCTACTCATCTTCCATATCTGCTAACCTTCTTGTAAGCTCTTCATTCTACTGTTGCAAACCTTTGACAGTCTACTTCAATTCTGCACATTGCAAATTTGTGCTTCTCTTTCTCTTCAGGGCCTCCTTGGAAACTGCAGTAAGCTCTTGATAATGATCATTTAATTCTTGTAAATCCTCCCTGAGTCTTCTATTTTCTAGGCTCAAACCATCATTTACTTCCTGCATATAATCCATTTGATGCCTGTATTGTTTGATGGTTCTTTGCAGGTTCTGCTTGTCTGAGTCAAAAACCTTCCCTATTGTGGTATCCTGCATCTCACTGGGTAGCCATGGAATATCTAGCTTTCTGAAAATTTCTTCATCTTCTGGAAATAGCTCTGAAGACTCACCATGAATCATAGGGCTTTCCTGATTAGCTGCTTCAGCAGGTGTTGTTTCATCTATCAACTGCTGGTCTTCAGAATGAGAGACTTCAACCTCCTTTTTCTGTTGCTCTTTTAATATTTCACTTCTTAATTCTAAAAAGACTGCTGATAATTTAGTCTCGGTGAGACTAACCTCTTCTGTTGACTTCAATGGATTTTTCCTCTTTGTATGATGAGAAAATGGAGTTTTTAGAACTGCTTCTTTCTCATTCTTTGGTTTTTCATCTGAAGAATCATCATCAAGTACAATTACCTCTTTTGCATTTAATCTAGGGTTTAACAATTTTTTCATACTGAGCCTTAACTTGTTTCTTGGCCTAGTTTTGGGTCTCCATGTTGAGGCAAGCTCTCCCATCATCTTCAAACTTTTACCTTGATGTTTAATTGTGGCAAACTCCATAGCTGCAATTTTGGTCTTCTTTTTGTTTGACCTCTTTGTTTTGTCTTCTTGGCTGCAGCATTCTCTGTATTTATTAACCCTAGAATCAGTTTTGACAGTAAATTCATATTCTTCTAAAAGATATCCTTCATCCTCTTATAGAATAGTGATTGGGCTTATTTGCTGGACCTAGATGTTTTCTTCCTTTACAGCAATCTCCTCTGTGACAACAATTTCCTCCTTCATAAAAGTTTCTGTTGGTGCTTTATCTCAGACAGGCTGATCTTCCTTTTTTGTAAATAGTGAACTTTTGGCTTTATTATCAGCTGAAGACTGCCGATGTTCATAGTTTGCATTTGAGGGCTCTGGTACTTCTTCAATTTTAACTTCCTTTTTATCTTCAGACTTGATTTTCTGACCTAGTTTCCTCACTAGGGTTTTCCCTTTGTCTACATGTTCTTTGGTTTGCTGCTCTTCCTACTTAATTTGAAAACCATACCGAAAGAGGAAATAATCCCATGTTTTTCCCTCTCTTTACATGGCAGTACTGATAATCAAATTGATCAAATGTTTTTGTTTTCAATGTAGGACAAGCTTTACATCAGGCTTGAGTAATTTTAGGTCAACAGAGTGCCACAAATTCTTTAATAAAACTACTGCTGAAAATAACTACCATCTCAGATATTCATTTTGATGCTAGACCCTCTCTAAAATGTATGAAGACATCTGTGTGTTATAATGATATGAGAGCAATCTTATGTTTGTTCGTTTTCTGCTCCAACTTGTATTTAGCACCAAAACCAGTCAGCTTTCTAGCACCTAATCAGACTAGGTCTTCATGCACTTGACATGCTCAGCTCACTTATTGCATTGGTTACAAGTAACCAGTAAATCTATGAAACCCTGGTCACGACAAACTGAACAGAGCTTCACCTTACCATACTTTCAGGTCTTGACAGGATAATTGTTCAATGAAACTACTATTTTCAACTTATCACTTGCCAAAGCACTCCAAAACCCTTTTAGACTGATATCTGATCGTGGGGAGTTTGTTAATAGCAAAAATTACATCTTTCCTCAATCAATTTTATCATAACAAGCTTTACTAGGAAAAGCCCCAATTTAGCAGCCACTATCAGGTTAACACGGAATACCTTATTCCTGTCTTGCTGCAGACGCTTAAAATCACTCCTTAAGCTGTCTAATTGTCAAATTTAACTATACAAGTGTCTTCAGGTGTCCAATTTGCTTCCAGCTGGCGCAACGAGAAAGCCCTAAATCTTCTCTGTAACTGTGAAAGCCATAATTCTCCTCTGTAACTGCAGCTTCTGGATTTCAAGCAAATTTCCTTGCTCCACTTAGTCTCTAGTTTCGTAATGTATGTATGGAGAACTCCTTTCACTTCAATCTAGGCTCGTTTGTCTACCTGTCACAATTCACCCAACTCTAACTAATGATTTGCCACAATCTCCTTCATGCTGTAAAACACACCTGTTTGCATGATCATTACTGAAGAAACACGTATCAAAACCATTTAAGCATGTGATTAGTCATCAAAAAACCAAAATCGTGGGAGAAATTTGCTTAAAAACCGGTGATTTTAGCGCCCGCGATATTCTTGTTGCACCGCTGTGTAAACTTTTGGCAGTTGCGCTACAAGAATATTTCAAATTCAATTTTGGCATTGTTTTAGTCATTATTTCCACTTTGAATGAGCTTTAAGTGATAAACTATGATCATGATGTTGTTTGTGAACTAATTAATCCATATAATGTCCTAAAAAAACCCTTCAGGACCTAATGAAACAAACCATAATGAAAATCTAAAGCCAAAACTCAAAAAATTTCACTTGAAACCAAAAATTTTCTAAAGTGAGTAAAAGAGTAAACTTAAGCAAATAAGCAAACTTAAAATAAAAATGACAATCAAAATATAAAATTGAATAAAACAAGTTCATGACTTAACATTTGGCTCCAACTGCGGGATGAAGTCCTCCCTGTGAGGCTTCAAGAACCTGTAGACCAGTGCATTCTTTTCTGCTACCTACTAATCTGCAAAATTTCCATTGGGTTATGGAGTCCTTATTATGCTTCACTCACACCGATATATACAATGAAAAGTGAAAATCTCCTCAATGACTGTAAAAATGCTTGAGGAATCATCCATTGACAGGACTTGACAATTCCTCACCTTCCAAAGACTGCAGGACAAAAGTGTTATTCTCCAAAATCTTAGACACGAGGAAAGGACCAAACTAGAGGTTGTCAAACTTACCAATGTTCCCTTTTTTCTCTTTGCTTGCATCCCACCTTAAAACCATATCACCAACTGAGAAAGTGTTTTCTTTGATGTTCCTGTCAAATCTACTTTTGATCTTCAATATGTACAACTATGCCCTTTCTTCCACCTTTTCCCTGTTCTGCTGCAACTCTATCATCTCATAAATACTTCTCTACATATCATTTGGTTCTTACTGAGAATTCTGAAGAAATTTCATCACTGGGATTCCCAATTGAACAGGAAAAACTGCATTTGTACCATAAACTAACTGGAAGGGAGAAGTTCCAATTGCTTGTTTGACTGTTATCCTATCAGCCCATAATGCATATTTTAGCATTGAATCCCATGATCTCTTGTTATGCTTGAGAAATTTTTTGATACTCTGGATGATGTTCTTATTAGAGGATTCAGCCAAACCATTACCCTGGGGATAGTAAGGAGTTGAGTGCTTCAGTAAGATACCATTATTTTCACAAAAGGATTCCATTTCCTTGGACTTGAAAGCCTTTGCATTATCTGTTACTAATTTTTGAGGACACCCAAACCTACTCAGGATGTTTTCTTCAATGAATTCCATGATTACTTTGTCTGTGGCATTCCTAGTAGGGATGGCTTCCACCCATTTGGTAAAGAAGTCTGTTGCAGTTAGAATCCAACGGTGTTGTCTTGAGGAAGCTAGATTTATTTCCCCAATAAAATCTAGACCCCATTGTTGAAAAGGAGAACTTACTGCAATAGGTTTCAGGGGCAATGACAATAATTTTTGTTTGCCAGCAAACTTCTAACAAGGAATACAGGCCCTTACCTGCTGATAAACATCTGCAAACAAAGAGGGCCAATAATACCCAGCTCTTAAAATCCTGTATCTGGTTGTTTTCAAGTACTTGTGACCTCCACAAGCACCCTCATGAGATTGGAAATTATTCCTTCAATTTCATATTTTTCCAAACATCTGAGTAGAATACCACTTGGGTCCTTCGAGAACAACTGCTCTTCTACTAGACAAAATAGGTTGGTGGTAGCTGATATTACACCAAATTTTGGGTTACTTCTTTCTAGGTCCTGGGAAAAATACGTTGGTGGGACCTTACAAATGGATCTTTCATATGCCACTATTACTGTGTTTGGAGGAGAAAATAGAAGGCTGTACAGATAGCTTCATTTTGCATATATTGTGATGGATGATAAGAACCCAACCAACCACCCACTGTATGTTGTTGATAAAGACCTTGGTACTTGCATGTTACATTTGAGTGAGGAAGACAATACTGCTGGTTTGTTACAAGTTGAGAAAGAGAGAAGAAGAAGATGAATTGTGGCAGTTATATTTTGATGGATCTTCTTACAAAGAGGGTGTTGGAGATGGAGTTCTTCTTATATCCCCTGGAGGTGAAATAGTAAAGCTGATGTATAAACTTGAGTTTATTACTACAAATAACACTGCTGAATATGAAGCTTTGCTTTTAGGATTAAAAGCTGCCAAAGATTTGGGAATTCAACAGATTTCTGCATATGGCGACTTTGAATTGGTTGTTCAACAGGTGAAGAACAACTATCAAGTGAAGCAGGGTTTGCTGAAACTCTATCGAAATGAGGTATGGGACATGCTTGAAAATTATTTTGTAGCTTTTAATATTATCCATATTCCAAGAGATCATAATCAGACTGTAGATTCATTGGCCTTGGCTGCCACACACTTTAGAATACCCAAGACCACTCAGTTGAGGTATCCCATTGAGGTGAGGTACAGACCCTTTGGACCTGATAATGTAAAGCAGTGGAGAGTGTTCGAAGATGACATTGAGATTAAAAGGTTCCTAGATCTTACACATGAGTTTTAAAATTCCCTGATTGATCAAGAGGAGGATGAAGAAGAGGGACAGGTGGATGAGATTGCTGAAGAAGAGATAGCTGGACATAAAATTATTGAACTAAAAAGCAATTTCATCCCAAAAGGTTTGGTACCTCTGGAAAGAATATTTACAAAGGATGATACACTTTCAAATCCTGTTGTTTAGTCTTCAGAAGAGAATGTGGTAGAGTGTAATATTGGTTCTGCAGAACATCCTAGAATGGTCAAAATTTGGTGTAATATCAGCTACCACAACATCCATGATCACACTTTTCATGGGTAACTGAGCCAGGATGACAACCATGTCCTTTATTACACCTAAACACTTCATTGCCCGGGAATCAAATGCATACAGATCATGATAAGGTTTAGTGATACTCAGACCCAAAGCCTCCATAACAGCCTTTGGCATCAAATTGTGTGAAGCTCCCGAATCTAACAAACAATTGTGTATCATTTGTTCATGGACTGTCAAGGTGATGTAGAATGGAGGTAAAGCACCTACTTCATTTTCAGTCTTTTCAGCCAAGGCTGATCTAATGAAAATCCAGGGGTTTTCTTCTTGCAAATTTACTGTGTCTGAAACAGGCTGAATTCATCACTTTTAGAATTGTTTCTTTATATGAAGGATTTTTCATTAATTCAGTTAAAGGTACAGGAATCTTTAACTTTCCTAATTCATTCTCCAAACTGAAATTCTGGATAGTTTTATTTACCTCTTCAACCTCTGTAGTCTTCTTTGGTTTTTCTGAAACTTGCTTTTTCTCTGTCACAGGATCACATGCTTGTTTAGCAGGGACAGTTTCTTTCTTCTTCGGAGCTTGTACCACCTGTTTTGGGCCTGACCTCAGGTTCACAGTATTCTTAAGTTCATTTTGACAAACAACAGCAGTTAGAGCAGTCTTTTCCAGACCTAGATCATCCTCTGTCTCGAACATGTTAGCATCATAGTATTCTGCATTTAGAAATTCTTCCTCAGTGACAAAACCCCCAGACAATCCTTCTCCAAAATGATTCATATCTTGGTTAGTCTCTTCAAAGAGCAGCTCATCATCAACTTCTTCCTCATCAGCCACATTGTTCTGAAGAGGTGGTGGCACTCTTTGGTCCTCATTTTCTCTCCTTTCTCGCTGGATATCATTGTTCCTTCATTCTTTGGGAATTAAACGGGGAGCAAATTTCCTTCTGAACTGGTTTTGATTGTTAGGATTTCGTTCACCTTCTTGAACAGGCTTGCTGGAATTTTTCTCAAGCTTTAATTTATTCAATTTTGTAGTAAAAATTTTCACCAACTTAGCCATTTCATCAATATTCCCCTCAGCAGAATGAAAAGCTGAACCTCCGGTAGCTACTTCCTTTTTTCCTCTTCTGTCATAAAGCTGCTGAGCTGTTTCCTTCTTCAATCTATTGGAAGCCAATATGTTAGATTCTACCTCCAAAGCTGCATCCTGCATATTCAATAAGGAAATAGGCCTCCTCTCTCTTAGTAATAAGGAGAATTCATGGTCGAAATCATTTGCATATGTCACTTTTTATCACTCAGAATGTACCCAAGTTGCACAGCAAAACCACTTTAGAAAGAAACTGGTTTTTCTTCCAGAGAGGGATATCTCAATACAGATTTAGCAAGACCAGATATAAACCAACACTCAAAGATTTGTATAGATGGTTGAAACAACACATAACCATTGGGCAATGGAGTCACATACATACAAAGATATCACAAAGACATATACATGAGATTTATCAAAGGCAAGATAACCATTTTATCACAGTCATTCATTTAGTTCAGGTGAAACAGAAGAGATAATGAACAACCCATTAATAAAGAGCATCAAAGATGAGTTCTATATTAACTTTAGTATAAGAATGTATAAAATATCTCAAACGATGATCAGAGCACAAACAATATGAATTCTAATCACTCAACACTGTGTTTCAGAAATGAAGAAAACAGAATGGAGTGTTACACTGGAAAACACAATCACATAAGGAAAGAAATACGGACTGTAATGTAAATGACACATGAATCTCTGATAATTCTTATGCATTCTCTCTATTATTCAAAAAATATATGTCTTCAAAATCATTCAACAACAAGATGGGTTCCAACCCCCATCACATAAAATAAATGCACTTATATACATAAAATGATTTTCATCTTCCAAGAAGATTCATAACTGAATGACCGGCTTAATCAAAGTCTTGTAACTGTATTCCTAACTCCTAGGAATAAACTACTAGCTTTGATCCTAAAAAATCATTAAGTTAAAATCAACTTGATAACATGGCCTCGTTCAAGCAACACCTTAGCGTGCAACACCTGTGTTCATGAATGAAGTATATACTTCGTTTTCTCAAATCTCTCTATGGCTCTCCATTGCTTCGCGCTTGGAATATCATATTCAATCATCTCCCGAATGGACACCTCCAGCTCCATGTAAGCTTCATAAGATACTTTAGGCAATCCTCCCATGATAATCAGGAACTTTTGTAATATTTCAAAGTCCTCTGTCAGCTTATCCATGATGACTTGCCCTGTCAGACCTTTCTCCAAATCATCAAATTTGGAATGGTCCATGCGACTTTGAACTAACAGGCTGTGATAGTGTTCTTGAGAAAACATTCGTCCCTCCTCGTCCCAAAAGGAAGAAAGTCCGTATTCAAATAGTTCTTTGAAGGCCTGTTTGAAGTCATTAACCTGTGAGATCATTTCATCAGTTTTGTCCTGGACTGCCTTCATCAGATGATTCTTATGGATAAAATTTTTGGCCCATAGTACCATTGCTATTCTATCCTTTACTCCTATATCATGCAACTTTTGATATGTTAATGAATTTAATAAATTTAACGTGTTCTGGGTTGTGGCAAGGGGTTTCCTCTTCATATTTTCATTTACTAACTTTAGTCTCTGATTGGCTAAATTGATCAATATGCTTTGATCATCAATAAAGTTCAAATAGTGTCTGAATTTAGTAACTTCTACAGATATGGTATCCCAAATTATGTGCTTTGCTCCCTGGAGAGGACCCTTTCCGATTTTTATTTCCTTCAATTCATTAAATTTCTTTTGTAACTGATTTCTATCTTGCAATATTTTATTTTTATTCTCATTCACTTTAGCTAACTCGGACTTGATCTTTTCATTTTCCACCTTTAATTCTTTTATTTCTTCATCCTTTAGGCTGACCTGGGAGATGGGTACTAACAAGTCATCTGTAGAAAAATCATTTAATGGTTTCTCAATATTTATAATAGACAGGTCTTCATCAGCGGGAGTTTGACTCATCAATTCCTCCATGATCTCTTTTTCTTCATTCTGGTCCTTTTTCAGCAGGGATATTTGTGCTACTAGCTCATCCTGCTCTGTTTCCCATTTGTCTTTTTCTTCTTGTAATTTGACGGCTTTTCCTTTATGCTCCATCATCTCCTGGTGGATTTTATCCTTCTCTTCTTGTAATGTCAATAATTTGGATGATTGAACATGCTCTGTGCTTGGGGTCTTCAACCTTTTCTTCAAAACCTAGAGGGCGTTGTCCTTTTCTTTCAACAGTATTTTGATTGCTTGGGTGTTATCTCTTTCACTTCCTGAACTGATGACGTATACTTGTAACTTTTTGATTTGAATGGCATTAGCTTTATTTTCAACTTTTTCATGTTTTAACTGAATCTCTAACTTGTCTACCAAAATTTGTAACTTAATGATTCTCATCATAGCTTGCAATAGATCCGAAAAAATAATGTCGCTTGATTGCTTATGTAACTGAATCTTGTTTGGTACACTAATCTTGTCCAATCTTACTTCTATTTCTGACATCTTCTTATCACTTACCATGGCCAATTTAAAAGTATTTCTTTCCACGTCCCTGGTAGAAACTAAAGAAGTTTTTGGATTATTTAAACTCCTCACCCGTAGGAGTAACTTCCTTGTCTCTTCTAGAGATTTCTTTCGTTTCTCTACATAACTGGCCATAAGCTCCTCTTTGGACTTGAAAACCGGGATTGATTCTAAACTATCTACACCTTTAAAAGAAAATTGATTTACCTGTACTGATTTTGTTGGAACTAAAGCAAATTTATTCAAATCATCTGAAATCTCTTCACTTAAAACTCCACCAACTTGAAACAATTTGGCTCTTTTGTGTGACCCATCCTCATCCACTTCCATGCTTTCAACTTCAGAAAGAATTCTTTTAACTACAATATTGGGACCACCTGTCACTTGAGATACTGCAACTGGTATAATACTTTCACCTTCATCAGATCTTGGACTTTCCATAAAATGAAACAAATTGGCTGTCTCGCTCAGGCCTTCAACGACCTGGTGGTCAAATGGCTTGTTTTTATTTTCTTGCTTTCTCAAGCAAATTATATGATGGGGATCATAATTTACCCTTGGTTCTTTATGAAATTCCATGCTTCCCAACAATTTTTCTATAAACACTAGGGCACCTTTATTTTTGAAAATAAAAGAACCAACTTTGGGGGGGAATTTGATATTTGAAGATTTCTTAAAGGCCCAAAAATGTTCTTCCTCTGAATGCAATCTTTGCCTCACAAACTCTAATGCAAAAAATCTGGGAGTGAGGAAAGCAGGTAACTTATATGGTTCCACAGTAAATCCATATACTCTCAAAACAATGGAATCCTTATACAGAAACCAATCTTTGACTCGATCCTCAAGTGAGGATTGCATCATGCATTTCATCTCTTCTAATACCCAGGGTAAAACTTCATCAAATAACATCTTGTAAATTTTTGACATTATTGAATTGGCAAATTCAAACATGTTGATTTGCTTGGGAAAATCTGAAGAAAACATGGTGCTTAAAAACTACAGTTCTGTGACGTTCGAACACAACAACATGTTCAGTAAATAAGTCTGAAACTTGAAGAATCTGACCTTTGGGAATTCACTCAATTGAAGATGTATCACTTCTGCCAAGTATTCATCAAGACTGAATACATGAACTGACTGAGACTCAAGACTCAATGAACTTATTTTTAATAGAAAAACCAGGATGACTTCATTTACGTGACAATCGTCATCTAAACCCAAGACTTGAAAAACTAAGGACAACACTAACTGAACTTCATCTCTGAAAATACGAACATGGTATGGCGGGAAAATACCATCTAATGACTGAACCTCGTTCAAGATTCTAGACAAGAATTTGCAACAGGCTTCGGTTCCACAATTTTTGTACAATTCAGCAAGAATGGAATTGTTTACAGGTTGACGACAGTCAGGGTAGTTGTCTGGCAAGTTTAGGTTTTCACGGATAACATTGGCATCAATTTTACAGAGTATCCTAGATGTAGACTGACTGACAATAAATCTATGAGAAGAGGAATAATTAACTGTGCACCACTCTGCGAATTTAGGAAAATGCAGGGTCTGTTCGATAGAAAAATAATATAAAAATGATTTGCAAGCATTTAGGATATCATTACCCTGCGAATTATATTGCCACAACCTCTCTTTGCTGACTGATATACTTCCTACGGATAGGAAAGGGTCACACACTCCTTTGTCCCTATCCACCAGATAGTCTTCTCTGTCATCAAAAATACAACTAAACCCTTGCAAATATTTTCCTTGGTCCCTAATTCAGTCAATAATGGTAATTAGATGGATGAATTTCGGGAGTTTGAGCCTTACCTATTACTGTGACTGCGTGTTACTGTGACTGCGTGTTACTGTGGCTACGTGTGTTCGAATTTGACTGTTAGAGGTTGACGAGAACACAGGTCCTTTTCATTCATCCAGCGCCAATAAAATAATCCTTGTACAAGTCAACTTTGTTTGTATAGGACCCCACTTCGGAGTGCCCCCTTCGACGGTTTCCACCAAACCGCTTTTGCCTCTGGAATGCACCACAACAGACCACATGTACCGTGGTTTCCATTCCACTACCGCCTTTTACCTCCAACTACCGAACAACTTCCCACTCCGAATCCATCAACGACTGTCGATCTATCTTACCTTTATTTCCCAGCCATCAGATCAAGTGACACGTACCCAATTCCGTCGAGCATCCTCATCTTATCAAACGTGTAGGTTCACAAGGTGGAGTTCACAAAGACCGTATATTTCTTCAAGCTGGATCGGCGACCGTTGATTTCCAAGTCATATCGAACACCCCCTACATCCTTATCTTTCTCGCATATTTTATAAAGTAGGCACACTATAAATTGCCGATCTCTATCTCCTCGTTTTGTACTGTTAGATCCCTTTGATAACTTGTCACTTACTCGCCCTTTGTCATACTTCCATACCATAAAATTTTAACCAAAGTCCTACAAACAACCATTATCTCTTCTTCAATAAGATCCCTTCGAGCCTCTACTAGGTAGGGTCTTTAACAACTGGCTCCATCTGGGGATGATATCCTCCCCGTGAGGTATCAAAGAACTCGTAGACCAGGTGCCTTTCTTTAATTTTTCACAATAACTTCAAGAAAACTTATCTTTTGTTTTTCGTAGATATATTGTTTTTTTTTGTTTTTTTTAAAGAACAGAATGGCATGCCTCCAGAATCTTAGGGCCTTCACCATGGGATTCAAATATATTTGGCCTACCCTCCACATTGATTTGTAAAGAGAATAAGTATTTACAGGCTATAATACAAATTTTACCCTCCTTCTTAGGACAGGTAATGTTTCAGATACCTTCCATTGACAGGGTTACTATCCAGAGGAACCCCGTTTGGATATTCTAGCAAAAATGCATTTTGTCCTCTGTAACTAGCAACAACATAAGGACCTACCCACATATGATAAAATTTCCCATGTTTTTCTTCTTTAGGAGCATCCCACTTCAAGACTAAATCGTCCATCTGAAACTGCTCTTCTTTGATTTTCCTGTCAAAAGTATTTTTCATTTTTTCCTGATGTAACTGCACCTTGTCATAAGCCTTATTCCTTCATTCTTCCAACTCAATAATCTGATTTATTCTCCTTTTCATGTGATTTTGTTCTTCTTGCTGATCTTGGAAATATCTCATAACTGGAACACCTAACGATGCTGGAAAAATGACTTCAGTTTTGTACACCAATTGGAATGGAGACATGCCAATCACCCTTTTGGTACTAATCCTGTCAGCCCATAGAGCATACTTGAGCTTGGTATGCCAAGACCTTTTATTATCTTCCAACAGCTTCCTGATGATCCTTACTAAGCTTTTATTTGAAGATTCAGCTAACCCATTTCCCTGCGGATAATAGGTAGTTGAATGATTGAGGCTTATATGATACTTGTGACAGAAATCAATCATTTTCTTGGATTTGAACGCAGCTACATTGTCTATTACTATTCTTTTGGGGCATCCGAATCGAGCCAATATATTTTCCTCAAGAAAATCCATGATTATAGTTTCAGTGGCTCTTCGGGTGGGGATAGCTTCAATCCATTTTGTAAAATAATCTGTAGCTGTCAGAATCCATTTGTGTTGTCCCGATGAATTGGGGTTTATTTTGCCAATAAAATCCAAACCCCACTACTAGAAAGGAGCTTCTACTGTTATTGGATTCAAAGGGAGAGGAAGCACTTTCCTCTTTCCGTCGAAAATTTGGCATTGATGACACTTACTGGTTTCTTTATACACATCTAAAAATAATGTAGGCCAATAATATCCTGCTCTTAGAATTTTTTTTGTAGTCACTTTCCAAGAATGATGTCCTCCACAATCCCCCTTATGAAATTCTTTGACTGTATGCTGAGCTTCATTTTCTAAAAGACAGTTTAGTAACACACCTTCGGGGTCCTTCCAATAAAGATACTGATTTAAAATACAAAATTTAGCAGCTTTCAATTTTATGGACCGGGCCCTTGACTTACTCAATCCTTCTGGCGCTTGTAAATTTCGAAGGACATATACAATATCAGAATACCATGGAGACGCCACAAAATCATCCATTACTTCCACTTCTGTATCTAACTGATTAGCTTGGTGAGATAGGAAATTAATTTGCAAAGCCTCACAATTTGAATTAGCCATCATTTTAGCTAATCCTTGTCCTTTAACCAACTTGGTGGGTTTTATTTCTACATCGTACTCCAGCAATGTAGCAATCCATTTCGCTCTTCTGCCTTCTGGATCTGGTTGTGTCAAAATACCTTTTACCGCAGCAGTTGGAACATGTGCAATTATATCTGAATGCAAAATATACACTCTGAAATCCTTCAATGCTTTGACTAAGGCATAAGCTTGTTTCTCCATAATGTCATATTTCAATACTCCATCCCTCAACATTTTGCTAAAAAATACTATGGGTTGTTCCAAATTCTCATCATTTTTTTGTAATAAAACTGCTGCTATAGTATATTCTGAAGTGTATGAAAATACTGAGAAATCTTTGGTAAAATCTGGACTCACCAACACAGGGGCCTCTGATATTGATTTCTTGATTTCCCAAACAGAATTTCTAGCTTCTGTATTCCATTTTATCTCATGACCCTTCTTCAACATATTTGTGATATTCATTAAGATTTTAGCAAAACTTGTCACAAACCTTCTTAAAAAATTTACCTGCCCCAAGAATGATTGTATCTCTTTTTTACTCCTGGGTTCACCTACTTTCAAAATTGCACTCACCCTTTCAGGATCAATTTTTATTCCATCTTTTGATATTATATGGCCCAACAACTTTCCTTCTTCCAATGCAAAATTGGACTTCTTTGGATTCAATGATATACCAAACTTCCTACACTTCATGAAAACTTTATCTAAATGATGCAGATGTTCTCTGTCAGATTTTGAATAGACTGTGATATCATCCATGTAGATCACTACAAAATTCCCAATTTCCCCTGCAAAATCAATGTCCATAGCTCGCTGAAAAGTAGCTCCTGCATTCATTAATCCAAAAGGCATCTTTGCATACATAAAAGTGCCCCAAGGTGTAGTAAACACAGTTTTTTCTTGATCTTCAGGTAATACTTTGATCTGGTTATAGCCAGAAAAACCATCCAACATTGAAATTCTTTCAGCTCCAATTACTTTCTGCAATATATGGTCCATCTTTGGTAGAGGATAATTATCCTTCATAGAGACTTTATTCAAGTTCCGGAAATCTATACATAGCCTGATTTCTCCGTTCTTTTTTCTAATAGGAACCAGGTTTGCAACCCACCTTGAAAACCTTAGAGTGACAATGATCTTGGCATCAAATAACTTTTTAATTTCCTTCTCAATAATAGGAAGCAACTTAGGGTTTATCCTTCTGAGCTTCTTCTTGAAAGGTTTCTCTCCATGCTTTATAGGAATAGTATGATGTATGATAGATGTATCATACTCCTTAAGGTATTCATAACTCCAAGCAAATACATCAGTGTATTTTTTCATTAATTTCACATATTCTTCCTTTTCTTTTTCAGGCAATTTCTTAGATAATTTTATAATCTTAGGATTCTCTTCAGTGCCAATATTCCTATCTTCAACAGCACTCTCAACAGGCTTTACTTTTGGATTTTAGCAACATCATTCTGATCAAAATTTTTTTCCAAAGGAATCAAACCTCTTGGTATGAAATTATTTTTTAATTGAATAATATCCTTACCTCCTAGGGTTCCCTTTAATCTCTCAGCACCATTCCCTTCTTTCTCAAGCTCTTCATCATCTTGAATACTCTCGTCATTGTTATTTTTCGGTGTCAATAGGAGTATTCACAAATTCTCCTGAGAGTTCTAGGAACCTTCTGATCTGCATGTCATCTTCGAACACCTGCCAATATTTAGAATTATCAGGAATAGACGGTCTATTCACAATTTCCACCTAGTATTCCCTCTGACCAGCAACAGGGGTTTCAAATTTTCCAGCGACCACAGCTAAAGAATCAGCTACCAAATTTTCATGTCTGGGAACTACTTGAATTGTATGTTCTATAAAGAAGTTACCAAACATATCCCATAATTCATTTCTATAAGCCCTCATCCGAGGATGCCTGGTTTGATAGCTCTCATTTACTTGATTTATCACCAACTCTAAATCTCCTAAGACCCTTATTCTTTGAGCTCCCAAATATTTCAAATCATTCAAGCCCAGTAATAAATCTTCATATTCTACCACATTATTTGTGCATTCAAATGTTAATTTATATGATAAATCTTTGAAATCCCGAATAAGAAAAATTATATACACACCGGCCCCGACACCTATTTTTGCAGCAGATCCATCAAAGTACATAATCCACTGGCCCTCCCTTTTTTGTTTCGCTTCCAAAGCATCATGTTCCATCACTTCCTTTTCCTTATTTTCCTCAGACTTCTTCTACGATGCCTCTTCTAAATCATGTGGGATAGCATCATTAAAGAAAATAGAAGACCCCAAATCAGTATCAACAACATCTATGTGATGAATTTTAGGTTTATCTTGACTGCTTACTACATAAGGAGTTATTTTTTCACTATATAATCTTCTGCTCCCATCTCAAACAGGAATTGTAGTATATGACATATCCATCTATAAACTACCTTTCAATTTGGAAGTCCAAGATATTGACAACAGTACTCCAAACTTAGGTGGAATATATGCCACTACCACATCCATGACTATAGTTTTAGATGGCAATTTATTTAGGGTTACCACCATATCTTTAATCAAACCAAGGAATTTTACTCTTTTAGAATCAACGAGTACAAATCTTTATAAGGTCTTGTTACTTCCAATCCCAAACTCTCTACCACTCCTTTTGGCATTAGGTTATGTGATGCTCCTGAGTCTAGCATAGCATTGTGGACCACCTTATCATGCACATTTAAACTCAAATCGAAAGGAGGGACTTCTTCACTTTCTAAATTTTCAACCTTTGACCCAAACGAAATAGCAGGATTATCATTGTTCAACTCTAAAATGTCAGATTGTCATTCCCCTTGACTTTTGACCATTTTTGTGATAGTATTCCTGTATTCGGTGTTTCTCAATAACTCATTAAATGGAATAGATATTTTTAGCTTTGAAAGTTCATTTTGTAAATTAATGCCAGAACCAATTCTTTCCACATCGACTGGAGCCACCTGCTTCATTATTTTATCTCTTTGTACATCATTTTCAACCTCTTTATTTACAAAAGACTCTTTTTGTAGTTCTTTTCCCCTTTCTACATTCAAAGAACTAGTGGAAGGCTGATTTGGGTTTGCCTTCCCTTTATTTATGAGGACTTCCATGTTTCTCAATCTGATTTTCCTCTGCACATCATCCATAGCGTGTAAATAACCCCTTTGATATTGCTCTGTCTCTTTTCCAAATTCTTCATCCCCTCCTTCTTGTTCAAACATGTTATGTTCTTCTTCAGTAAGATATATCTCTGAATCCTGCTCTCCAAAAAGATGAATCTCTTTTTCAGCAAGATCTTCTTCATCAGGGACATAATTTTCAGGAAATGGTGGACGGATTTTCTGTTCCTCCTGATTTCTTGGATTTCTCAGGTCTCTCTGTCGGTTTTGGGGAGGAACAGGAGGATTCGGTCTTCTGAAATTAGGATTCCTAATTTGAGGATCAGCTTGTTCTCTATTGAACCCCCTATTATCCATAGTTAATATGTCCATCAACTTTTCCATGGTTTTCAACATCATTTCAAATTTGATATCATTAGTAGAAGAAGAAGCAGAAGGAAAATTTTCTTCCTTTTTCCTCCTATCAATATCTCTATGTTTCATCTTTCCACTTGCCATCATATTTTCTTCTACTTCTAAAGCATCTGTAAACATGGCAGCAAGAGTTGCTAATTTTCTCTCCCTTAATGAAAATGAAAAATCATTATCAAAAGCTCCAGCATAGTGTAATTTTGCTAAGGCCGCAGAAGGTTTTATTTCCTCCGAAATGGAATTATAAACCCTCATGAACTTGCTAGAAAATTCATGGACAGATTCGAAACCTCCTTTTTTGAGACTATTATACTGAGATAAGAGCTGCAAAGGGTTCTGTTTATCATCCCACCTATCTAGAAATGCATTTTGGAAAGCCTGAAAATTCCTTATAGACCCATTTGGAAAATATTTAAACCATTTCTTTGCCTCGCCTGACAAACTTTGGGCAAATAACCGCATTTTAACATCTGGATAATCAACTTCTTCTAAGTCAATGAAATATTCAAACTTGGCAACATGTTGTTTTGCGGTTATGTCACCTTCTCCATCAAATAAAGAGATTCTTTGGGAATAATTTTGAGGAAGATCATGTAATAAAGCAGGCAAACGCAAGGAAGCAAATCTGGCTGCCAATGGTCTAGGTGGATTCACAAGAACTGAAGAGATTTGAGTATTTTGAGAGGTAAATGTTTCAATTTTCGTAGTTTGTTGTAAATCTCTCCAGAGGGAATCCAACAAATAAGATTCTAACCTACAAGGATTAAACTCAGTATTCTTAAGGTCAGACTCAGATTTAGTTCTCAACAGACTCTTTCCAGCATTAACTTTCCATTCTGGATCAATATGAGAATCTTGAGATGATGATACACCAAACAAAGGAAAACCTAACTTTTCTTTATTTTTTCTTTTAAATAACTTTTCTGGGTCTTCAAAACTTTTCAAGACTTCAGTATCAGAGTTACATCGTGTGTGTCTTCTCGAAGCTAGAATGACTCCTTAAGTTCTGAAAAAAGTTTCACAATGGAGTCGCTAGGGAAAATATACAACCCTTTCTACTTGATAAAATTCCTGTTTGCCCACATAAATATTTCTTCAAACTCTGTCATTTCCCCAGGGCAGATATGCACTTTCGTCCCCGACAATGGCACCAATTTGTTATCACTCAGAATGTACCCAGGTTGTAAAGGTAAATCCCAAAGGTAATAGCAAAACCACTTTAGAAAGAAACTGTTTTTTCTTCCAGAGAGGGATCTCTCAATACAGATTTAGCAAGACCAAATATAAACCAACACTCAAAGATTTGTATAGATGGTTGAAACAACACATAACCATTGGGAAATGGAGTCACATACATACAAATGTTAGTTTTTCATCACATTAAGCTAGCATTATGATCTTAGGATCTTTTCACTGAGAGAATAACAAGCACAGCAATAACATAAGCACATCACAAGAGACAAGAGACACAAAGAGTTTTGATCGAGGAAACCATAAATGGAGAAAACCCCACAACTTTCTCAAAGATAGAATCACCACAAGATGTAAGACCCCAAAATAGTAAGATGCACTCCCGACAGCAGTAGTCTTCTAGTCCCAGTATATTTCCTTCTCCACTAGTGCACCACACTTAAGAGAGTAAGTGATGTGTTTCATAAGTGATAAATAGAGAGACTCTCACTCTCTATTTATATTCATCCGTTCACTTGAATTGCATTTTCATACGTAGGCTCAACCTAACAATTACTACTCGAGCCTACACCTTAATTAGTGTATAATAAATCAAGTGCTCTGAAACTGTGGGGACTTACCTAATGACTTGATATGACTTGTTTACATTATTAATCTTCCCAATCGAAACATCGGGGCATGATCACATGACTCAAATACATAATAGAAAAATCCTGGAATAAACATCGGGTTACAATACATAAGATACATAGAAGAATACATTCCAAAGCTACATATACATCAACACTCCCTCTTAACTAGGAAGGTATTCTTTCGACAGGATTTTTAGCATTGGTCTTCTTCTCTGTATCAACTGGATCATCTTCATCTTTGAGTCATCTTCATCTTCAAGTCATCTTCATCTTCAAGTCATATTCATCTTCAAGTGATCTGGATCGTCATGGAACTGGATCTGGATCATCATCACTGGACTGGATCTAGATCATCACTCGATCTGGATCATCTCTTGATTTAGATCATCACTGCTGGATCTGGATCATCACTCGATCTGGATCTCTTAGAGTCATCATAACTGGATCTAGATCATCTCTAGTCATCATCATGTGTGTACTATCTTGTCATAGGAAGTTCTACAGAGCCAGCCTTTTTTCATGCTGGTTGTAGGCCTAGCCACCAGGTAGGTCTTCACCCAGCACTTACATCTGACCTTCTCGTCAGAAAGGCATGCCCAACACTCACATCTGATCATGTAGTAAACTACAATCCCATCAGAAAGGCCCAGCACTTACATTCACCAGCATGGTAGGAACATCAACTACCATCTGTGAAATGGCTCTACACTTATATCTGACCTACTCATCAGAAGGGTATCACATCCACCTAGGCTGGAACCACATCCTCCACAATGATGAAATAACCCTGTTCTTTTCACCCAGGCTAGAACCACATTCGCCACAATGATGGAAGACTTTCAACCAGGCTAGAACCACATCCACCACAATGATGAAAGAACTCTGTTCTTTTCACCCAGGTTGGAACCACATCCACCACAATGAAGAAAGATTTTACACATTCACCCAGTCTAGAACACATCCTCCACAATGGTGAACGAATCTCACCCAGGCTGGAGCCCCTCCTACCACAATGATGAGAGATTTGTGCACTCACATCTGACCTGGTAGGAACTGAATCCTAAACCCTTGTCAGAAATGGCCCCCAGTCCCTGACTGAGCTACCTAGTAATGGACCAGGCGCCTCCACTCTCCCGGAGAGTGGCAGTTTCCCTTACATCTGTACTACTCAACAAAATGGCCAGCACTCACATCTGTCATGGGAGGAACTTAATCCTTTAGCCATGACCAAAATGGATCAGCCCTTACATCTGACCTACTCATCAGAATGGCTCTCTCAGTCCCTGACTGAGTGTTCCTGGTAACTGACCAGGTTCCTCCATTCCCAGAATGGTAGTCAGCACTCATATCTGACATGGAAGGAACTGAATCCTCTCACCATGACATAATGGCTCAGCCCTTACATCTGACCTGCTCGTCAGAATGGCTTTGGATCTCATCACTTTCTCTTGGAAGGAACCTCGATCTGGAGAACACCAAGTCTCTCTCTGAAGTACTTGAACTTCATCCTAGCCAATGGCTTCGTCAATACATCAGCTATCTATTCCTTCATCGCAACATACAGGAGCTTCACTGCTCCTCTTTGCACCATATCCCTGATATAGTGATACTTGATCTCGATATGCTTCGACTTGTCATGGAACACTGGATTCTCTGACAACTTCACGCAACTCTGGTTGTCACAATGTATACAAATAGCATCCAACTGGAGATCAAATATATCAGACAGTAGCTTCCGTAGCCATACTGCCTCACAACTATTGAATAAGCTGCGACATACTCTGCTTCAGCTGTACTCAGTGCCACACAGGATTGCTTCCTGCTAAACCAAGAGATCACACCTTATCCCATACTGAAGCAACATCCTGAAGTACTCTTCCTATCAATGGCACTGCCTGCCCAATCTGAATCAACATAAATATCCAGTTTAATCTTCTGATTCGCATCGTACTTGAGCCCATAATAAATTTTACCCTTCAGGTACCTCAGAATATGCTTTGCAGCAGTCAAGTGAACACTTCTCAGATCTGTCAAGTACTGGCTCAAGGTGTTCACAGCAAAGCAGATATCTGGTCTCGTGTTCGTCAGGTACATCAATGACCCAATCATCTGACAATACATCATAGCATCAACCGACTTTGAAGAAGCATCACTCAATAGCTTCATGTTCGATGCCATAGGTGTGGTCATGCAGTCCATCAATCTGAACCTCTTCAGGATCTCTACTGCATACTTCCCTTGTCTAAGGAAGATCCCATCTATACTCTGCCACACCTCCATGCCTAGAACAACAGTGCATCGACACATAACAGGAGCATCACTGGTCTTCTGTCTTCAACCTTGAAGCAAAGGTTGCAATCCACTTTACTCTCAATAAGCCTAGAGTCATCAGTAATCTGCCCATCCTGTCGTACCATGTCGAACCTTAGATCTTTTGTAGTCACTCCCTCTGAAGCGAAGCATCATACTCCCTCTGTCTTCTGTACTGAAAACATTATGTACCGGAGTGACAAGTAGCTTCCTATGCTACTAATATTCTATGTGACCATCTAGTGTATAGACTTGCATATTCAACCTTGTAGCAAAGGTTAAGATCTTCATCAATCTCATCATGTATGTGTTTCAACTCTTTACTAGCTGTAAATGTCTCTTCGTAGTCTAGGCCTTCCTTTCGTGAGAAGCCTCATGCTACGAATCTTGTTTTGTATCCCACGATGTTTCCATCTACTGCATGATGGAACTATGAACTTCTCTTCAGGTCTCGATACTGCGCCCTGACATCATTCTTCTTGAACTGGTCTTCCCTTTCTTCTTGGTGGCTGGAAGGTTCTGCATCAATGATGTCACTGCACTCGTCATATTATTCTTCATTTTGAAATGTCGTCACTTGCTCTTCGGAACAAGTCTTCATTCTTCTTTGCTTGTAGGCGATTATGTATGCGGTCTTTCCTACAATTCAAATGCATTTGCATGGTTAGAAACATTTCATAAGGAATATTTATACTGGCAAGTTCTTATGCATAAATATATGATCATGCAATTTTAGCCAATACAACATTCATCCATATCTCACTGAAACTTTCTAGATTCCTTCCATCTCTACCAGGACAACATTGATATTGTGCACTAATCCAATATGTCAGCAAAGAGGTTTCATTCTAGATAAGTAGCAATGGAGAATTTGTATCGCACCATGAGCTACTTACCCATCACATGCATATTAGTAGTATACTGTCATTAATGCAAACATCCTATCATGCATGATACATCAACTGAATATAAACAAATGCATAACAAAACAATATCATGAAATGACAATTGAATACTTATCTTTATTTGTTTCGTGGGCACATTGCTTCTTGAGCCTTCAGCTTCATCGTCTTCTTCATTCATGATAGCATCATTTCTTATCCAAATGCTAAAGAGGATAAGAGGTGCTTCAAGAGTTCAGATCTTCATATTCCTCATCGCTTGAGTGATCTTCTTTGGATGATGAGAGATTGATCTTCGGTTTCTTCCATATTCCCTTCTCTTCTTATGAATCGAGCTTCTTCTTCTTCTTTAAGTATGCTGAAATGTAATCACTTCCTTCTGGAACACATTCCTTGAATGAATGAATTCCATGATCCTGGGAGGCCATTCAAGGTGGCCATCACCACTTCTGCATTCTTCACCGCTTCAAGTTGTTCTTTATTTGAGAGACTTTTATGACTGCATGGTCTCTGCATTCTGGATCTTCACATTCTTCAACTAGTTTCTTTAGTTCATATTCTGATTTTGTTCTTCCCTTCAAATAGCTTGAAATTCAGGAAGACCTTCAATAGATTTGCTTGCAATAGGCAGTGCTCTGTAATGCACATGTGCAAGCCTTCTACGCCAAAGCTCATTTGACTCTACTATGTCATGGATCAAGGCTTGTTCTGGATGGCCCTTCAATTTGTACAAGCCTCCTTCTTGTTCTCCAATCACTACCGCATCATCGATAGTCTTTCCTTTTGGCCATATGATGACTTGACCATCTATGAATGCCACCTGCATTCTTTTTGCGTCAATGCTGAAATGGAGAGAAGGTTCTTCTTGAGTCCTGGAACAAACAATACTTCTTTCATTATTAGAGACTTACCAGAGTCTAGCTTGTATGAATATTCCCCACTACCTTTTATTGGATATTGGTAGTCATCTCCTAGTTTCACCTTGTGAGGTGATTCATGTTCTGACAGTCTTACAAAGGATTCCTTGAATCCCGTCATATGTTTGGAAGCCCCACTGTCTATAAGCCAATCATCACTTCCATGAGTAATGTTACCTGTGAGAGATAATATCAGAACATATTCATCCTCGCTTGAAGAATCTTCACTTTCATATATTGATCTCTTTTTGGATGGTTCATAATCCTCTACAGCATGATGTCTTCTTTGGCCTTGACCAGGTTCTTCTTGTGAAAGGCTTCTAACCTCGTCTCCCTCTGAAACTGGAACCTCTATAATCATGTGGGTGTCCAATCCATTTTCTTCAGAGAGATCAAATACTTCCAGGATTGTAAGTTGTCAACTTCCCCAATATTGTCACCAAGATGATGTGATATATCATATTGAAATGAGAACCTCAAATGGAAATAGCAAAGGATTAGATCTTACTGATTTAAGGTGTCCGTCCTTGTCCCGGAGTTTGCTGATCTAGGGTTTGTCACAGAAACCCTAATTTTCAAAACTTGGAATCTTTAAAATATGATTGGACAAACAGATATATCTCTTCAAATGGAGCTGTCCAATGTACTCCTTTTTCTGAAAACAGTGGAGGGAAGCTCTTGGAATAGGAAGCCCTAATTTTCCAATTTCTTTTGCAGAAATGCCTGTTACTGTTTCTGTGATATCTCCGAAATTACTGATCCTCTGTGTCTAAAATTTTACACTGAGGTAACCTCACATGTCATTGATCCAAAAACATATGTTTCATCAGAATTTATTTCACCATTTGTAATTTATGATCCTTTTCCCAAAGTGACCTGTTACAGGACTGTTCATAATAGTAAAGTTGTACGGCATACCACGTGTCATTGGTTCATCCTCTGAGTCTAATATTCATACCACCGAACATACATTCCATGCCATTTATTTAAAAGCTTCTGAAATTCCATTTGGACCTTTGTAGCCCAAGATATTGCAATTCTCCCCAAGTGTCCTATTTATGGATGATTTCTGGAAGAGGCTGGAACCCTAACTTTGAGAGATCATATCTCCCAGAAGATAACGAATCTTAGGCTGATTTTTGTATACAGTGTTCACCAGGATTTTATATTCTTCCCCTGAAATTTTCAGCTTTTGACACTTCTCCAATCTCAGAATATAGAGACTGTACCAAAACTTAGCAGTTTTAGTATTTAGGGTTTCTCCTAGCTCAGGGTCAAACTAGGGTTTGACTTTCCCGGAGTTTCACCCAACCAAATTTCTTGATCCAGGTCTCTAAACTTCGGTTTTGATAAGGAGAAAAATCCTATGCTGGTCTCACTCAAAAATTCCTCTTCTATAGAAAGCCCTAATTTCCACATCGAAACTGAAAATGCTTGAAATTGAGTTCCACATCGACAGAAAGATGCACCCTTCAATGGAGAGTCATCCTAGCATACTTTTGCTGAAAATATATGGAGGAAGATCCAAAAACTAGGAAGCCCTAGTTCCTATAGCTGCGCAATGTCTTCTTCTCAGGTTAGCTCTGATACCATGTTAGTTTTTCATCACATTAAGCTAGCATTATGATCTTAGGATCTTTTCACTGAGAGAATAACAAGCACAGCAATAACATAAGCACATCACAAGAGACAAGAGACACAAATAGTTTTGATCGGGGAAACCATAAATAGAGAAAAATCCACAACTTCCTCAAAGATAGAATCACCACAAGATGTAAGACCCCAAAACAGTAAGATGCACTCTCGACAGCAGTAGTCTTCTAGTCCCAGTATATTTGCTTCTCCACTAGTGCGCCACACTTAAGAGAGTAAGTGATGTGTTTCACAAGTGATAAATAGAGAGACTCTCACTCTCTATTTATATTCATCCATTCACTTGAATTTCATTTTCATACGTAGGCTCAACCTAACAATTACTACTCGAGCCTACACCTTAATTAGTGTATAATAACTCAAGTGCCCCAAAACTATGGGGACTTACCTAATGACTTGATATGACTTGTTTACATTATTAATCTTCCCGATCGGAAAATCACGGCATGATCGCATGACTCAAATACATAATAGAAACATCCCGGAATAAACATCGGGTTACAATACATAAGATACATAGAAGAATACATTCCGAAGTTACATATACATCAACAACAAAGATATCACAAAGACATATACATGAGATTTATCAAAGGCATCTGAGCCATTTCATCACAGTCATTCATTTAGTTCGGGTGAAATAGAAGAGATAATGAACAACCCATTAATACAGAGCATCAAAGATGAGTTCTATATTAACTTTAGTAGAAGAATGTATAAAATATCTGAAATGATGATCAGAGCATAAACATTATGAATTCTAATCATTCAACACTGTGTTTCAGAAATGAAGAAAACAGAATGGAGTGTTATACTGGAAAACACAATCACATAAGGAAAGAAATACAGACTGTAATGTAAATGACACATGAATCTCTGATAATTCTTATGCATTCGCTCTGTTATTCAAAAAATATATGTCTTCAAAATCATTCAACAACAAGATGGGTTCCAACCCCCATCACATAAAATAAATGCACTTATATACATAAAATGATTTTCATCTTCCAAGAAGATTCATAACTGAATGAACGGCTTAATCAATGTCTTGTAACTATATTCCTAACTCCTAGGAATAAACTACTAGCTTCGATCCTAACAGATCATTAAAATCAACTTGATAACATGGCCTCATTCAAGCAGCTCCTCAACGTGCAACACTTGTCTTCATGAATAAAGTATATACTTCGTTTTCCCGAATCTCTCTATGGCTCTCCATTACTCCGCGCTTGGAATATCATATTCAATCATCTCCCGAATGGACACCTCCAACTCCATGTAAGCTTGATAAGATACTTTAGGCAATCCTCCCCTAATAATCAGGAACTTTTGTAATATTTCATAGTCCTCTGTTAGCTTATCCACGATGACTTGCCCTGTCAGACCTTTCTCCAAATGATCAAATTTGGAATAGTCCATGCAGCTTTGAACTAACAGGCTGTGATAGTGTTCTTGAGAAAACATTCGTCCCTCCTTGTCCCAAAAGGAAGGAAGGCCATCTTCAAATAGTTCTTTGAAGGCCTGTTTGAAGTCATTAACCTGTGAGATCATTTCATTAGTTTTGTCCTGGACTTCCTTCATCAGATGATGCTTATGGATAAACATTTTGGCCCATAGTACCATTGTTATTTTGTCCTTTACTCCTATATCATGCAACTTTTGATATGTTAATGAATTTAAGAAATTTAACGCGTTCTGGGTTGTGGCAAGGGGTTTCCTCTCCATATTTTCATTTACTAACTTTAGTCTCTGATTGGCCAAATTGATGAATATGCTTTGATCATCAATAAAGGTCAAACAGTGTCTGAATTTAGTAACTTCTATAGATAGGGTATCCCAAATTATGTGCTTTGCTCCTTGGAGAGGACCCTTTCCAATGTTTCTTTCCTTCAATTCATTAAATTTCTTTTGTAACTGATTTCTGTCTTGCAATAATTTATTTTTATTCTCATTCACTTTAGCTAACTCGGACTTGATCTTTTCATTTTCCACCTTTAATTCTTTTATTTCTTCATCATTTAGGCTAACTTGGGACATGGGTACTAACAAGTGATCTGCAGAAAAATCATTTAATGGTTTCTCAATATTTACAATAGACAGGTCTTCATCAGCGGGAGTTTGACTCATCAATTCCTCCATGATCTCTTTTTCTTCATTCTGGTCCTTTTTCAGCAGGGAGATTTGTGCTACTAGCTCATCCCGCTCTGTTTCCCATTTGTATTTTTCTTCTTGTAATTTGACGGCTTTTCCTTTATGCTCCATCATATCCTGTGGATTTTATCCTTCTCTTCTTGTAATGTCAATAATTTGGATGATTGAACATGCTCTGTGCTTGGGATCTTCAACCTTTTCTTCAAAACCTGGAGGGCGTTGTCATTTTCTTCCAACAGTCTTTTGATTGCTTGGGTGTTATCTCTTTCACTTCCTGAACTAACGATGTCTGCTTACAACTTTTTGATTTGAATGGCATTAGCTTTATTTTCAACTTTTTCATGTTTTAACTGAACCTCTAACTTGTCTACCAAAATTTGTAACTTATTGATTCTCATCATAGCTTGCAATAGATATGAATAAATAATGTCACTTGTTTGCTTATGTAATTGAATCTTGTCTGGTACACTAATCTTGTCCAATCTTACTTTTATTTCTGACATCTTCTTATCACTTACCATGGCCAATTTAAAATTATTTCTTTCCACATCCCTGGTAAAAACTAAAGAAGTTTTTGGATTATTTAAACTCCTCACCCGTGGGAGTAAATTCCTTGTCTCTTCTAGGGATTGCTTTCGTTTCTCTACATAACTGGCCATAAGCTCCTTTTTGGACTTGAAAAATGGGCTTGATTCTGAACTATCTACACCTTTAAAAGAAAACTGATTTACCTGTACTGATTTTGTTGGAACTAAAGCAACTTTCTTCAAATCATCTGAAATCTCTTCACTTAAAACTCCACCAACTTGAAACAATTTGGATTTTTTGTGAGACCCATCCTCATCCACTTCCATGCTTTCAACTTCAGAAAGACTTCTTTTAACTACAATATTGGGACCACCTGTCACTTGAGATACTGCAACTCGTATAATACTTGCACCTTCATCAGATCTTGGACTTTCCATAAAATGAAACAAATTGGCTGTCTTGCTCAAGCCTTCAATGACCTGGTGGTCAAATGGCTTGTTTTTGTTTTCCTGCTTTCTCAGGGAAATTATATGATGGGGATCATAATTTACCCTTGGTTCTTTTTGAAATTCCATGCTTCCCAACAATTTTTCTATAAACACTAGGGCACCTTTATTTTTGAAAATAAAAGAACCAAATTTGAGGGGGAATTTGATATTTGAAGATTTCTTAAAGGCCCCAAAATGTTCTTCCTCTGAATGCAATATTTGCCTCATAAACTCTAATGCAAAAAATCTGGGAGTGAGGAAAGTAGGTAACTTATATGGTTCCCTAGTAAATCCATATACCCTCAAAACAGTGGAATCCTTATACAGAAACCAATCTCTATCTTGATGCTCAGGTGAGGATTGCATCATGCATTTCATCTCTTCTAATACCCGGGGTAACACTTCATCAAATAACATCTTGTAAATTTCTGACATGATTGAATTGGAAAATTCAAACATGTTGGTTTGCTTGGGCAAATCGGAAGAAAACATGGTGCTTAAAAACTGCAGTTCGGTGACGTTCGAACACAACAACATGTTCAGTAAATAAGTCTGAAACTTGAAGAATCTGACCTTTGGGAATTCACTCAATTGAAGATGTATCGCTTCTTCCAAGTATTCATCAAGACTGAATACATGAACTGACTGAGACTCAGGACTCAATGAACTTATTTTTAAAAGAAAACCTAGAATGAATTCATTTACGTGACAACCGTCATCTAAACCCAAGACTTGACAAACTCAGGAAACCACTAACCGAACTTCATCTCTGAAAATATGAACATGGTATGGCGGGAAAATACTATCTAATGATTGACCCTCATTCAAGATGCTGGACAGGAATTTGCAACGGGCTTCGGTTCCACAATTTTTGTATAATTCAGCAATAATGGACTCGTTTACAGGTTCACGACAGTCGTGGTAGTTGTCAGGCAAGTTTAGGTTTTCACGGATAACATTGACATCAATTTTACAGAGTATCCTAGACGTAGACTGACTGACAATAAATCTCTGAGAAGAGGAATAATTAACTGCGCACCACTCTGCAAATTCAGGAAAATGCAGGGTCTATTCGATAGAAAAATAATATAAAAATGATTTGCAGGCATTTAAGATATCATTACCCTGCGAATTATACTGCCACAACCTCTCTTTGCTGACTGATATACTTCCTACGAACAGGAAAGGGTCACACACTCCTCTATCCCTATCCACCAGATAGTCTTCTCTGTCATCCAAAATATGACTAAACCCTTGCAAATATTTTCCTTAGTCCATAATTCAGTCAATAATGGTAATTAGATGGATGAATTTCGGGCATTTGAGCCTTACCTGTTACTGTGACTACGTGTTACTATGGCTGCATGTGTTCAAATTTTACTGTTAGAGGTTGATGAGCACACAGGTCCTTTTCATTCATCTGGCGCTAATAAAATAATCCTTGTACAAGTTAGCTTTGTTTATATAAGACCCCACTCTGGAGGCCCCCCTTTGGTGGTTTCCACCAAACCGCTTTTGCCTCCGGAATTCACCACAACAGACCACATGTACCATGGTTTCCATTCCGATACCACCTTTTACCTCCAACTACCACGCAAATTCCCGCTTCGGATCCATCAACGACCGTCGATCTATCTTACCTTTATTTCCTAGCCATCGGATCAAGGGACACGTACCCAATTCCGCCGAGCATCCTCGTCTTATCAAACGTGCAGGTTCACAAGGTGGAGTTCACAAAGACCGTAGATTTCTTCAAGCTAGATCAGCGACCGTTGATTTTCATGTCATATCGAACACCCCCTACATCCTTATCTTTCTCGCATCTTTTATAAAGCGGGCACACTATAAACCGCCGATCTCTATCTCCTCGTTTTGTACCGTTTGATCCCTTTGATAACTCGTCGCTTACTCGCCCTTTGTCATACTTCCATACCATAAAATTTTAACCAAAGTCCTACAAATGACCATTATCTCTTCTTCAATAAGATCCCTTCGAGCCTCTACTAGGTAGGGTCGTTAACATCAGTTTCGCAGAAGTTTCTGTAGGTTTTATTTCTGTAGGAATTCTACTATACATCTTGTTAAACCTCTTTGAGAAGTCTACAATTGTTTCATCCTTTTTCCTCCTGAGAGCTCCAAATTCAGTTATGTAGTATGTATGGTATTTGGTATCACCCCATTGTCTCATGAAGAGATCATGGAGTTCTTCAATAATAGTGATTGAGTTAGCGGGTAACTCTCTGAACCATTTCCTTACATCTCCATCAAGGATCTGCATGAACATTCTCATCCATACATCCTTGGCCTCAATGTTTTGGTTGTCAGCATAACTAAGGAAAGCTTCCCAATGTTCTTCAGCTGTAGTTTCCCCCTGTCTGTTGAATATAGGTAAATATTTCTGATAGTCACCCCCAGGGAGTGCATTTAAAGGGTGAGGCAGAACCAATAGTGCATATCTAGCTGCAACCATTCGGTCCATCATGTCTATGGGTTGATTTTGGGCTACCATTTTAGGACTGACTGATTTTGGTGATGAAGAGGTTTGGCTAGAAATTGGCTGAAAGGGGTTTTTAGCTACTATTAATTGAAAGAGAGGTATCTTACTAGGAGAGGCAGCTTTGGATTTTATGAATGATTGAGGATTGGTAAAAATTTGGAAACTACTGTCAGGAATTGTTGGTTTTACCCAAGGTGAAGTTTTTTCTTCTTTTCTTGACACAGATGAAGCTAATGAACCATCCAACTGGTCAGGGTCAGATAGGGAGGGTAATGAATGAGATCTTTTAATATTTCTTGTTGTCCTCAATATCTTTTCAGGATCTGCAACACCCAATTGAAATGGTGAAGTAGGTATGTTCCTAGTTCCCACTCCTCTAGAAGGCACTCTGACAAATCTGGTGAAAAGTAGCCTTAAAAATATGCTGGTTTAAGCTCACCTCTTAAAACTAGTAAAATTGATAAGTATCCTAGGGAAAATATGTCTTCAACTTTGTCCCCGGCAACGGAACCAAAGATGTTTGTGCCAGAAATTGTTTCCAGGCCACAAACAAACAAGCCAACAAAATCTCAAATGTTCAATAAATAAAACTAAGGTTTATGGTGTTTTGAAAGGTTGTAAATTTGGTGACTGAAGGGAATACATTCATAAGCAAAGCAGAAACTAAATCATAAGTAAATGAGAATAGAGATGCACAATATAATCACCAATATCCAATAGAACATGACATTGAAGTTCATTCACAATTAACAAGCACTACCAGCATACAAACCATAAACCAACACTGAATTTATTAATCATGTAACTAAACAAGTAAAAAATGAAGCCAAAAAACAGACTGAAGGGTTGAAAGGATCATATATTTCATAATTATATTCAGCAAATACACATGAGAGTTATAGTACTTAGCTCATAAACAAGTGACAGACCTCCTTAAGCCAGCCAAAAATCGAACCATCTGTTCTCTTTCTCATCTATCTAAATACTGTTTCTCAAAAAATCAGTTAGGGTATAAACCCTAACTATCTCCAGCCAACTCATCGATGGGATAAAGTGAAATTATACTTTACAAAATAAATTATTTCTTCAAAAACATAACTAATAACTAACTAACTAAAGTATTTTTCAAAAGACATAACAAGTAACTGACTAACTAACAAACTCAAAGGTCTTTAGCAGCTTCAGCTAGTAAGGCTATTCCATCCAAAGCTTGGGCCTTCTTCTTGGATCTCTTCTACTCAGCTTCCATATCTGCTAACCTTCTTGTAAGCTCTTCATTATGTTGCTGCAAACCTTTGACAGTCTGCTTCAATTCTGCACATTGCAAATCTGTGCTTCTCTTTCTCTTTAGGGCCTCCTTGGAAACTGCAGTAAGCTCTTGATAATGATCATTTAATTCCTATAAATCCTCCCTGATTCTTCTATTTGCTAGGCTCAAACCATCATTTACTTCCTGCATATAATCCATTTGATGCCTGTATTGTTTGATGGTTCTTTGTAGGTTCTGCTTGTTTGAGTCAAAAACCTTCCCTGCTGTGGTATCCTGCATCTCACTGGGTAGCCATGGAATATCTAGCTTTCTGAAAATGTCTTCATCTTCTGGAAATAGCTATGAAGACACACCATGAACCATAGGGATTTCCTGATTAGCTGCTTCAGCAGGTGTTGTTTCATCTATCAACTGCTGGTCTTCAGAATGAGAGACTTCAACCTCCTTTTTCTGTTGCTCTTTTAATATTTCACTTCTTAATTATAAAAAGACTGCTGATAATTTAGTCTCGATGAGACTAACCTCTTCTGCTGACTTCAATGGATTTTTCCTCTTTGTATGATGAGAAACTGGAGTTTTTAGAACTGATTCTTTCTCAATCTTTGGTTTTTCATCTGAAGAATCATCATCAAGTACAGTTACCTCTTTTGCATTTAATCTAGGGTTTAACAATTTTTTCATACTGAGCCTTAACTTGTTTCTTGGCCTAGTTTTGGGTCTCCATGTTGAGGCAAGCTCTCCCATCATCTTCAAACTTTTACCTTGATGTTTAATTGTGGAAAACTCCATAGCTGCAAGTTTGGCCTTCTTTTTCTTTGACCTCTTTGTTTTGTCTTCTTGACTGCAGCATTCTCTGTATTTATTAACCTTAGAATCAGTTTTGACAGTAAATTCATCTTCTTCTAAAATATATCCTTCATCCTCTGATAGAATAGTGATTGGGCTTCTTTGCTAGACTTGGATGTTTTCTTCCTTTACACCAATCTCCTCTGTGACAACAATTTCCTCCTTCATAAAAGTTTATGCTGGTGCTTTATCTCGCACACGCTGATCTTGCTTTTTTGTAAACAGTGAACTTTTGGCTTTATTATCAACTGAAGACTGCTGATGTTCATAGTCTGCATTTGAGGGCTCTGGTACTTCTTCAAGTTTAACTTGTTTTTTATCTCCAGACTTGATTTTCTGACCTAGTTTCCTCACTAGGGTTTTCCCTTTGTCTACATGATTTTTGGTTTGCTGCTCTTCCTGCTTAATTTGAAAACCAGACCAAAAGAGGAAATAATCCCATTTTTTCCCCTCTCTTTGCAGGGTAGTACTGATAATCAATTTGATCAAATGTTTTTGTTTTCAATGCAGGACAAGCTTTACATCAGGCTTGAGTAATTTTAGGTCAACAGAGTGCCACAAATTCTTCAATAAAATTGCTACTGAAAATAACTACCATCTCAGATATTCATTTTGATGCTAGACCCTCTCTAAAATGTATGAAGACATCTGTGTGTTATAATGATATGAGAGCAATCTTATGTCTGTTCGTTTTCTGCTCCAACTTGTATTTAGCACCAAAACCAGTCATCTTTCTAGCACCTAATCAGACTAGGTCTTCATGCACTTGACATTCTCAGCTCACTTATTGCATTGGTTACAAGTAACCAGTAAATCTATGAAACCCTGGTCGCCACAAACTGAACATAGATTCACCCGCCACAAACTGAACAAAGCTTCACCTTACCATATTTTCAGGTCTTGACAGGGTAATTGTTCAATGAAACTGCTATTTTCAACTTATCACTTGCCAAAGCATTCCAAAACCCTTTTAGACTGATATCTGATAGTGGGGAGTTTGTTAATAGCATAAATTACAGCTTTCCTCAATCAATTTTATCATAACAAGCTTTACTAGGAAAATCCCAATTTAGCAACCACTATCAGGTTAACGTGGAATACCTTATTCCTGTCTTGCTACAGATGCTTAAAATCACTCCTTAAGTTGTCTAATTGTCAAATTTAACTATACAAGTGTCTTCGGGTGTCCAATTTGCTTCTAGCTGGCGCAATGAGAAAGCCCTAAATATTCTCTGTAACTGTGAAAGCCCTAATTCTCCCCTGTAACTGCAGCTTCCGGATTTCAAGCAAATGTCCTTGCTCCACTTAGTCTCCAGTTTCGTAATGTATGTATGGAGAACTCCTTTCACTTCAATCTAGGCTCATTTGTCTACCTGTCACAATTCGCCCAACTCTAACTAATGATTTTCCACGATCTCCTTCATGCTGTAAAACGCACCTGTTTGCATGATCATTACTGAAGAAACACGTATCAAAACCATTTAAGCATGTGATTAGTCATCAAAAAACCAAAATCGTGGGAGAAATTTGCTTAAAAACCAGCGATTTCTGTGCCTGTGATATTCTTGTAGCGCCGTTGTGTAAACTTTTGGCAGTTGCGCTAGAAGAATATTTCAAATTCAATTTTGGCGTTGTTTTAGTCATTATTTCCACTTTGAATGAGCTTTAAGTTATAAACTATGATCATGATGTTGTTTGTGAACTAATTAATCCATATAATGTCCTAAAAAAACCCTTCAAGATCTAATGAAACAAACCATAATGAAAATCTAAAGCCAAAACTCAAAAAATTTCACTTGAAACCAAAAATTTTCTAAAGTGAGTAAAAGAGTAAACTTCAGCAAATAAGCAAACTTAAAATAAAAATGACAATCAAAATATAAAATTGAATAAAACAAGTTCATGACTTAACACTATGATGGTAGCCATGAGTATAGATTGTATGGCTATACAGATGCAGATTGGGCTGGAAGTGTCTCAGACAGAAAAAGCACATCAGGTGGATGTTATAGTTTGGGACATGGATGATTTTGGGGGCGAATTATAGCCGAATGGCGAATTTTAAGGGTTACCGAAAAAAAAGTGGGCGAATTTTTATATTAAAATGTTATTATTTTATTTAATATATTCGCCCATTATTTATTTTGTATATAGCTATGCCAAGGTAAGTCGCATTCATCCTGATTTAGGGAAAATCTAGAAAAATAATATTAGCCCACGAAATTATTTATTTTTGCCCACATTCACCTGAATTTTTCCGTCTGCGAGGAGATATTTGCCCAAATTTGCCCAATTTTTTCTGATTGGGAGGGGAAATGAAGATTGTTCACCAGATTTATGGATAATAGTTTGAAAAATTGGTATTTCGCCCAGGATTTATCGATAATACGATTAAAAATTTGCTATTTCACCGGGATTTATGAATATTTCTGTAAACTGGTATTACTTCCACCTCGATTGGGGTAAATTGAACATAGTTCGTCTTGGATTTGGATTTGTGGAAAATTATTTGAGTAAAATGTGGAGATTTAATCAATTGGGGAAGTTTTTTCACTGGATTTGGTCCATAAATTTAGTCAAGCGAGGAATTTTTTTACCTATATAATGGTGCAAGAGTCAGGACTCAAGCTCAACATCAAGCTTGATTTCTATTGCAAATCAGTCTTTACAGTGGCTGTCAGGCTGAGTGGATTCGTGGGAAGCAATTTTAGAAAGTTTCTTCTATCTGCACTATGCAGGATTTTAACAGGTTAGTTTCTTGAATATTCTTCTATTTGCAAGCTTTTTACAGGTTAGTTGCTGTAAGCACTCAACCTTGTTGCTAGACCACAGCTTGATGGGATTTTCCAAATTGGAATCTAGATATTATTCTTTGGCACTTTGTTGGTTTTAACTTTTATTCTAGGTGTAAGTTATAGTAATCAAGATCCATGGAGCTCATTAGCAATTATTTGCCAAGGCACATGGTACAGATTCATAGATTTATTTGCTTTTCCTTCTATTTTTTTTTTCAAGAATATTCACTTTTCAATCCCACGATTTATTCAAAGGAACAACTAGAAAAAAATCTTCTGGTTTTCCACCTCAGGAGTCGGTGAGTTCTCTTCTGTTGAGCGATAGCGAATGGCCTGGTTTCTCCTTTTCGATTATTATAGCTTTAGTTTTCTTGACGCTAGTAAAATATAGTAAGATGCTAAGTTGCTTAATAAAATTGCGTTAACTTGTAGTTTAATATAAAGCTGCTCAAATGTTAAGGATTTTAGAATAGTGGAAAAACTTCCAAGGGAAACAGATGGAAAAGAGGAGGGGGAAGGGGTTTTGTACCCACCAGCGATATATATCATACATTGCAATGTGCATCTCCTAGACGATCGAAGTCGTGAATCGTCCCTTGTTCTGTTTTGAGAAGGAACAAGGATTTTTTTCCAACTTGGGAATTAGTGTTTTGTACCCACCAACGATATATATCATACATTTTTATCTCCTGGATGATCGAAGTCGTGACTCGTCCCTTGTTTTTTTTTTAGAAGGAACAAGGAGAAGCAGAAGAAATTAAGATCGGTCTTTGACTCAGGGAAATCCAGTCTTGTTTCCTTGGTCTTTGATCTACTTACATTACAATTGACCAAGTGGACCCACTTCAGTTGATTTGATTGATTCAGTTCCAAGCTTTGTAAATGGGATGGAGTAGCTCGCTCATAAATAGTAGTTTTCTCATTAAGATATGAAACAATGTCACCCTAGGGGGAAGATATCAGCGGTAAGGAGTCCCATAGGAATACGTCATAAATATATAGAGCTTCAAGAGTCTATTTTGGATTCATGCTTACCATTCCCAGCTAATTTGCTGCATTTGTTATATGTTCTTTTTTTTATAAGTCTAGCTAGTATGGGATATATGGTGTTGTAAGCAAAAAGACTTTCTATTATACATGCTTATTAATTCGTAGTTCGCCCTACTTTTCCATTACGTGAAAATGATGGACAAGCTAACAGAGGAACAGATCTCTGAGTTCAAGGAGGCTTTCAGTTTGTTTGGAAGTCCTCCAACAGGCCATTTATGCACTATGTCTACCCATCGATTTGTGGGTGGTAGCTTGAAATCATCAATAGATTGGTGACTGGTCCCAAAAAGCTTAAACAACTATTTTCAAACCTCTTGGTGAACCTTGTGTCCATGTCCAACACAATACTCAATGGAAAACCCCAATACTTACAACATTTCTGAACAACTTCGCAACTTTTTCCACAACACAAGGTATCTTCATTGGCATGAAGATGGAATACTTGGAAAATATGTCCCCAACCACAACGCTTCCAGTGTACCCTTGCAAATATGACATATGGGTGATGAACTCCATAGAAACACTTTCCTAAGGTCTCTTAGACACAACAAAGTTTGTAATGGGCCAGCCTTCATTCATATGTCTACACCTCAAACAACTACTCAAAGTCTAGCATCTTTAGCACAAGTGTAAGCTTCAGGTTGTATATGCTACAGCCCACGGCCACTCCTTAAACATCCTTGGGCTACTTTTTTAGTGCCTTGGCCCCTCCTCTAGGTCTGGAACATACCTCTGCTAACTTCCTTCTACCCTCGGTCTGCCATTTTAAGACCTTGTCCAATGCCTTATCAACCCAAAGGTAAGCCCTTTCAGTTGTTGCCCATCCTATACTTGGTCTGCATTTTATAATACCCCATAGAAACGCTTTCCATATGTCTACACCTCAAACAACTGCTCAAATTCTAGCATCTTTAGCACAAGTGTAAGCTTTAGGTTGTATATGCTACATCCCACGGCCACTCCTTAAACATCCTTGGGATGCTTGTTTAGTTCCTTGACCCCTGGGCCCTCCTCTAGGTCTGGAAGAGACCTTTGCTAACTTCCTTCTACCCTCGGTCTGCCCTTTTAAGGCCTTGTCTAATGCCTTATCAACCCAAAGGGCAGCCCTTTCAGTTGCTGCCCATCCTATACTTGGTCTACATTTTATAATACCCCCCTTTAGGGTACTCTAACAGTCATCCAACCCTGCATATAAAAACATTACAAGCAGCTGTTAGTTAATGAATATATATGTACATTGTACTACTACTATTGCTTGTACATACCCTCCCAATAGCATCATCTTTGTCAACCAGCAACATATTGCATTTTGTGAGATTTACAAAGAAACTTCACGAGGATCACTACTCAATCAAGTTGTTCATCAATTTGAAGATAAATGTACAATCTTTCTTCATCAATTTGAAGAGAAATGTACAATATTTCCTTTGCATACAAAGAATGGGAAAATACAGTTTTTCGTTCCTTCCAAATAAGAGCTAAGAATCCAACCTGTCCTTTCAGTTATCCCTGTCAAATATCAATGTTATCTTGCCATCGCTCAAGCAAGATAATGGATTTCTCTCTTAGGAATTTTAATGGTTTGCTCTCAGCGAAATAATTTACACTGCATTTGTTGACCAAGGAGCCAAGGTGGTCTGCTAACTGTAAATTGTCAGCTTGAGAGAAAGGCCACTTGTCCATGGGTTCTTCCCTATGTTTTCATATGGGTGCTTATTCTTCTTCAACATATCCAACAATAGTTGTTGTTGATGTTGCTAGCATGAGTTAGTTGTGGTATTCTTGCTCAAGTCAATTCTAATCAGGTGAGGAAGTAAGAAACGTTTTATTGCATAATTTTTGGAAAACAAAATTTCACTATTTAAATTACAATAGCAAGAATTAATACTAAATACTGTAAATAAATTTAGTCTCTACTCAAGTTATCTTTTTGTGCTTGCATGTACACCGAGATACCAAGATCCATAAACCCTAGTGAACTGAAACATTACCTCAAGTTCTATAGTGAAGTGAAAAATTACCTCATGTTGTATTGCTACTCCAGGCTCTTCCCTCTTTAAACTTATTCTCACTTACCCACATAGTGAAATTCACAAGTGTCTTGGGTGCCATTGTTAAGATGCAACGTGCAACTGCCCCCTTTTGGTATGATTGCTCCTGCATAGCAACAATTGAGTAGGCCTACAGTTGTTACCACCCATAAGTCGTGTAAGACATTCAAGCGATTGTGAACACAAATTGTACATTCATACATATAACAAAAATACTATGAAAATAATTAATATCATAGTTTGAACCAAGATATATCAGTCCCAAACAAGATTGAAAATTTTCGTAGATCCTACTTTGAATTTTCACCTTGTATATCATTGTTAACAACCAATCAAACAACCAGAGTTTACCATTGTTAACCACAGACCTTAGGAACCAGAGGGATTGAACAATTCTACAGATTCTACTTTAAAATTTCACCTTCTAACAGCCTGCGATGTTTTGCAGTCACCCCATATCCTTGAGCACTAGTGCATGGCAGCATTGATAGAAGCGTAACTCCACCCCATACCCTTTCAGTTGCTGCCCATCCTATACTTGGTCTGCATTTTATAATACCCCCCTTTTGGGTACTCTAACAGTCATCCAACCCTGCATATAAAAGCATTACAAGCAGCTGTTAGTTAATGAATATATATGTACATTGTACTACTGCTATTGCTTGTACATACCCTCCCAATAGCATCATCTTTTTCAACCAGCAATTTTGTGAGATAAACAAAGAAACTTCACGAGGATCACTACTCAATCAAGTTGTTCATCAATTTGAAGAGAAATGTACAATCTTTCTTCATCAATTTGAAGAGAAATGTACAATATTTCCTCTGCATACAAAGAATGGGAAAATACAGTTTTTCGTTCCTTCCAAATAAGAGCTAAGAATCCAACCTGTCCTTTTAGTTATCCCTGTCAAATATCAATGTTATCCTGCCATCGCTCAAGAAAGATAATGGATTTCTCTCTACATGACAATGAATTTCATGACAATGTTTCTTACAAAAGACAGCATACTACTGCTTTCAAGGAAACATGAGCATCTAAATCAGTTTCTTACAGAATGGCCTATTTTGTATATCTATGTCCAGCACTAAAATTTATGAGACTTCTTAAATGACTAATTCATACTGTGAGAAAATCCAAAGTCATATGTCTGACACATTTTACAGAAAAGACAATATTACTTATTCTAGCGGCACAAACATGTTTAGACCTATAATTCCTGGTTAGTCTAATTACAAGGATAAGCTATCATCCATGGAAAATCTTCCACAAAAAGAACCAAATGATTAAGAACTTGAAATTAAAAAATACAGAAACAAAAAAAAAGATATATTATCATCCCATGCTTTCCCAAACCTGACAGAAGATACAACACAAAACCTGTCCATTCACTTGAACTTTCAATTTATATTTTAAAAATAGTTATCCTAATTACTAAGTCTAAATATATTCTTCCTAAATTTTAGTTTATTAATGGTCAACCAACAACAATTACCTTTTAGGAGATGAACTGGGCACTATTCTTCCTAACTAATTAAATACATGATGTACCTCTGAACAGTTAACATCAGATATAAATATTCATACCTAGCAATTTGCACAATGCTCATGAGAGGCAGGGCTAAATATAAAGATGGTGGAAAACATGGTACACCAGATTGGGAGCCACAAGCTAGCATCCCTTCAAGCCAATGTCTGCGCCAAAGACGAGCTACTTGCAATGGTGTCCACCTTTACCAGTAAACAAACAAAGAATTGAGACAAGAATGGCATTAGAACTAATCAAAAGTTGTACCATATTGAAAGAATGGGTTCCAATTTAATAACAATAGATTACATTCATATATGAGGAGAGTAAAGTGGAAGTCTACATCAAACTAGTACATTGAAAAAATCACAGAAATTGAATATGGTTCCATTTAAAAGGCATGCAATGAGATCAACGAGAAAGATGATTACTTTTGTGGCTTGGGATATCTGCAATTTATCAAGAGACCAAAGGGGACAGGGCCAGGGCCTCCCTAACATAAGAGCTCAAGGAGGAGTTCTTTGTGACAAATGGGTAGTACATGCAGTGAAGAGGGATACTCCTCGTCAATTTTTAGTTCAGCACCAGATTGCACAAGCTCAATGCATTCCAGGTATTAAACATCCCTTTAAGTTGTATGGCATAATCACTAATGCTCAGGATTTCATGATTTCAAGTTCTGCCCAGCTCAAAAGGGTGTCAACTGATTTGAAGACTGTTTATGGTTTTCACTGGATCAAAGGTAGAATTGATAGGTTCTATTCCAATTCTCATGTAGCTACATTCTTATCCACTAGTGAGCCCTCTATTCTAGTTAACAAAGGGATCGTCCTTGGCAATTTTTTTTTCAGCACCAGAATTAGTGGGCTCAATGAATTCCAGGTATTAAACATCCCTTTCAGCTGTGGCATAACCGCTAATGCTCAGGATTTCGTGATTTCAAGTTCTTCCTGGCTCAAAAGGGTGGGGATTGCTTTGAAGACTGTTTTTGGTTTTCACTAGATCAAGGTAGACTTGATAGGTTCTATGCCAATTCTCATGTAGCTACATTCTCATCCACTAGTCAACCCTCTATTCATTTGGAATTCACTATCATTAGCTCTAATCATTTTTCTATTTCCACTTGTACGGTCATTGGTTCTGATTGTCAGTATGAGGATTACTCTTCTTTTAAGTTGAATGTCTCCCTTTCTGAGTTTGAATAGTCTCAAAACATTGTCACAAGGGTTTGGCATGCGGTGCCTCCTCTTATAAAGGATAGTGGTTGGATTCTTTTGTGGGAGGAAACCATTCTATGCATTATATTGACTCATGTGCTTAAACTATTGCTCGTCTCTTAGCCTTAGTGTGGTTCTTCTAGCATAATAAGTCTGATAGTACAAGGTTAATTTGCACCTTGTGAACTAAGTCAAGTGATTACCTCATGTTGTATTGCTACTCTAGGCTCTTCCCTCTTTAAACTTATTCGCACTTACCCACATAGTGAAAGTCACAAGTGTCTTGGGTGCCATTGTTAAGATGCAGCGTGCAACTACCCCCTTTTGGTATGATTGCTCCTACATAGCCACAATTGAGTAGGTGTACAGTTGTTACCACCTGTAAGTCATGTAAGACATTCAAGCAATTGTGAACACAAACTGTACATTCATACATATAACACAAATACAATGAAAATAATTAATATCATAGTTTGAACTAGGATATATCAGTCCCAAACAAGATTGAAAATATACAGTTGTCGGTTTGGTTGGAGCATACTAGGTGGTTGATTGATAGGTTTATGGATATTTATTTTTACATATTTTTCGATCTTAAAACTCTTTGTAAGATACTCTTTCCAAAATTGTTTGTAGAGAGGGATTTATCTTGATTGAACTTTGGGAGGAAGGTTTCCTTACACTTGTGGATCGACTTAGGATCTTTTGACACATGTCTGGTGCATCTTCTTGTTTTGTTTTTTTGCAGTTTGAACTATTGCCCCATTGGTTTTTTTTGTTACCCCTTCAGACTTTTATAGCTATATTTGACCTTTCTTGTGGCCTACATGTTTCTTCCTTTTTAAGACTATAAACTCGACAACTTTTAATTTCTCTCTCTCTCTCTCTCTCTCTATATATATATATATATTTGTTTCGAAAAAAAAATCTATGTTTTGTAATGATCACTTTTTTCAAACCAGTGTTTATTACCAATGTGTAATGGAATATCCAGAAAAGTAATTGCACACCATGCTTATTTTTGTGAATATATTATATGTTAGCAACTTTTTGTAATTTATTGTTTCTTTTTAAACCAATATACACTTTTTCCAATTTTATCTTTTTGTTTCATTTATTACAATCTATACAAAATAAACTAAATAAATAAATATATTTATTGAATATTGTACTTGTGCAAGGTGTTTTGAAAAAAAAAAGTTTTTAGGTATATTTATTTGAATATTTTTGCAATAGACACAACCAAAACATTCTTGCAACTTCTTTACCATTTGATAGTCTATATAGGCATCATGAGGGAGGCCATAAGGAAAAAAATACCCCTCAAAGAACTAGTAGAACAAGTTGAAACAAGAACTAGTCTACCACCGCAAGAACAACCCGTTCCACCATTGAAAGAGTCATTTCCTTAACCCAAGTCCCTTCCTATAATGCATTCCATGGGATTCCTGAAGGGGAAGGGATTGGGGAAGGAAGGCCAAGGAAATATTTATCCTATCATGATTGAGTAGAGGCCTAAGGGTTTGGGGTTGGAGGTAGACCCAAGCATATCCAAGCTAAGAAAATAGACTTGCACTCTACTTTTATTCCCCCAAGAACATTTATATTTTATGGGGGCTTGTGGTGAAAGAAACCCCTTATTTAGCTCAAATTTCAACAACACAAGGAAAACGTCCCCCTAGATTGGAGTAATAATTCCAAACCATGACAATTAGTTGGAATAAATCCTAGGATGAACAGCAACGCCCCTCAGAAAGTGAAGAAATTTTGAAAAAAAAAATTCTATGAGCGTGACATATCTAGTTGAAAGGAAGGGAAATGTGTATCAGATATTTCCTAGATTGCAACGAGTCTAGGGAAAATAATAAACGATATTATAGGAACAAATAATAGGAAAGTAGGGCTCGAGGAACATATAGAGGGAGATATTGAAGGAAAATAAGGCTATCACAAGATACCCTAGCTAGGGTTTAGTTGAGGAAATAATGCAAGAAACCCCACCTAGGTTGAAATAATCAAAACAAGAGGTTCTTGAACCAAGTAATAGTCAACAAGATGAATATTTATTTCACTCAAAAGTTCTTTCAATCCCTCATTTTAGGTTTTATGACCTTTTTTTGCTACAAATTTTGAAGGTTCCATGAGCACACCTAATACTAGATCCCCACAAGAGGCAGGGCTTTGGGTGTGATGGGAAAATGTAATTTATCCCATGGAGACCTATGACCCTTTGTAAATACTAAGAGAAGAGTAGAGGAGAAGTTTTGAGACATAAAACTATATCATGGAAGATCGAATGATGGAAGCTCAAGCATAGGCTAGGTTGTTTCCCACGTATTGTTGGAGTAGGGTCCCGCAGCTACAGTAGGAGCTGCTAGTTTAGCGGAAAGATAAGTTTTGGCAGAAAGAAGATAAGATAGGGCTACAACGCCGTAGCACGTTTCCAGCTGTAGAGCAGAGCCAGAAACCATGACTTTTGAGATAGAGAAGTCAAGAAAGGAAACAGTACCTGAACGACCGAGAGAAGAGAGTTCACCCACTGAATTGAAGGCAGCGGCGGAAGACAGGAGGGCTCAGTGACCCTCATAAAGGAGAAGGAGCAACGAGGCTCAAGCATTGAAGATGAAGGACAGAGAAGTGAAGCGGTGCACAGTACCCATGATCAGTGCCGGGAAGCATGGAAGACTGCAGAGAGCTGTGGTGTGACAGGAAGCGGCTACCTAAAGGACAGAGAGGACCGACTGTCACTAATTAGGGTATGGGTTTACTGTTGGGACAGGCCCATAGTGTTGTAATGGCGAGACCTTCGAGCCACCCATAAAATCTTGTATTTTGTATTGTAAAGGGTTAGTTAGTTGGATGGGTGGTCGGTTGGTTAGTGAGTAGCTGGTTAGACAGTAAGATTATTGTTTTGCTAGTTGGTTTAGTAGTTGGCAAGACATACCGTTTTGTAAAGATCCAGGAACTTAGCTTGTCTGTGAGTCATTGAGTCTATATGTAACCATCCACAGAGATAGACAGAGAGGGAAGAATATATTGTAAGATAGGCAATATAGAGATAGAAGTAGACAAGAGGTCTAAGAGAGATCTCACGCTGCATATGCGGTGCAGCAGAACTGTGCTAACTTCCCTCAAGATATAATAATAGAAGCACAGTTTGGTGGACGTAGCTCCCATCCTGGGGGTGAACCATGTTAAATCTGCGTGTTATGTGTTGCATGAATGTGATTGTATTTGCTTACTGTTACTGGTTATTATGCATATGGATCTCGTTGCAGTAAATGAATGGATGTATTGTTCGGCTCACAGTAATAAAGAAGGATAGATATAAGTTGAGTATTTCAGTAGGTTGCATAAAGGTTCCCTTATGTTTGCTTAGAATGATCATTTAATCACAGTATAACTTTCTTGAAAGTTGAGTCTCGCACGTCGATGCAGACGACGCTAAGAGCGCAAAGCCGCAGAGGTAGGATATCGTAGAGAGGCGATATCGCACCGGCAGAGGAGCTGCGGTGCGTGATACCGTGGACTGAGGGCTTAGCATTGAGAAGGAGTTGTGCATCGCGCGGTGCGCAGTGATGCGATAAGGGTTGGAGATATTATGAGTAAGTGGAAGTTGTGCGACGAAGGAAGGAACTGCGCAGCTTGCGCAAGAGTAAAGGCATTGCGGCGAGAAGGGTCGCTAGTAGAAGAACTCATGCGACGTGCAAAGATAACTGACCTTGTGACTAGCAGGAGTGTGAGAAGAGAAGTAGGTTGCATAGAACCTGGTCCAAGACACTTGAGTCTTGGCCAACCCATTAGATTCACTTCGGGTGAGACTTCAAATCGCTTCGCGGTCTGTCGCCGAAAGGGCCAGTGAGCTAGGGGTGTTGTCTGCCCATGCGACCAACAAATGGTTCCGTTGCCAGCTTGAACGACTGAACGCTAATGTTCTGTTGGCATCCTACTAGAGAAGAATTTCACCAGTGGCTGGATTCAAACTTAAGGGAGTTTGCGGAGAAAGAAAATCGGAGTCCTAGACTGAGTACAGAGGACTGGTTACAAAAACATATCTCTTCAGATATACATGCGATATTCTTTGCAACCTATGGAGATGAGCTCTACGACTGGTTATCAAAGTTGACAGATAAGAACATATTCAAGAAGAAAAGAAACATTCTCTGGACACTGGAGCTGATTCAGACCATGCAGAACCTTGACAATCCCATTACGAGAGCAGTGGACTTCTGGCTTACAAGTGTGCTAGAAGGCTTTGTTATAGAATTTGCAGTTGACCAGAGAAAGAGCTTCAGCGAAGCTGAACGATACTTCTTCAAAGGATATCGTGGTAAGTACCTAAGATCTCTAAACTCATCCCTTAAGATGATGCTCTATGAAAAAGGAGTAATGGACATGATTTCAGATGAATAAGTAAAGATAGTAATGTCACAAGACTTTGAAAGTGATTTAGATGACATTGGAAGAACACGTAGTGGAAAGAAGTATAAAGTAGATTTCAGATCTCCAATATTTGAAAACAGTTCAGACAGTATTCGACAACAGAGTCCTAGTACCACAGAAGAATCCGAGGGGGGTATACCTTACCACCCTTACACCCCACAGAAACAGACCGGAACTCAGCATAATCCCGTAGGTACTACATCCAGTAGTTCACAGACAGTACCTGCTACTGCTACATCACCTTCACCTACACCGCTGAGTGGTAGTAATCTAGCTAGTCAGAACCCACCACAGAGAAATAGAATGGGAGATGATATGAAGATACCTACCTTTAAGGGTACAGGAACAGAGGACCTAGAACAACATTGGTTTCTATGTGAAGCCATGTGGACCATTAAAACAATCAACGATGATAACCTTAAGCTTATACAATTGGTTACCACACTCAGAGACCGAGCTTTAACATGGTACATAAAGTATACTACAGTACCCAAGACACTTGCCCAGGTCAAGAATGCCATGATTAAAGAATTCAAGAAACCTAAGTCTGAATCTCAGTGTATAACAGAGCTCAAGGATATTAAGCAGCTTCCATCAGAGTCAGTATGGGACTTTGACCAGAAATTCAAAGCCCTTATAGACCAAGTAAGCTTTGAGTTTGCGCCGGAGCAGCATAAGGAATGGTTTATTGCAGCACTGCTCCCTCACATCAGACTGCCACTAATGCAGTAGAAACTCCAGACACAGGATGACGCATTGGAGATGGCGATGAAGTTAGAAGCTTCACCTTTAGCTGAAACCACTGTAGGCATGACAACCTTACAGAACCAGTTTGCCAACCTCACATTACAGATACATGAACTTAAGAAAGGGAAGGAGGTTATGCAGGACATATGGTGTTTACGATGTAAAGCACCGGGTCATACCAAAGATAACTGTCCAGTTTTTGCAGAATATTCAGCATCAGGGGCTCCTAACCCCTTACCAAGAACGCAAGGGCCATGGTGTGAAATATGCAAAACACACGGACATCCACCTCAGCAATGCCCTTTACTTCAAAAGTATGTATAGACACCTAGAACCTATATTGTGTCTTCTGCAAGTCCTTCGGACACGATGAACAGGATTGTTGAGCCTATGACCTCATGTTAGATAGAAAACATGACGTGTACAGAGTCCAATCAGAAACACAGGGCCCAGCAGCAGGACCACCACCGGATCAGACTTATGGAGGCCGTGGAGGAGGATTCAGAGGACTAGGTAGAGGAGGAGGCTTTGGATGAGGAGGGGGGTTTGGCCAAGGTCGTGGACCAATCACTTGTTATAACTATGGAGTTGTAGGACACTATGCTAGGGACTGTCAGAGCCCCACCACGACTTGTAACTACTGCAAATCTTATGATCATACCATAGAAGAGTGCCCTACCCTGATAGCTAAGATGAAATACCCTAAGCTAGCAGCACACCAGAACATCCAGCTTATTGCTGCTGAACCTAAGGAACCAGAACCAACAGTTAACATTGTGACTCGAAGCGGTGCTTCCACCAGTGGTACATCGCAGGCTATTGAAAAGAACGCAGGTCAGCCATGGGTGCGTAGAGCTCCTAGTAAAACAACATCATTAGACCTACAGAAGAATAAAGAGACATTTAACGAAGCCAAGGCTTCCTTTGATGAACCTACCCCATCAGGATCCCAGGTACCGCCGTCTAGGGGCGTACCACAGCAAGCGCCTTGTGGCGATAGCAGAGAACATACACCGCAAGCTACCACATCGGGTAGATGCGACGAGGATGAATCAACAGAAAGTGTACAATCCTTCCTGAACAGTTGCTTGAAACTCTTGAGAAATGAAAAAGCTATCGACGAGCTACAGCGCATCATAGACCAGTGTCAGCAACCTTCTCTCTCGAACAGTGCACACCGCGCTGTTCATAGTATTACAGGACGTACGAGGACCGGAAGAGAGATGAAGCTCACAGCGCAGATTGGAGAATTTGAGATGGATGAGGTCGTCTTAGATCTAGGATCAGAGGTGAACATCCTGACTAAGCAGACATGGCAACATATGGGTAGCCCTCAGTTAGTCAGATCACCTATCCACCTAAGATTGGCGAACCAACAGAAAGTGTCACCATTGGGTCGACTACCGCAGGTGCCAGTTGACATTGATGGAGTTCACAGTTTCGCGGAATTTGAGGTTATAGAAATCATTGGCGACAGTCGATCGTATCTAGCATTACTAAGTATTGATTGGGAAATCGGTAGCAAGGTTGTCATCGACCTAAAGAGAAGACATATGACCTTTGAGGATGCGCAGATCTGGGTCATCGCGTCATTGGATCCCTTCCAGGGGCCTAGATATATTGAACCTATCCGAGCAGAGGAGGAGGCATATAACATGGATAATCTCTACCAGATGACTGCAAACCAGAATGACTATATCAATCCAACGGCAGAAGGGAACATTAGTTGGCGATGTGACAGCTCATGCGCATCAGATTCTGATGTTGATTTAGAGAACTGGCAGAACAGACTTTACGAAGTCTCAGCGCGCAGATGTGCATTCATAAGTAAGTCAATACGATGGATTGGTGTAGAAATTAATGAGATTCCATCATATCATGGACTAACAGATATCCAGGACTTCCTTGAGCAGTTTGAGCAACAGATCCCTTATGAGCAGAGGATCCCAGCTATGGACCTTGCAGTACGAGCCACACCTGTAAGATGGTGGTACGCACACAAAGAGAATATTGCATCATGGGACGATATTAAAAGACTCATGACGATCAGATTTTCTGTCGACAGAGAGTATGTCCAACACAAGTACATAGGAGAAACTGATCCCAGAACACACATTCAGGCATGTGAACAGAGCTGGTCGAACGTTCCCGAGGACGAGTGGATTCACCGATTCATCCACACATTGGATACAGTTCCAAGGAACTGGTACACAGAGACCGAATTGCGCAAGGGGACGACCACATGGTCACTCATGATAGACAGTTTCCTACTCACCTTCACATTTGAATCAGAACATCCAATTGTTTCTCAAGCCTTAGAACTGATCAAGACTAAGATATTTGAAGATTGCACCACATCAGTGCCAGTCGAACCTAAGTGGGCTATCCAGCTAAAAGAGGCGTTGGAATGCTACAATTTTGCATCAGAAACCGAGGAGGCGGATGAGGATCCTCGCAACACTAACATTCCTGAGTCAGAAGGGACTCGCAATGTTGAGGGACCACAGCTAGAGATTCCAGAAATCACTGAACCCATTAAGATTAAAAAGGTCAATATTGGCACAGACGCAGAACCTAAGTTTGCTTCTATTGGAGACTACTGGAACGATGAAACAGTCGGACAGATCGCAGATTTGTTACATGACTATCAGGACCTATTTCCCACCAAGTTCATGGAGATGAAGGGAATAGTCGGAGACTTGGGAGTGATGAGAATACCACTGAAGGAGGATGCTAGACCAGTCAAGCAGCGCCCATATAGATTAAACCCACGTTACAAAGAAAAAGTCAAGGACGAGATCGATAAGATGCTAGCAGCAGGCATCATTGAGCCGGTAGAAGAAAGCGAATGGGTTAGCCCCATGGTCGTGCAAGAGAAGAAAACAAAAGGGGACATCAGAATCTGTGTCGATCTGCGCAAGCTCAACGATGCATCACTTCATGACCCATTTCCGACACTGTTCCCTGATGAAGTATTAGACAACGTGGGAGGACAGGAGGTCTACTCCTTCACTGATGGCTTCTCAGGCTACCATCATATCAGGATACATCTAGAAGATCAATCTAATACCACCTTTGCGACAGAATGGGGCTCATTCCAGTATACGGTAATGCCTTTTGGTCTTAAGAATGCACTAGCTATATTTTCTTGAGTAGTAGTTGCTGTATTTAAAGAATATATCCATAAATTCTTAGAAGTATATTTTGATGACTGGACTGTATTTGGACTAATCAACAAACACATAGGAGACCTAAGACTGATGCTAGAGAAATGTAGGCAATACCAGATTTCTCTAAACTTGAAAAAATGTATATTTTGTGCAGCGTTTGGTATTTTGTTGGGTCACATTGTGTGCAGACAAGGCTTGATGGTAGATCCCACGAAGATCGCCATCATTGTGAACCTTCCAGAACCTAACTCAGTCAAGCAACTGAGGACAATACTTGGTCATACCGGGTACTACAGAAAGTTCATCAAAGGCTACGCAAAGATTATAGCACCAATGGAGAAATTGATAAAGAAAGATGTAAAGTTCCTATGGAACGAGGAATGTCAGCAGAGTCTAGACACTCTTAAGGAAAATATGGTTACAGCACCTATCCTAGTATTTCCAGACTGGACTAAGCCATTCCATGTACATGTGGATGCATCAGGAATCACACTGGGAGTCGTCTTGACACAACCAGGAGAAGGAGATATTGACCATCCCATTGCATATTCCAGTAGAAAGCTATCAACAGTAGAAAAGAATTACACCACAACAGAAAGAGAAGGATTAGCTATGGTGTACGCGCTACAGAATTTCTGACATTATCTATTGGGAGCCTCGTTCAAGATGTTTACTGATCACTCTACATTGAAGTACCTAGTCAACAAGCCAGTGTTAGGGGGGAGAATCTGCAGATGGTTACTCCTCTTCCAAGAGTATGATTTTGAAATCATTATGAAACCAGGAAGAATGAATGTTGGACCTGATCATCTGTCATGGATGGACTCAGGAGAAGAACCAAGTAACCTCGAAGACAATCTTCTCGATGCACAGTTGTTTTCTATACAGATTGTGGATGATTATTATGCTGATATTATTCAATTCCTCACCACAGGAGTAGCACCGGATGACTTTACCAAGAAGCAAAAGAAGTAGTTGGTTGTTAAAGCAACATACTTCACCCTTATCGCAGGACACCTATACAAGTTAGGCTCGGATGAAGTTCTGCGTAGATGTGTGATGCCACATGAAAAAGACGCTATTATCTGAGAAGCACACTCAGGAATCGCAGGAGGTCATTTCGCTAGAAAGCCGACTGCGCAGAAAATATTAGAGGTAGGATTGTGGTGGCCTACATTGCATAAAGACACCAAGGACTTCTGTAGATGCTGCGATATCTGCCAAAGGTTAGGAAAACCCTCGCGACGCGATGAAATGCCGCTGCGACCGTAGGTCACGCTGCGCGCATTTGACAAATGGGAAATAGATTTTGTGGGTCCTATCAACCCACCGGGAAAGCGCACGGGTGCGAGATATATTATCACTGGAACAGAGTACCTCACCAGATGGGCAGAGGCCAAGGCAGTAAGAAACTGTGATGCTGTTACAGTCGCACAGTTCCTTTTTGAAAACATCATCAGTAGATTTGGGTGCCCATTAATTCTGATGAGCGATCAAGGCACACATTTCTTGAACCACACCATCGAGGCTTTGACAGAAGAATTCCAGATTCAGCACCATAAGAGAACTCCCTACCATCCACAGGCTAATGGTATGGTGGAGGCCTTCAATAATATTCTATAAAATGCTCTGACTAAGATCTACAATAGCCAAAGGAACGATTGGGACCTCTGAGTTAATGTTGTATTATGGGCATACAGAACCACATGCAAGAAACTTACGGGACACACACCTTTCAGCTTGGTGTATGGGCAGGAGGCTGTGATGCCTATGGAGTATATTCTTCCTAGTTTAAGAATCGCTCAGATTACCGGGATGACTGATATAGACACAGTGGAGGAAAGGTTAGCACAGCTGCTTACTTTGGAAGAAGACAGATTCATCGCCGGATTCCATCAGACAGTGCAGAAAGCACGACAAAAAGCTTGGCACGATAGACACATTAAGAATAAGACTTTCCATATCGGAGACCTAGTGCTCCTTTATGATAGCAAATTCATTAAGTTTCCAGGGAAGTTCAAAACGCATTGGCTGGGGCCATATCAGATACAACAAGTCACAGAGGGAGGTGCTGCTCAGCTCAGTCAGCTGAACGGGGAGCTTCTTCCCACATGTATTAATGGCAGTAAACTTAAGCTCTACAGTGACAGTCTCCCCACTTATCAGTACTATCACGAACAATTTATGAAAGTGCAGATGTCTAGTGTAGTTGAAAGGAGGCATCGCATCGGAAACTAGTCTACACCGACAAAAAAAAAAAGGTGGTATTGTTTGCGCAGATGACGGGGAGTCGCATCGCGGCAGTGCGATGTTTCTCCATGCCACGTACTCAGTTTGCAACTGATAGAGGGACAGTCAAGTCACCGTCTGATAGGTAGTTAATGAGGAAATGACCGGTATCCCTTACCGTAGATTTGGCAACAGTATAATAAATTTTTCCAGATTTGGTAAATCCCCGACGAGACCGGTGCCCATACTCACACATAGCTCGAGGAAAATATGATAAGATTTTAGAATTTATTGAGGATTGAAGGACGGGTGTGGTCTTGTCCATGCAATTAATATGACCGACGCGTTCAGTCTAGATGACCATTGTGACTGGGATTATCATCTGTGACATAAAAGCAACCACTATTCACTTGGGAAGGCTACATTTCCATAGAGTCAAAAACTGTAGAGTGCATTCCTGAAGTTCTCCCGGTGCAGAGTTCATCCTGTAACAGAGTGCATAGATTTTCAGATTTCACAACCATTGCACGCCCACCGTTTTACAAAGACTGGGTTCTGGCCGAGGACGAGCCACTAGAAGTGCTACTCAAAAGATTCAAGCATACCGGCCTCATAGTCCCCATGACGACGCTACCTAAAGTTACTCCGCCAAGCTCGTCCTGAGCCAGAGAACAACCGAAGACGGGAGCCAATCCCAGCTTATGGAGGAATCCAGCTCCGAGCGGGAAGACGAAGTCCTTAGTACAGCAGACTACCTCATCCCATGAGTTGAAGGCGCCCCAGACATCAAAATCTCCAAGAGCGGTAAGCTTACTGTTCCCATTCCGCCCATATATTCTCGAGTTAAAGAAAATGGCGATCTCATAGGATATGCTGGCGTAGTTAAATTCATAGATTACAACCCAGGAGACGGTAGGACGTACCCCCACTTCAAACCAGATCACTATCTTGTGCGTGAGAAAAACCCAAGGACAGGTAGAGAGGAACTTGCCCCCATGCCACATGTCCAGGTCCTTGAGCCCTCAGGTCTACTTAATTTGTTGAGACTACCCCATTTTGGACGTAGTGCAGAGGTCAATGCTGTGGTGCGGGTACTAATTTTGTGTCTACATGGAGGCTATCTCTGGCTAGGCCACCGGATTGACCTGAACGTTGACTTGATACACCGCATTACTGGCCTATCTAAGACTGGTAAAGACCCCGACATACAGATATCTGGAAAGACCAAGGATTCCAAGCTGCCAACAGCTTTAGTTAAAAAGTATCAGCTACAGAGAGGAGGCAGGGCTTATGATATCACGAGTATACAAAATGAGACACTCAAATTTACAGCCAGCTTGCTTGCAGGAAGACTGTTAACCAAAGTCCAGCCAAAGGAAGTCACAGGATCCGTGATTAGTCTGGCCATACAAGTTATGGAGGGAGAACAGTTCAATTGGTCGTTATTCTTATTAAATATGCTTCAGGAAGATTGCTTGGTAGCCCAAGATCAAGCAAACCACCCATTCCATTTCTCATGGCTACTGGTACTATGCGCCTTTGTCGGCTGGAAGGAGCCGCCCAATACCCAATTTCCACAGCTTCCAGGTGGAGCGCCACGAGGTGTGCGCTATGCTAGTTTATGGGACATCCCTAGCCCATCCAGAAAACAGGTTAACACGATGGTATTCTATGAATACTATATGCTGTTGAAGGAAATTATCCAAGCATCACCACGCATCAGTAAAGAGACCGTGGATATATTTGACAACCGGCTTAAGTTCATGGCAAATAGCCACTTCATTTATCTAAGGCCCAAAAGGACTAAAAGGGATGATTGGGCTCCCGGCTCGTTCAGAATGACAGTGCAGGATGTTGAGAATGTCATCAGAGGCTTCGATGACCAATGGCGGCAAGAATACGAAGATACCACACCAATACCGACAGAGACCGTGCAGACAGACCCACCAGAAAAAGGAAAAGAAAAACTCGAGACCCAGGCACACCAAACAACAGAAGTACCAACACAAGGAGAAAAGAGAAAAGATGTACCGGAAGAATCAGCAACTACGCCCAATACAAAGAATGGAAGCCAAGGGACCACGGAGACACAGAGGAGGAAGAAACAGAAAACTTCCAAGCCAGTTCTGAATACTGCACTCACAGATGATGACTATGAACTCATCGCAACAAGGACATGCGACACACTCAAGGATTCATTTGATGCGGTGAAGTCATCATAGGAAAAGATGCAAAACATAGTAGAGCAGTAGCTTCTTGACATAAGAACAATCATAGAGAAGGCTGCCATGATACATGCTCCACCGGTAAAGGTGACCACCGGAGAAACTTCAGCACCGCCAGTATCCTGCGAGGAAAGTCTAGAAAAAGATCACCTCAATATCGTGTTAATCCCACCAGGGAGTATCCGATTCTCTGCGACAATGACGGACCCACCGGTCTAGTTTAAACAACCCCTCGAGGTTAACCTTGCAGAGGTTCACATTGATCAGTTGCACATAATACAACAACAGCTAAGCGCAGAGCTCAGGAGTAGAGAGCTCATGACTTACCAGTAGAATGCACAGCTTAAGCAAAAGAATGCAACACTCGCCACTAGCTATCAGAAAAAGGTAGTCGAGTTAAACACATATCAGGACAGGGATCAAGAAATTTCACAAGTACTACAGAATATTGCACTAGAACTCCCTAAATGCAACATCGAGTTCGCCCTGCCTACCCCGGAGAAGCTACAAAGAGTCGCAGACAGAGCAAAGGCTCTTGAAGAAACCATGGCTGAGATGGACGAGAAAGTAGCCAGGATAAGGGCAGACCACGAGGTGCAGATCGCCGAGCTTGAGGCTCGTCTACGAGACACCTCCCTGGCAGACCAAAAAGTGTGAGTGGAATCCTTTCGACTCACTTCTGCGCAGATACAATCACGCATTGAGGAAGCTCGGGTAGTACTAACCAATGCGATGAACACATGGGCCGAATTAGATGAGCCACCACAGAAGGCCGAAATCCAGTAGAGTATACAGCGAGTAGAGAATACTGCAGCGGCCATGAAAGAAGAAATCAAGAGCCTAAAAGCTCTTCAGAAGATGAGGAAGACGAAGGAGATGAACCAATTACAGCAAGAGGTGCAGTAGTTAAGGACAAAGGAGCTGCACATCACTGACCTGCTTCAACCCTTTCAGGAGAAAATCATAGAGTTAGTTGACGTGGTCGAGTAGAAGGTGAAGGAGTTCACTACCATAAGAGAGAAAATTGATGAAACGGAGGACTCCAAGATTGATCAAGCATTGCTTGACTCAGCAAAACAGCGTGCCGAGGAGATGAAGAATGAAGTCATAGGACTTCAAGGCAAGTTACAACGCACTTCGTAGGAGGCGAAGGAGAGGCTACAGCAGGAGAACCCCGTTGGTAGTGGCTAGAGGGTGAGCCACAAGTGAGTGTTAGGGGACTGTTGGAGTAGGGTCCCGCAGCTACAGTAGGAGCTGCTAGTTTAGCGGAAAGATAAGTTTTGGCGGAAAGAAGATAAGACAGGGCTACGATGCCATAGCTCCTTTCCAGCTGTAGAGCAGAGCCGGAAATCATGACTTTTGAGATAGAGAAGTCAAGAAAGGAAACGGTACCCGAACGACCGAGAGAAGAGAGTTCACCCACTGCATTGAAGGTAGTGGCGGAAGACAGGAGGGCTCAGCGACCCTCATAAAGGAGAAGGAGCAACGAGGCTCAAGCATTGAAGACGAAGGACAGAGAAGTGAAGTGGTGCACAGTACCCATGATCAGTGCCGGGAAGCATGGAAGACTGCAGAGAGCTGTGGTGTGATAGGAAGCGGCTACCTCAAGGACAGAGAGGACCGACTGTCACTAATTAGGGTATGGGTTTACTGTTGGGACAGGCCCATAGTGTTGTAATGGCGAGACCTTCAGTCCGCCTATAAAAGCTTGTATTTTGTATTGTAAAGGGTTAGTTAGTTGGATGGGTGGTCGGTTGGTTAGTGAGTAGCTGGTTAGACAGTAAGATTATTGTTTTGCTAGTTGGTTTAGTAGTCAGCAAGACAGACCGTTTTGTAAAGATCCAGGCACTTAGCTTTTCTGTGAGTCATTGAGTCTGTATGTAACCATCCACAGATATAGACAGAGAGGGAAGAATATATTGTAAGATAGGCAATATAGAGATAGAAGTAGACAAGAGGTCTAAGAGAGATCTCACGCTGCATATGCGGTGCAGCAGAATTGTGCTAACTTCCCTCAATATATAATAATAGAAGCACAGTTTGGTGGACGTAGCTCCCATCCTGGGGGTAAACCACGTTAAATATGCGTGTTATGTGTTGCATGAATGTGATTGTATTTGCTTACTGTTACTGGTTATTATGCATATGGATCTCATTGCAGTAAATGAATGGATGTATTGTTCGGCTCACAGTAATAAAGAAGGATAGATATAAGTTGAGTATTTCAGTAGGTTGCATAAAGGTTCCCTTATGTTTGCTTAGAATGATAATTTAATCACAGTATAACTTTCTTGAAAGCTGAGTCTCGCACGTCGACTCTAAGAGCGCAAAGCCGCGGAGGTAGGATATCGCACCGGCAGAGGAGCTGCGGTGCGTGATACCGTGGGCTGAGGGCTTAGCGTTGAGAAGGAGTTGTGTGTCACGCGGTGCGCAGTGATGCGATAAGGGTTGGATATATTGTGAGTAAGTGGAAGTTGTGCGATGAAGGAAGGAACCGTGTAGCTTGCGCAAGAGTAAAGGCATTGCGGCGAGAAGGGTCGCTAGTAGAAGAACTCGTGCGACGCGCAAAGATAACTGACCTTGTGACTAGCAGGAGTGCAAGAAGAGAAGTAGGTTGCGCAGAACCTGGTCCAAGACACTTGAGTCTTGGCCAACCCATTAGATTCACTTTGGGTGAGACTTCAGATTGCTTCGTAGTCTGTCACCGAAAGGGCCAGTGAGCTAGGGGTGTTGTTGGTTGATAATAGTAAACCCGGGTCTGCCCATACGACCAACACGTATAATCCAACCAGTGAGAAATTGGTTGTCACTACTTTTGAGCATTGGCATAGAAAACCTATAAATATATGTATCCCCAAGATTGGAAGGACCTTCAAGTCACATTTTATACAAAATAATCCTACTTGAATATTATGTTTTTATGATCGAATGGTCTAGTAGCATTGTTTATTGTAAATACTTAAAGTTGTGTCCTCCAGTGATCATTACAGGAAACAACCAGACATAATTAGCATTAAGAACCAATTTCTAATCTTTAGATTCAAAGCACTAGAGTTTAAATAAGACAATCTAGGGGGGGATTAGGAGACATTGGATGACATCACCTTGCTCAAAGAAAACTATGTGACAGTAAAATCCCTTGAGAGATATATTTGAGGGTTCAAGGATTAGAGGTATAACCCATTAGGGAGGATCTAGGAATTAGATCATATTTCCTTTGAATTTCATGCTATATGTTTTCTGTACGAAATTGGTAATGAGTATTAGACTAGTTATTTATCCCATGAATCTCAAGCAGCTCGATTTCAACTGAATTTGACCACATTTGCATATGTATGCATGTTTGTAATTGTCAAGACAAAACTGTGTCAAATGTCAACAAGGTCTTGATTTAATGGTACAGCGGAGGTGGTGAGACATGTTTTTCCCCTTGGTGGAGTGTCTCTTCGTGCAAGTAGGCCGTTAGGGGCAGGATCCTCCTAATGGTGATTTTTTAGCCGAAGGGATCGTTCAAGAGTGTTGTGAGTCATAATCCAGTCACAGTCCATTGTCAATTATACCAGAATGCAAAGGGACTCGCTTGCTACACAAGGATGTTCCAAAGCATATTTGTCCCAAAATTTAAAAAACTGTGGCCAATGCTGCGTAAACATTGTGATCAATGCCTCCACTATGTAATGAAAAAATCCAAGCATATGGATTTATAGCTAATGGCATCTGGCTTTGACCACTCCTTCAAATCACAGAAATATTCAACCTATGTAAACTTGGGATGCAAGTATTGGACTTGTGTTGGGCACCTGGCCCACAGCAAATGCATCTCCCATAAGTCCTAATCGAAAGCTTCTTTCCCCTCTTGTGATATTTTCCAATCATCTAGTAACTAACTGTGGACTTCCCAAGGTTGATGCCTATCAGCAAATATTAGCCCCAGTTTAATAAAATCAATTAAAGAATATTTCTTCTAAGAAGCAATTATACCGATGGGTTTAGAGCAATACATGTTAGAAGACTATGGAAATAAATGAATAATTAAAGTACTGACTAAAAATATGATTCCAATCAAACACAATGAAACATATCTTTTTATAAGTAAATACTAAAAAATTGCTGGAAAAAGAGTGCAAAACGTAGAACGTTTAGCTTACTCTTAAGTAAAATACTAAGAATAAGAAAAGGATTTGGTTTGGGCTTTTAGAATATTTTTGGATCCTACACTCCTGATCACATGCAGGAAGCTAAGGAACTTTCCCTCTTAGGCCATATTTATATGTATTAGCTATGGATGGTCTTGGTTATTTGTTGGAAGCAGCAAGAATACAGGGGAAAATCTAGGGGATTTAGGTTTGTGGAGACAAGGAGGTACTTGACAGTCATTTTGTTGCTGACTAAATGCTATTCAATTCACCTAGAACCTAATTTGGTGATTGAAAACATGAGATATCTAGGCATCTTGTGTTTCATTGAGTGTGGTTCTTAGTGATCAGAAATCATAATTTTGGCTCATAGGAGCTGAGATTCCATCAAAGATTGCTCCACACTAGAGGAGAACACCCTATGCAAATAGGGGGGTAACAGGAGGAAACCCTAGGCAAAATTTCCTAGCCTGTCACCCTAGGGATGCCTATTGTTTGGTACTAGGTTTGAACTTTGCAACTAGGATCCAAGGTGCATAAGAGTCAATTTCCCTTAGCTGACCTCCTAGTTAATTGCATCAACAGATCATAGGATCTTGTTTACATGTTCTTTTTATGAATTCCCTGACTGTATTTCATTATCCACCGATTTAGGTATTCCTTGCACCATGAATTGATGTTGACAATCAATAAATCCCATGGTTAGTTTTTTATGGCAAGTAACTACCAATTGGAATCATTTTGTTGTTACAACAAGCAACACTTACGGCATAAACGGAAATGGCATTTTGTTAAGAATTTGAACATGACAAGAATTTTGCAACACACTTGTATAATTATTAGGAGATTGAGGATGTGATTAGATGGAGAACTACAGAAGGAGCTTTGTGGCCATGTCTAGCATGTGTATCACTCATGTGAGGATGCGCTGTGATTCAGCAATTTGCGATTTTGCATAGTTTTTCATTTCATGATTTATAAGGCAGAGTAACTAGTAGTCAGACAGCCTACCTTCAAGGACCATCACACATTAATTGGAAGGAAATTGATATATGAGGAAACAAATATGGTAAGGACTGGAAAGTATGTTTGATTCTTTTCTAAATCATTATTCTTTTCATTAGAAGTATGTTTTCTTCTTTTCTAAATAATTATTCTTGTGATGTTTTAAAAAATTGTTTGTTATTCCCTTTTACACAAATTAATAGAAATTTGTAGATTACTTATTAAAGCGTGTACTCGTTTTTAATTTCATTTATCATCGTAGGGGGCCTCTTGTACGATAAAAATCAGAACTAGCCCGACTTAAAGTTTAGATGATTTTTACTGTTGTTTATGCTCAGAGACTAGAGTTGGGTTTTGATGGTACTTCTACTTTCAATCTCAACCTAGAATTTGCTACAGCCTTCTGGTCATTGCTTTTCAGTGGCTGCAATATGACTTTTGGCCACTATTTGTGCTCAAAACTGCCCAGATTTGAGTACTAGGGAATTTTTGATGGTATAATTAAACTCAGAACCCAAGATGAAGAGTGTTTACTTCATGAATGATTCCCAAAATTGCTATAGGTCTCTTTTCAATGTTTTCATGCCTAGAAAGTGCCTAGAATTAGGGATTTAAGACTGCTTGTTGTTGTTATTCATACCCAGATCTTACAGGCTCGATCTCTACATTGTATGATAGGCTCAGAAAATTAAATAAGAAACAGAGTGATTTTCTATATGAAGTCTTTGAGTTGAATAACAGTGAAAATAGAGTCTATTAGCTTGTTTTAATCTGATGGAAGAGTAAGTCATCTATATAAATATTTATCTTACATGGAATTGAATTTGAGTTTAGCAATCAAAATCCAAATAATCAATGGGAATCTATAAACATGAGAATTGTGTGCGCAGATGCTGAAGGGATTATACGCATAGAATCTATGTTACGTGTAGTGATTGATATTATGCTCGACATAGTAACTCTGATTTCTATACATTGTTAGCTTTGTATAACAAAGAAAATATGAAGGATAAGTGTTCTATCTAATGTGTTTTGATGAAGATAGAGCATCTCAGTTTCCTTTTCAAAAGGATAGGTTATGCTAAATACATAGATTCATTTAGTGGATATTTCAAAAGCTAGGCATTTTGGCTAAATATACAAAGGATCATTTGCAAGTTGTACAACTTGGGCTTAGAATTCATTGATATATTATTCATTTCTTCGTTGATGTGGTGTCAATGCTTGTTATTTCAAGTTGGTCAATAAGAAGTTATAGAAATTGTGTTAAAAATGGGGCATTATATACCTATTCAGTACACACCGTTGGAGACATTTGTCATCATAAAAGGCAATGATCCTTTATGTTACATAGAACAAAGTCTACATATGTGTATGTCATGAATGTTGTGATTTTATGACATGATGTATGTCATGCTTGTTTGAATTCTGTGGATTGTTTTCCAAAAGAATAATGTGGAGCATAATATATGATTATATTATTTTATTGGTTTGTCAATATTCAGGTCCCCACATGTCCACTGGACCATTAAGGGATGAGATAAAAAGTGGAGTCCCCACTTGCCCTGAATCTGGTCAGTGCAGTTGTGTTTCATTAACACCTTCCAGTTGTATTAGTGTTATACCTCCTTCGGGGAAAGAGTCAATGAAAGAGTCAATTAAAAGTCATTGAAAGAGTCAATGAAAAGTCATTGAAAGAGTCAATATAAATTGTAAGACGGGTCAATATAAATTGATAATGTTCCAATTGTATTAATTTTATATCATTTTTCTCATGCAGGCTTCACTTCTAGTTTCTATATCAATTTGGAATTTCAATTTCGGAATATTAAGTAAGATGTCAAACATGGATTGTGGAAATAAAAATAAAACATCAAAACAAAAGGATGTAATATCATATTTTCAAAAGCCTCAGTCCAATAATCCACATCCTATTCATGCTTCAAGCTCTCTTGAGCAAGGTATCGGTGAGAGACATGTCAACACTTTTGAGAATTCATCTGCAACCTAGAAAATGGATGGTAGAATACATTCCTCTAATGATCAAAGTGAGACAAATACATTTCCATTCAAAATTGGTAGTTCAAATGTTGAATATTTTTCATTGCAAGGTGACACAGTGCATTCATGGAAAAGGAAAAAGGGCCAATGGAATGCATGGAGAAAATTAAAAGTTGATTGGGTCTCAAGATACCCATGTATTGAACCAATACCTCCAACAAATGAGAATGAGATCTCACGAGAAGTTAAATGCATTTCATGTAGTTGGAAACTTGGCAAGGTAGTGAAATTACAGATGAAGTTAGACACAATCGAGAAGCATGTTGGGAAGGTGTATGATAAGAAAACTACAAATGATGAGAATAAATCTACTGCCAGATGGAAATATGTTAGCGAATGTTGACATCTCCAATTTGAAGTGGAATATAATGAATTCTTACTAAATAAGAAAAAACTTGAGGAAAGTGGAGGAACCATCAAATCTGAATTTGGAAAGATGATGGAAACACATTTCTTATCAAAGACAATACAATTAAGCACTATATTTCACCTCCTATCCAATAGTCGTCCTATGACAGATTATCCAAAAATGACGAAATATCTATCTTTTATTCAAGTGCCAAATTTTCCATCTTCTCATTGGTCTTTATTGAGTGGTTGGGAATGGGGAAAACATCTAGCTCAAGTAGAAAAGGATGATATGAAAGAGAAGATTGCAAATTCTACATTTTTGTCACTGTCTTTGGATGAAGTTACGGCTATTGATAATACTTCATGGATTTGCATGAGCATTTATATGGTCAATGACCATATCAGGCATTCCTATCTACTTGGAATTCATAAAATGACCAAAAGTTCTACAGCAGAAAATATTTATGAGCTTGTTATTGATAGTTTGAAGGAAATTGGTGGTATGGATCATTCCATGATTGCAAAAAAGTTAGTATGCGTTGGAGTAGATGGAGCATCAGAAATGCAAGGACAAAGGAATGGCCTTTGTGCTAGAATTCAACTCTCGGCTTCACCGTATATGCTCAGTATTCATTGTATGGCTCACAGGATGAATCTTGCATTTAAAATAGTGAGCAACTTTTGATTGGTTTCAAAGGTAGAATATCTTGTACGTGAGGTTCATGCATACTTTTGTCGGAGTCCCAAACCATTTTTAGAGTTTAAATTTTTTATGATGGTGTTACAAATGGAAAAAAAATATTAAAAGATGTTGATACAAGATGGATATCATTGAAGGGACCAACTGAAAGACTATTCAATGAATATGCATCCTTGGTAGGGGTGATGTATGAACATCG